>JARHVA010003371.1:732500-1085000 GCA_037957365.1 Torreya grandis | reverse complement strand
ATATATGAGACATTATCATTTCATTGTACTTATAGTTTACATGATTTCATTTAGATAGAGAATTTTATTTCATAGTCAATTTTATTTTTTCATGTAATAGTGATAATACACATATGGGTTTTAGTTTATTTTTCAATATCCACATTGTTATTATCCACCCCTCTATAAAGAGTGGGGCCACTCTCAATGGGGAGGTGTGTGGGAGATCATTGGTC
Organism: Torreya grandis; assembly: GCA_037957365.1. Lineage (NCBI taxonomy): Eukaryota > Viridiplantae > Streptophyta > Pinopsida > Cupressales > Taxaceae > Torreya > Torreya grandis. The sequence goes on along the minus strand of JARHVA010003371.1, from coordinate 1,084,785 downwards.
TATGGTTGGAGGTAAATCACTTGGATGATGATTTCCCTTTATCTATTAATTTGACATTTTGGATAATACCCAATCTATGTTATGGATCATGGATCTATTTGATTAGCTTATTTATGTTGTTATCCTTATTGTATTGTATCTTTGATATTGTAATACTAATTCCATGATGGATATTCAACACAATAGTGGTTGTGTAATTTGTGTATTATTATGAAAATATAAAAAGTAGTGGATGTAAGAATTTTTATGATTATATTTATGGATTATGTCATTATTTTTTGTATTTATTTCATTCCATTATACTTGATTAATAGTTATTTAGCTTATAGTCTTATTTATTGATTTAGTACTAAATGGATTAGATTTAGCTAGTGTGTTAATTTTATTACACCATTTATTTCTTTATATTAGTTTATTTTTCTATAGATAAACATATAGTTTTAAATGATTTTATTGTTTTTTCATGTGATTAAAAAATAGTGTAATTGTTGGTTATCCTAGTGGGGTCTAACATTTTGGTATCAGAACTTAAGGTATATCTATAAGACCTAATGAGTCCACTAACACAATTATATTATCCTAATTATAATGAGGAGGATGGCACAAGGTATATCATGTGGAGGGGAACCCTCTAATGTAAACCCTTAAACTGATCTTAATCAACTAGTAATAGAATAAGCTATGAATCTCTATCAAACTATCATTGTTGTAAATGATACTAGAGATGAAATAGAGAATATTCAGAGAGAAGTCTATGGACCTAAATTTCTTAGGGAACAAGAAGTTGCAAATGAATAACTTGAAGATCGAGAAGTACCTCAAGAGTAAGGGTATGAGGAAAGTCATTAAGTGGCTATAGCTCAAGTAGTCACAGATCTTACACATGACATGAAAAAAGTTAATCCAACCATGTTTTATGGTATAGTTTTGGGTGATGAATCTAAAGCTTGGCTCATAGAGATGGAAAATAACTCTGAGATTAAAAATTAATTTTAAGTAACTAAGGCTATGTGGGGATCTTAATAACTAGTTGGTGAAGCAACAACTTGGTTGGTAAATAAGAAGCTTGAGATGAATATTGATTCTACAACCACAACATGGGATAAATTTATGAATCTTTTTAGATCATTATGGTTACCTTGACTCTATTTTGGATATAAATTTACATATTTGTATAACTTAAGGAAAGAGGGTTTCTCATTAAATCAAATATGGAAGTAATTTACAAATCTTTCAAAGTATGCTCTATCATACAAAAATTAAGATAATTTCTAAATTAGGAAATTAATTATGTGTTTAAAAACCCAAATTAGGTGTGAAGTGGATGTTTGTGGACCATCCTCCATGGATCATGTTTTTGAAAAGGTGGTTAAGTAAGAACAAAATATGAAATTAATGATAGAGGTCAGAGATAAGTATAATAAGAAATTAAGTAGTTCTAAGACACATTTCAAGAATAAAAACTATAAATGGAATGGTAAATATAATAATCTATTCAAGAACCATAATACAAAATATGGTAATGTTTCTAGGAATAGGAAACCAAGAGGTAATTTTAGAGAAGGGTTTAATGGTGACAATTAGGCTAAGAGTGTTGAGAAGTGGAGCTAAAAGCTTCACTAGATGAGCAAATGCAAAGGTTGTTGGAGCTATAGAGCCACTGACATCGATTAGGTATCGACTGGAAGCTGCCGACATCAATTATGGATTGGCCGACATCGGTCATATGCAGACAGACATGGACTGACGTCGGTCACTTGTGCATTCTAGAAGTCTATTTTTGAGGAAGAATAGATTATTTGCATGATAAGATTAACTATTAGTCTTAAGTCTGCATTTCTATTTTTGGTAGGATAGATTTGAACCTTTGATTAAAAGGTGCATCTAATAGTGGAGAATGCATAGCTCATGAATCCTAGTATTATATAATAGGGTTAGATCTTCATATCTTGTAAGGTGAAAAAGTAGACAATTCAAGGATTGAATTGGTTGTAATTGAGAGAGAGAGAACTCTTGAGGGAAAGAGATCTATACATCTGAGAGGTGTGAGAAGAAAGAGAGATTTCTTCATTGTATTTCCTTCTGGAAGAGTTTAATACAAGTTTTCATTGTTTCTTGTATCTCTTATTCTTTGTTGATTCTAATTTATAGTTACTTATTATTTTTGGTTTAATTCCATGTTTAATTGCTTATACAAAAGTAATCAATTGTGTTGTAAGATCCTAACAAGTGGTATTAGAGCTTGGTTCACTAACAAGGTTCAACAGAGTGGGTTAGTGTTCATTGATTACAGGTGCACTCTCAGGGGTTTCTGATTGAGTGGGAGTAAAGCAATGGCAGAAGAAAGTAAGCTAAGAATGGAGAAATTCAATGGCAAGAATTATCAATTATGAAGGATGCGGATAGAATATTATCTATATCAGAAAGATCCATACTTACCATTGGGTGGGGTTTCATGCAAGCCCATAGATATGCAAGATGAAGAATGGAATGTTCTTGATAGAAAGGCTTTGGGATCTATAAGGTTGAGCTTGGCATCTTCTGTGATTTCCAACTTATCACATGCAAAGACAATGGTAGAGTTAATGGATACTTTGGAAAATTTATATGAAAAGCCCTCAAGTTCGAATAAGGTATATCTTATGAAGCAATTATTTAATTTTCAAATGCAAGAAGGTGGATTGGTATCTAGTCATCTTAATGATTTCCATGCAATAGTAAATTAGTTAAATTCAGTCAAAATATTTTTTGATGATGAAATTAAGGCTCTCTTAATCTTATGCTCTTTACCTAAAAGTTGGCATAGTTTGGTAATGGCAGTTAGTAATACTTCATCTGCTTCAAATATCTTGAAAGTTGATGATGTTGTTAGTGTAATCTTGAATGAAGAAATTTGCAAGAAAAGCACAAAGGAAACATTAGGTAATGCTTTAAGTATTGAAAGTAGGGGAAGGCAAAGAGATAAGGGCAAGCAAGGGAGATCAAGGTCAAAGTCAAAGATGAGAAGGAGATCCAAATCCAAAAATGGAAGAATAACCTGCTGGAATTATGGAAAGAATGGGCATGCAAAGAAAGATTGATGGCTAAAAGTTAAAGAAGAAAATTAGCATGAAGGTAATGAAGAAGCAAAAGTTGTAGGTATTGTTGCACAATATGCTCTTATATTATCTTTGGATAATAAAGTAGAATCTTGGGTTTTAGATTATGGTGCCTCTTTCCATGCAACCCCAAATAGAGGATTTTTCAATGATTATGTCCATGGAGATTTTGGAAAAGTTTATTTAGGGGATGATGAGCCTTGTCAAATTGTTGGTAAAAGAAAAGTGCAGTTGAAATTGTAGAATGGAAACACATGGGTGTTGAAGGATGTCATGCGTGTACCCATCCTAAAGCAAAATTTGATTTCTTTAGGAAAGTTGGGTGATGAAGGTTACATAGTAACTCTCACATCTAAATCTTGGAAGGTTTCCAAGGGTGCACTTGTATTAGCCAAAGGTAAGAGAGTAGGTACACTTTATCTATCTACTTGTATTACTAATCATTCTCCTTCTATTTTATCTACTTCAGATGTAGATGCAAAGTTATGGCTCTATAGGCTTGATCACATGAGTGAGAAGGGAATTAATGTTCTTAAGTCAAAAGGTAAGCTTTCAGATTTGAAAACCATAGATCTAGATTTCTATGAGCACTATATTTTTGGGAAATAGAGGAAAGTGGGGTTTCTCAAATTTGGGTCAACAAAGAAGAAGCACAAGTTAGAGCTTGTTCACATAGACGTGTGAGGACCAGCTCAGGTAGCTTTTTTTAGAGGATCACGATATTATGTTTCTTTCATTGATGATGCTATAAGAAAGGTATGGGTTTATTGCATAAAGAAGAAATGTGATGTTTTTGACACATTTAAGAAATGGAAAGCTTTGGTTGAGAATGAAAAAAGTTTGAGATTAAATTGCCTTAGATCTAATAATGGTGGTGATTACTACAACAATAAATTCAATAGTTACTATTTTATGAGTGGAATATGCAGGGAAAGGATGGTTCTAAGGACACCTCAGTAAAATGGAGTTGCTGAAAGGATGAATAGAATAATAATGGAGTGTGGACAGAGTATGAGGTTGCATGCTAGTTTGCCCTTACAATTTTGGGCAGAAGCTATAAATATTGTGGTTTACCTAATTAATAGAGGACCTTCTACTACACTGGATGGTGGAATTCCAGAAGAGGCTTGGACAGGTAAAAAGGTAGATCTTTCATTTCATAGAGTTTTTGGTTCTGAAGCTTTTGTGCACATTAATAAAGAAAATAAAAAGAAGCTGCATGCTAAATCTATGTGGTGCACTTTCATTGGTTATGGTTCTGGAGATTTTGAATTCTAGTTGTGGAATTTAGAAACTAAAAAAATTATTAGAAGCTATGATGTAGTTTTCAATGAAAAGGTGATGTGTAGTTATCAGCTCAAGAGGCTGAATAATTCTGAGCAGGGCAATGGTGATTTAGATGAGGTTATGATCCAAAATGAGCTTGCAAGTAAAAATCATTACACACAAGAAAACACAGACACTAACATCGGTCAGGAAGGAACCAATGTTGGTCAGGTAGGAACCAATGTTGGTCATGAAAGAATTGATGTTGGTCATACAAAAACTAATGTCATTCAAGTGGAACCAACGTCAGTCAGGTGCAGACTGACATCGACCAGAGATGACTGAGATCGGTCACTGATAGAAAGAAATTTGGGCGAACAGAAAGCTATGAGTGAGTCTCAAACACCCATAAGGAGGTCTAAAATGGTAAGTAGACCTCCAATTTGTTATTCCCCTTCTTTATACTACTTGATGCTCACTGATAGTGGAGAACTAGAAAGTTTTGATGAGGCAATTCAGGTAGAATCTAGAAAACAGTGGGAGCATGACATGAATGAGGAAATTGATTTCTTAAAAGAGAACCAAATGTGGGATTTGGTTGAGTTTCCAGCTGGAAAGAAAGCACTAAACAATAAATGGGTTTATAGGTTAAAGGAAGGAGAGAATGGACAAACGAGACATAAGGCCTGGTTGGTAGTAGAGGGATTTGCATAGAAACTAGGTATTGATTTTGGTGAAATTTTTTCTCCTATAGTAAAAATGACTTCTATTTGGACTGTATTGTCTTTAGTTGTTATTGAGGATTTTCATCTTGAGTAGCATGATGTTAAGACAACATTTCTTCATGGAGATTTGGATGAAGAAATATATATGGATCAGCTGAAAGGTTTTGAGGTCAAAGGTAAGGAGAAACTTGTGTGCAGGTTGAAGAAAAGCTTATATGGTCTTAAGCAAGCTCTAAGACAATGGTATTTGAGGTTTGACAAGTTTATGATAGAGCATGGCTTTAGTAGATGTCAATCTGACCATTGTGTTTATTTTAATAGATTAGATAATAGTAGATATATTATCTTGTTACTGTATGTAGATGATATGCCCTATTATAGGTTCACACATGCAGGATATTATCGAGCTTAAGGTAAAATTAGCTCACACATTTGCCATGAAGGATTTAGGAGAAGCAAAGAAAATTCTTGGCATGAGTATTAAGAGAGACAAGAAAAATCATAGTTTAATTTTTTCTCAAGAGGATTATGTGAACAAGGTGTTGGAGAGGTTCAATATGTAGGATGCAAAATTAGTAAGCACACTTATGGCTGGACACTTCAAGTTGAGTAAAGAACAATGTCCTAAATTACATGATGAGGCTGAGTACATGAGTAGAGTTCCATATGCTTTAGTAGTTGGGAGCTTGATGTATGTAATAGTATGTACTAGACCTGATATTGCCCAAGCAGTGGGAGTTGTCAACAAGTTTATGGCTAATCTAGGAAAGGAACACTGGAAAGTACTTCAGTGGATTCTCAGATATCTGAGAGGGACTAGCAGTAGGCATTTATGCTATGGAGGGTCAAACACTTCTCTACATTGGTATGTAGATTTAGATATGGCAGGTGACTTGGATGGTAGGAGAAGCACCATAGGTTATGTGTTCACTGTTGGTGGAATGGCGGTTAGCTAGATTTCAAAGTTGTAGAAGGTTGTTGCCTTGTCTACTACAGAGACAAAATACATTGCAGTCACAGAGGCTAGTAAGGAAATAATTTGGATGACTCGGTTCATGGAAGAGTTGGGAAAGGAGCAAGGGAGTTGTAGATTGTACAGTGATAGTCAAACTACAATTCATTTGGCAAAGAATTCAGCCTTTCATTCAAGAACCAAACATATATAGCTTAGGTACCACTTCATTAGATAGGTATTGGAGGATGGTCATTTGAATATGGAAAAGATCCATATGGATGAGAACCCTGCTGATATGTTAATAAAGCTGGTAATAAAGGAGAAGTTGAATCTTCATTCAACTTTTGTTGGTCTTCAAGATTGAACTTGAAGATGGAGAAAAAAGCTAGAGGATGTTGTTGTATAGGTACAGGTGCAACTATTTATCTCCAAGTGGGAGATTGTTGAGTTGTGGAGCTAAAAGCTTCACTAGATGAGCAAATGCAGAAGTTGCTAGAGTTACACAGTCATCGACATTAGTCAGGTATCGACCAGAAGCTACCGATGTCAGTTATGGATCGGTCAACATCGGTCATATGCAAACAGACAAGGACTAATGTCAGTCACCTGTGCGTTCTAGAAGTCTATTTTTGAGGAAGAACATATTGTTTGCATGATAAGATTAACTGTCAGTCTTAAGTCTACATTTCTATTTTTGGCAGGAAAGATTTGAACCTTTGATTAAGAGATGCATCTAACGGTGGAGAATGCATAGCTCATGAATCCTAGTATTATATAATAGGGTTAGATATTCATAGCTTGTAAGGTGAAAAAGTAGACAATTCAAGGATTGAATTGGTTGTAATTGAGAGAGAGAGAACTCTTAAGGGAAAGAGATTTGTACATCTAAGAGGTGTGAGAAGAAAGAGAGATTTCTTCATTGTATTTCCTTCTAAAATAGTTTAATACAAGTTTTCATTGTTTCTTGTATCTCTTATTCTTTGCTGATTCTGATTTCTAGTTACTTATTATTTTTGGTTTAATTTTGTGTTTAGTTGCTTATACAAAAGTAATCAATTGTGCTGTAAGATCCTAACAAAGAGGAAAGAACCACCTAATGGATGTTTTAATTTTTGAGGAGATAATTATGTCAAATATTATCCTCAATGGAAAATGAATGGAAATAAAATGAATAAATCTACCTCAATATCTCAACAGGGAACCTTCTAATAGCGTATTCATGTAGTAGTGGATAATCAAAACTCTAAATTATAAGACTCTCCCATTCAAGTATTAGATAATTTATTTGGTCACCAAATTACTATTTTAACTAATATAAGATATGCTAAGTTATTTATTTCTACTAAAATTCTAAGTAAATTATCTAGGAAAGTTAGTTTTATGGAAAATGCATGGTAAATACATTATGCGAATGTGTCCAGGGTCAAGGTTAACATATATATTTTAGAGGATAAGATAAATTTTCCATAATTCACCATGGTTTTTAACCTTTTTGAAACACCACTTGGGTCATATGATGTGATCTTATGAGTGAATTGGCTCTCTATGCACAAATTCAAAGTTGATAGGTTCCTTAAAAAGGTTAAATGTTTGGATGATTTTGAGAACCAAACCCAAATCCAAGGAAGTCAAGGGGAGTTAAATATTAAAAAAAAATAAATAATTTAGTGGAATAATTCTCACAGAAGTGATGCCAAACATTATTAATAAAAATGGATGAAGTTATTTAAATCAACAAACCTACTTTGGAAGACTATCCATTTTTTTAATAATTTCAAGATGTTTTTATAGAATATTTTCTAGGGATACCTCCAAAAAGGAAATTATAGTATAAGGCACCCTAAATAATGAAAATAATTAAGTTTGTTGAGTTAAATGCACAACTTCACAATATGTTAGTCAAATGTTTAATTTGGCCAAGTGTTTCACCATGTGGATGCACCTCTAGTATTTGTCAAGAAGAAGACCATAATAGTTTCTTTGTGTGTTGACTACCACATGATTAATAAGGAAATGATAAAGAACATATATCCAGTGCCTCATATTGATGATATTTTGGATCAAATGCATAGTGCTATATTATTTTTGAATATTAATATTCATTCAACATATCATTAGTTGAGGATTTTAGAAAAATGTATTCTAAAAATAGCTTTCAAAACTAATTATGGGCATTACTAGTTCACAATACATTTTTTGGGTTAACAAAAGCACCAATGACATTCATCAATCTAGTTTTGAGCAATATTTATGAATATATAAGATTATCATCCAAAAATGCCACCATAAATTGATCAACTAGATGTAAGAGCATATTGAGCACTTACATCTAGTTTTGAAATTATTTTTGAATCATGAGATTTATGGGAAGTTATCCAAGTATGATTTATTTCAAACAAGAGTAAATTAATTGGGACACATTGAATTTAAAAATGGAATATCAGTAGATATATCTAATACTAGGACCATCATGGATTGGCTAACCACTAAAAATGTGCCTAAGATGCATAGTTTCATGGGATTAGTAGGGTACTATAGGAATTTTGTAAGATATTTATCTTAGATAATTAACCCAATTATATCTTCATCAAAAGGAGTAGCATCTTGTGTGGTAAGATAAGTATGAACAAGCCTTTGGGGTTATGAAATACAGGTTTACTTTTGTACCAGTATTGCAGATTCTAAATCTAAATGGTCATTTCTCAATGATAACAAATGCCACAGGAGATGGTTTGGGAATATTTCTCATGCAAGATGGTTCAGTTGTGGCCTATGCATTTAGGAAACTAAAACCTTGTGAGTAAAATTAAGTCCCTCATGATTTATAACTTGTTTCCATAGTTCTTACCTTGTAAGTTTGAAAGCATTATTTATTGGGTAATCCTTTTGAGATTAAGATTAATAACTTAGGTATTCAGTATTTTTTCACCAAACCCAACCTCAATGCTCATCTGAGGTGGTGGTTATATTTTATATCAAATTATGATTTTGATATCAATAAAATTAAGGGTAAATATATATATATATATATATGCCCTTATCTATAGAGTATACATAGTAGCATTGGCTACAATAAGGAGTAATTTTGTAGAATAGCTAGCCAAATTTTTACCTGAAGATGAATTTTATGAATAGGTTATAAAATCTTTGGTTGAAAACTCTCAAGATCATAGATACCAAGGATTTATATTTGAGAATGATGGGATTTTAATGTACAATATCAAGATATATGTTCCTAATAAGTCAATTTTGAGGAATATTATGATAAATGTATTACACAATGCTCCATATTTAGGGAATTATTAAGTGAATACATTGGTAGCAAATTTAAAACCATTGTATTTATTAAAAATAATTAAAAAAGATGGAACTAATTTTATGTCTATATATTTGGAGTGTCGGTGAGTCAAGGTTGAACATGTGCATCATATTGGATTATTGTACCCACATTCCACATCTAAATGGATGTGACAAGTTATTAGTGTCAATTTTTTATAGGGTTTACATATGTCTAAGAACTATTATGAAATGATCTTGGTAGTTGAAAATAAACTAACCAAGATATCTCATTTTATTCTTGATAATTTAACTAATGGTGGACTAATCCTGGCTAATAGGTTTTTGAAATAAATGTATAGGTTGTATGGGTTTCTATAAAATAGTATCTTAGATAGGGACCCTAAAATGACTTTTAGGTTTTGGTAGACTTTAAATTCAAATTTGAGAACTTTACTAAATTTTAGTATAACTTACCATCCTAAGATGGATGAAAAAATAAATAAAATGAATAAGATATTAAAGGAACACTTGAGCATGTATTATATGGAATAGTAATAAAAATGGGAAAAATAACTACCATTTGTTGAGTTTTCTTACAATAATTCATATCAATTAGATATTAAAATGGACCATTTTAAGGAATTAAATGGTAGGAGGTGTAAAACATTATTTAGTTGGGAAAAATTGGAAGATAGAGTGGTCTTTAGACCTGATATGATTTTTGAAATGGAAGAGAAGGTAAAATTATTAAGGTGGAGATTGGTTGAAGCCAACGATAGACCAAAAAGTTGTGTTGATATAAAAATAATAAGATATTTATCATTTGGAGAGAAATTTTTTCTATTGGTTAAACCCCAAAATAAAGTAATAAAATTTGGAAAATGATCAAATCTATCACCTAGATATGTGGGATCCTTTGAGGTCCTAGAAGTAACTAAACATGTAGCATATAAGCTTACATTTACACTAATTCTAGCACAAATGCATAATTTTTTTATGTCTAATATATTAAGTAGATTTCTAATCCTACACATGTTTTGGATTATAATGTAATATAGGTTAACAATATAGAGGTGTTAAAAAAATAACAAATCATAATATTTGATACTCTTAAGTGTAGATAGTAGAAAAGCACATGGTTCTAGTCATCATAAACCACCCATGGCCCCCTTGGGTTAGGATTAATTATTAAAATCCTTTAACACAACCATTTAGCCCATTTAGGCTAATTTAATTAACTTAATTAATTTAAAATTAATTATTTACACATCCACACTCAAATCCATAATTATCTAATTGACACCTAGCATTAGGACTATTTCTCACCCAGGAATTTAATGCCTTAACCTCCATGACTTCCTCTTCAAGCATACCAATGATGCCTTCTTTTACCTTTAACCATTTTTGTTAGTTTTAACAACCAACCTTAAGTGTAAATAGCCAAAATTATCAATTATTGAATATTTATCTCTAACTAGTGGTGGTCACTCCTCTAATGACATTGATTGACTAGGATCAATGATAGTTACTTAATATAACATAAAGGTCTTACCTTAAGAAGGTTGAATTTATCTATTTCATGAGAATAATAAGCTCTAAAATGAATAAAATATCTTGATTGAACCAAAAACTAGACTAGAGATATTCAAGTTCTTCAACAATCCACCATAAAGAGCTTACGTACCATTACTCTATTGTATACAACTTACACTCAACCTCATCATCCTTCCAAGATTGCAAACTCCAAATCTATATTTCTAAAATTTTATCAAGTTTAGTAGTTAGTTTTAGTTGTTTTATTACTTGTATCCATTCCATCTTTCAACATTAAATTCATTATGTTGGATTTCTAAGACTCTAGGCACTTTACGTCTCACTAAATCACCCATAGACCATTCCCAATCACTTGACCATCCAAATCCTATGTTTGACACTTATTAGAATCCACTTTGCTCTAGTAACCCACACTCAAATAAAAATAATCCATACAGGCCTTCCTATAACTGACCCAATAACCAATTTTATCCAAACCAATACTTACAAGAACCAGCACAATCATTTTTTACTAGCATTAGTCACACCTTGATGGATGATGGTTGCTTTACTTGGTACCCATCACATAATGACCAGTACTAGTCACTGTGTGTTTTAATTTTCTAAAAAAAGTCAAATTTCACTTAGTAGACCTTATCCAAATTCTAATTTTTATGCTTTTGTTGCATTATAGAGGTTTAGTTTATTTTTTGAAACATATTTGAACATTTTAGCACTAGTTGTTATCAAGTTATTGATATTTTAGTAAAATACATTCATTTTTATTAAAAATCATCCTTTGAATTGATTTTTAGTACTTTCATTCATTTCATGAAATCACCTATTTCCATTTATCAGACTTAATTATCTTAAAAAGTTGATTGATAGCCTCCAAGGAAGACTAGAGCTTCTAGGATCTAGTTCATGATAGCTAATCTGCCCATGTATATTACTAATCCACCTTTTTATTTTTTATTTGTTATCAATATTTCATCCTCATAAACCAGACAAGAGTATCTAAAATTTATTGGATTATAGAGTGAACTAAATCCAGGTTCTTCTTACCAAACCCTACATGTTTTACTCTGTTTTGTAAAGAAAATAAATTTGATAAAAATAGTGAAACATTTTGGCATGCCTAGTGGGTCCCTTGAGATTTTTCTTGGGTTCTTAGTTTTTTAGGACATTTAGTTACATTAGTGAAATTTTCATCCATTTACAAATTTCATTTCTAAAAATTAAATGTTCTTTCTTTCATTGTTGCATTGAAAATGTTAGTTTCAATTTCTTCATTTCCAAAAGCAAGTTTTAGTATTTATTTACAATCTTAGAAATGGTTAAAATTTTCATTTTTACTTCATTTATAAAAATCAAAATTTATCATCCTAAGATTAGGATTTGTATCTTCATACTGCATTTAGTTGAATCTTAGTTATTCTTGTACTTGTCAAAAAGAAATCAAATTTTTCCTTTGGGTTTAAAACTAACTTGCATTCATTACTTGCTTTCTTTTTTAGTTCACATAGTTTAATCTAAATAGTGAAATTAATCATAACAAGTCAATTTTTATCACACACACAATACCAAACCATGAATTCATTAAACATCAAACACTGAAATAAGGCCCAACTAGGATTTCATCACCTAGTGGTAAACCTTTCCCTTGGCTATCCCACATGGACTTCACTACCAAGGGGAGAAATAAAAACTCGGTTCATTAGCTAAGTATAGTCTCAATAAATTTGGTATATTTTGGTTAAGAACTTGACACCCTTATCACTATAGTGTGTGAATTGAGGAGGTAAGCCCCAATATCAATCCATGTACTAAATTCTAATATGGATTTTGAGAGCATTTAATAGCATGAAACTATCTTTAGACATCCTTTTCTAGTTCCTACTCTATAAGCCCATGTTGAGTATAATAATTTCTTAAAAATTGAGGCATAAGCCTAAAGAGAGATAAACAATATTTTAGGACTTAAATGTACTCTTACTGTATGCTTGTTTTCCTTGAATATTTTATTTCTTTTACTTCTCTTTAGAGTGTGTGGGATCACTTTCACCTTTATTTCATCTTTTTTTGCATAATTTTGATAAGACAATAACTTAAAAAAAAGAAAGTCAAGATCCACCCCCCAACCACCCATCTTCTTATTCCTCATCCATGAAATGCATATTAGATGCATAAAGTTCCCCCATCCCTCTAGAATTCATACTATACCTCAAATAATTGCTCAAGGAGATATGAAATTCACCAAACTTCTTAATAACAATCCCATAGCTATCTAACAATACCTTACCACCATGGCTTACAATACCTCTGCTTTGGTTCCTTTTATTGAGCTACCCTATAGCATGCCACCTTACCTTATGGATAACACCTCTATTTCCACTATCTCCACTCAAATTTTGGTGACCCAAGCCTCTTCCTCCACTAACAACCCTTCGAAAACCACCACCCAAAACCAATAAATTCCACCAACTAATACCAAAACACCTTCTACCCTAACCAATAACCCTTCCAATGTAGGAGTAACCTAGACTTTAGTAACCCATACACCACTTACTATTTGAGTACATTTTTCTAGTCTTTCTATACTACCATTTTTCATTTCTAACCCATCAACATCTACCCTTTCTAGAATTTTTTAGTTTAAATACTTTATATCCTCCCAACTATTATCACTAAGATCACTACCCATGTTCACCCTACTAATCCAACTATTCTTCTTACCTTACCAATATATATTCCACTAAACCTAGGGTATGTTCCAAACCCATAAGGGTACATGACTCCACATTCTTCCTAACTTTCCATGCCCACTGACTAGTACATGACATCTTCCCAAAATTCCATGCCCACCTACCAATATGTGGCATCTTCCCAATCCTCAACTATTTACCCATATGTGTCACCTTCACAACCCTAGTGAAATATCCCTTACAACTATGGGGTACATAACTATAAACTAACATTATCAAGATGTTGATGGATAAGATGACCAATATAGAGTCATCCAATTTTAACACCCACAACATATTTTCATATGACCAAAGTTGAAATGAGCCAATCCACCTATTCATCCACATTTGACCATACCCAACATAGTGGTTTTTGAAAAAATTGATAAGTTTCAAAGAAAAAATATTCTTAAGAGCATATTATAGAATCTAGGCATTCATGTTATTTGATTGCTTATGATGATGTTCTTCTTATTCATACTTTCCCTATTATTGATCCTTCAAACTTTACTATTGGTGCTCTTAGTGTATAATAACACTTCTCATTTTAGGATTATGAGAATCCATGGTATAAGTTGTAGTTTGTGACTATTTTGTGATCATTTGTGGTGAAATAGAAGCAAAGTATGAAAATTGTCCACAATATTTATTTGATTTAGTGGTTAGGAGCCACCAGGGTCTACACAATTTGAATACTTAGTAAATTTGAGGACTTTGAAGTTAAACTAAATGATTTTTAACAATGATCTTTAAGCTAGAGTGAATTTTGATTAAAAAAAGAAAAAATAAGGGTAAGGAAGGAAGAGATGCGATTGTAGGTTTTCATATAAAATATTATGACAAAATTGAAATTATGTTGAGTACACATTAAACAAATTTATGTTAAAAAATAGCAAAAGCTCAAATTATATCAAAAATCAGGAAAGATTCAGAGGAAAAGTATGAATCATAAGTAAGAACCAAGTTTACTTTACAAGTTTTCTATTATGATGTGAATAACATAAGTATATCCAAATGCAAAGCAAATAAAATGAAGTATAGTTAAAATATTTAAAGTTAATCTAGAATTCACCAAAAATTAAATACAATATGACAAATAATGTGACTCAAAATAAGAGGAATCATTCAAATTCAACATGAATTTACACAATTGAGATATACCATAGACATTTAACAAAACTATCCAGACAATCTTTTTAGAATTCCTTAGTTGTATTAAATCTTCTTGGTATCAGTTTCTCAAAAATTGTCCCTCTAAAAATTGTAACCATCTAACTATTTATAAGAAACATAGGTGTTTAACTATTTAACTTTAAAAATATCAACATGCGAATAAGTAAAACTATCCTTAATATAAAGATACAATGTAGAAGGTCACATGTCAATGTGACAAGAAAGAGTAAATGCTAACATACTAGCATATACTTTTAAAAAAGAAAATTCTCTTAAGAATTTCATTGGTGGGCCCTTCTATTAGCCTTATCTAAGGAAGTATTTCACCTTGGTTTATTGTTCCTTGATCAGCTCAAAATCTACTATAGGCTTTATTAGACAATCTTCTTCTTTATCTGCTAATTTGTCAAATTTGCTATCTTCCCAAGATACAAATTTTTTGATAGATTATGCTTATGTAATTTGCTTCACTACAAAAATAATGGTATCGAGGATGTTTTGATTATCCTTAGTTGAATGGAATTTGTTGTCTTTGATGCTTTGGATATGAGTACCAACCCTCTGCTTGACTTCCTCATCATCAATCAGGCTTATAATAGTGGATTGAAAAGGATTATTTGATAGATTCCGCATAAGTTTCTCAATCCAATTTACCAAGTCTATGTCTCTCTTGATGAAGTCCTTAATATCATTACTCTGGGTGATCAAATACTCTTGTTTATCTATCAAAACTACCATAAATATGTCTAGATGTTTATGTTTGATAATATTTAAGTCTAATACCTACTTTTTATTATGCACCTTGATGAGCTCCTCTATCTAAGCTTGGGAATTCTACCACTCAGTGATTAAGGCTTGTGCCATCTCAGCTTGATGGTCCAAAGCACTCAATATAGACTTGATGTTTTTCAAACTCTTGAATACATTCATTAAGGATATATTTAATGCTTGTAATATGTCCTCTATAATTGAAAGGAGGACCTGAGCTTCTAAATATTATTTTTCTTTCTCCAAGTTGAGAATCTTTTGCTTCATTCCATGAACTCTAGACAAGGTCAATATTGACTAGGCTATTACCATACTAGCTGCATCTTCATGAAAAATAGGATGCTCCCCTACTACCTACCCTAGAATAGGAGTTAAGTATGAAAATTGTTCCACTTTTTGAAAGGTGAACTCCTCAGTAACAATAATAATTTTATTTGTCTTTACTCTCTCAAGAGTTGATGTATCTAGATTAAATTGGACCTAAGGGTTAAATTATTTTACTTGTGGTTGTTTAGGAATTTCTACATTTTAACTCCTAGAGGCTCTTGGGGTACCAACCTATTAGCATTCCTTGTTGTGAAAAATCTAGATGCTTTTCTTTGCTTATTTATTCAACATATCTTGAATCCAAGGATTGACATTATCCTAACCACCAATGTCCAATCTAGTTAAAGCTAGTGAAGGAGAAAGAGATATGATTTTTTATAACTTCCAATAAACAAACCAATTAGGAATGGTTGGTCCATAAATATTATTATCATCATTGAAGAGGTTTATTTCACTATTAGCGTGAGTGAAAGTTAACCTAGGCCTCTTTCTTGGAGCTAGAATAACTAAGGCTAATTTTTCCTCTCTCTTTCCACTACGAAATGGAACCAATTCCTTACTTACTTCCTTAGATGGGTATTCTTATTTATCATAACCATAAGAAGTTATGATGTTAGCAAGGGCACTCTCCACTATTTCTCTAGTTTCCAAAGCAATCATGATAATAGCTTCTACTGGGGAAGAAGGCCTTGGTGGGAATGCCTAAATTTGGAGACTTTCAATAGGTCTCTACTCTATCTTGGACTCATAAATCACATCTTTACCTTTTCCCTTTGCATCCTTAGGTTTCCCAATATAGGATGACTTTGTCAATTCTCTCTAATTAGGATCAAAATATTTTCCCTCAATAGGTGGCTCTTGATGTTTAGTCTTAAATGCTCCTGTCAACAAGTGATACTTTAAAGGATGTAACCACTATATTACTCATAAAGACTTATTATCCTTGACTAGTCTATGTTCTAAATTTATGTTTTAATTTTTAACCCCAGACAAGACTTCTTCAAAGTTACTTTCATTTGTGTAAATACCATCTCCCACACCTGGTTGATGTTTGTACTCAAATTTTTGGACTTTTTTTTATCTTGAATATGATTAGCCACTATATCATTAGGGTCCCACATCTTAAGATCATCTTGTTGGAAATCAAAAGAGTTCTTGTACACCACCATGATCTTTAGTTATTTCCAATATTTGATTACAATTCTACCAATGTCTAGTGAAAAGGGATGAACTTGAGCTTTCTTATTCTTCTTACAGTGCCAATCCATTCCCTTGATGATGTAATAAGTAATTTCTTGCTCTAAAAACTTATTGGGAACATATATAGGCAATATATATGGTTGAACCATGATTACCTCTATCCTTATTATAGTGAAATCTAGATATAACCACACATCCCCATGGTCTCTACTTGTCTTTTGATTAAAGGATGAAGCTTGGGCATAGGGACACCAGTGATGGCCTTAAACATGACTCAGAAGATACCATCACACATGAATTTCATGTGATTCCTATATTTGAATATATTTAATTTGGAATAATGATGCAAATTGGTATATATACCATCAAGGGACCAATTTTAAATGCCAATAAAATTAATACCAAGAAAATTAATAAAGGGTAGGAGTGAATACAAGAGGTAAGACATCATAAAAAATTGCTTGGAAGTCTTTCTCTTGATGGCTGTAAATTATTTTGCCAAGAAAAAACTTATTAAGTCTCTAATAAGATGGGTTAAGTTCCATTCCAATATGTAATGGATAGAAAATACCTAAACCCTATTTAAATTAGTAATAGAAGAGGCACCAAAGGATTTATTCAATAAAATCATAGCTACCCTAACACCTTCCTGAAATTGGACAATATGAATCTCACCATTTGAGGTCTTGAAAACATAAGAACCTTGGATTAACATAGGTGAGAGGATTGAATCGAGGTTTTTGGATTTTTTCCATTATATCAAGGAAGGGAGATCTACATGAGGCAAAGGTAGATTATAATAATTCTCAAAGGCCATTAGATCTATGCATGTAACTTTGTTGATACTTCATGAATAATTCATTCTCCATCTATTTTATAGTCAATGAAAATAGGAAAAAGAAGATCAATGCAATGCATTACCTCTATTTTAGCAACTAGATGGTGAAGGAATTCCATTTGAATTTACATTAAATCCTTATATCTTTGGTACACTAAAGAATTCATCTTTTCTTCTTGGGAAATTGGTTTCAACTCCTCAATAAAAAAAGAATAATTTAGACTAATTCTTAATTTCATGTACATTCAATGCTATTAAATCTAACTCAGTTTCTCTAAAGACACTTCTTTCACTATCTAAAGTTAGATAAAGATCTATTTTAACCTTCATCTATTGCCTACCCACTACCATTGATAACATTATATTGTAGTTATAGAGTTGTCAAAGTTATTATTAAGGCACTTTCTCTAAATCCAGTTTGCAATTATCTCAAGTGTTACATAATAAATTGAATCAAATTTGGCCTTATTTATAGAGGGTTTAGGTTTTTTGGATTCGATGACCAAAACATCCAACTTTGATCTCATATGTGCTTTAGATAAGATGGAACCTTACCATTATGTCTTTTATGTTTTCAATCATGAGATATCTTTCATTTGGATCCTCCATACTTACATGGAGCTGATGTGATAGGGTTTCATACCTTTCATGGAAAATTTCATAAATTTCATTTGAAGAGTGACCATTGTCTTTCAAAATTAATCTTTATTTTGCTTTGACAAGCTAAATCTAGGTCTTTGTATTTCATTGGTTATTGATCTTTGAGATCACTAATTATGCCATGTGTCAAGATCATGAGGCCTTTGAAAATTCCTCAACTTTTTTGTGTCATTAGATTAAATCCAATGAGAAAGTTATCACCATTAGATCTTAGCTAGGGCTTGATCATTAACGGCATGCCTTTTTTAAAAAGACTTCAAGATCTATGCACTGTTGGATCAAATCTAGTGAGCAAGTGATCACCGTTAGATCTTGCAAGATGCTTAATTTTTAATTAGTTATATGATCATATAAATCTTAGGTTTAAAAATGTCACTTAGAATTTTATGTTTAAAAAACACAAAATAACTTACCTAAGATCTTTATATACTAAGCTTGTCTTCATAAAAAGCTAGGAATTTCTTAAAAGGTTTTTTAGAAATGCCCCCTTTGATTAAGCTTTAAAAATTATCTAAGTTAAATTTTATGGGTTCAATCACATCAAATAATTCCTCACAAACATCAAATGATGGGAGAAAACTTGAAAAATTTAATACAATCAAGTTCCTAAGGCTTCAAGGATTGTCTCATTTAAATTTGATGGGTTTGGTCACATCAAATATGTCCTCACAGATGTCAAATTATGGTAGTGAAACTATAAAATTTAAGATAATGGAATTTATTGATCCAATAAATGAATTCCATGCATAATGCCTTCAAGAGATCACAAGGCTTTAGGGATTGTCTAGGTTAAATTTGATGAGTTCAATCACGTCAAATACATCTTAACAGACATCAAATGATGGGGGTCAACCTATCAAATCTAAAATAATATAATTTTTCTATATCATGTTAAATTTGATCAGTTCAATCTTATTAAATATGTCCTCATAGATTTCAAATGACAGGAGTGAACCTATCAATTTTAAGATAATAAAATTTTATAGTCCAATGAATGAGTGCCATGCATAAAGTCTTGAAGAGATCATGAGGCTTTCACGTTGATACTTAGTATAAATTTGATACATTTCATCCCATAAAATACATCCTCATAGACATAAAATGATGGGGGCTAACATTTCAAATTTAATATAATATAATCTTTGTATTTCATGTTAAATTTTATGGGTTCGGTCCTATCAAATACATCCTCACAAACAGCAAATGATAGGAGCAAATGTAACAATTTTAAGATAATAAATTTATTTGGTATAATGAATGAATGCCATGTGTAAATTGTTCAAGATATCCTAAGGCTTCTAGGCTAATGTGCACCATTATATCAAAACCTCTGAGCAAAAAATCACCATTAGGTATTTACTAGGCCCAAATCATTAACTACATGTCTTTTTAAAAAGACTTTGAGCTTGTGACACCATCGGATCAAATCCAACAAATAAATGATTATAGCTATATCTGTAAAAGAGCATAATCTTTAAATTAACACCCAATCATGTATGAATTTTAGCCTAAGGTTTTATATAAATATTTGATCATGTTTTAAAGAAAAAACATATTTGAAGTTAATATAATGTTAGACTTAGGATCATTTAATCAAAAGGAAATAAAATTTCCCACTAGTATTTTCCATGAATATTCAAATTCAAACCCTCTTTAGGGTTTGTTCCTTAGGAACCCTATGTTCTTCTATGGAAATTGTAACTAATCACCTTGAAGACAATTATTAGGAATTTTGAACCATGAAACATAAACATGATCAAATGCATCAAAGCACATGCTCCCCTTTTAAAATTGATTTGCCTTAAAATACAAAATAAGATAACTCTTTACATTCAATCTAGAATATATACTTTCTAGAAATAAATATAGGGGTACTCCTTTCAAAAATGAAAGATAGGGGGGTATTGGCCTCAACAAATGGAAACTCACAGGGGCAAAATAGCAATATGGTAGAACACAAGACTATAGTTTAAGCTTGTACATGAACTCTATATACCATTTAGACATATATTATTTCCTAAATCAACCTTAAATTTAAATAAGCTCCTTAAGTATAAAATCTGAACTTAGATATTTGAACATAAACATGAAATGTGTGCTTTAATTGCACTTACTTTTTTTCATGAACTTTAAGAAACAACATCTAGGTTCATGTCCTTTTGGTCCATTTCATTTGATTTTGAGAATTTTATATTTTCTTTGATAATATAAAATCTTAGTTCAACGGAGGCTTGGGTATTGCTCTACTACTAGCCAGGCATCTATAGCACCAACATATATAGCTTTAGTTCCACTCAAGGTCTTGCTCCAATACCAACTAGATGTCTATAGCCCTAGTGGAGATTACTTGAATCACCTTTTCTTTGAAAGCTTTTGATTTGACAATAAGCTTTTTTTTTATCATCATTTTTTTCTTCCAAAAAATGTTGAAAACTAGATTAGATAGGTTTAAGGATTTGATCAATTATTCTATCCTTAGGATAATCATCTCTAATTGAAACTTGAGTTCATGACAAGGATATATTTTTAGTGTAATCATGAAAATGAGTTAAAAAACTAAATTCACATCATATACATATGACTCTTCTTAAAAACAAGTTTTAAAATAGAATAAGATTTAAATCTTTGTAAGACACTGAGTTTATATACCAATATATATCAGTTCTATTACTTTCTTCATGATTCTTTATTATGGCCTAGTGTTCACCTTTTTTAAAATTCACCCACACTCTCTTGAGCAATTGCCAAATCAACAAGAATACCAAAATATTATATCACAACCAAGGAATACCACCATGTAAATAAAGAAAAAATAAACAAACCCATATATAAAAACCCAACAAGAAAAAGAAAAAACAAAGCAAGAAAATAAACTATCCTACCTACCATAACTTTAACAATATTACACATTTATTCCATGAAGACCCCTGATGGGACAACAACAAAGTAATGTTTGAGATATTTTCCATTACTAGGTAGTGTGAAATCTTCTCCTTGGAGATATTTTAACCTAAAAATGTTGTTTATACAATTTGGTATGGGCCAATCCATACAGGGGTGAACTTACCATGTTTACCTTTAGGTTTTGATGCTCCCAAAGAAGAACAAGATCTCCCTACCTAAACACCTTTACTTTATATCTTCTATAAAACCATATTTTTATGGTTTATTGGTGTCTAATAAAGTATATAAATGCCTTTTCTTTGGTATCTTCCATTTTAATGATGTCTAATAGCCTAGAATTATCAAGTTCTTGGCTATCCTCCATGTATTATTGCATGAATTTGAATGTAGGTAACTTCAAGTTTATGGGAAAGATGGGTTCTTGACCATATAAAAAAACAAAAATGGTGAGGACATTAGAGCTTGTTTGATCCTGATTTTATCTACCCATAATGCAAACTTAAGAAGTTTATGCCATGTTCTAGGTCTATCTTCAACACATTTTTTATAGCTTTCATCAGATTTTTATTTGTAGACTCAGAAACACCATTTATTTGATGGTATTTATTAGAAGAAAACTTGAGTGAAATACATTGGTCATAATACCATTACATCATTTTAGTAGAAATGAATTCATATCCATTGTCACAAACCAAAGAAATTGGGTTTATAAATCTAGTACAAATATTTTCCTCTAGGAAATTGATCACCTCATCTATTCTACATTGCTTACTAGCTACTTCCTCAGTCCACCTAGTAAAGTAATATATAAAAGTTAGAATATACTTATGGATTTTAGAATAATTATGGCTTATTACTCTTATAAAGTCTAATCCCCATTGTGTAAAAGGTTTATCCACCATTATAGGTTGTAAAGGCATGAATACCTTTGGCTCCTTTGTGCTAAAAATATGGCATGAATGACACTTCCTTACATGCATATAAGTTTCTTTGAAGAGGGTTGGACAATAATATCCATACCAAAGAATCTTGTGAGATGTGGTTATTCCTAAAGGGTGTCCACTTCTTAGCTTCTCATGAAAGTAGTCATAATCCAAACTGCTTCTTCCTTAGACACATATCTTAAATAAATTACCTCAAAGTTCCTTTTATACAGTAATCTATTATTAATGAGGTAATGAGCTGATTTGAGCCTCAAGGCTCTATTTTATTCTCTTATAAATCCTAAGGGACAAACACTATTGACAAGTAAATGGATAATCTAGTCATACCACTCATTATATTGGAAGTTTTATTGATCTATTTGCATGACATGGAATTTTTGATAAATACTAGAGATCATCTAAACTAAAACTTGGCATTTCACTAATTTTTGTATTTTAATATCTATTTATATTCTTATATAATTTCCATCCACTTGCATCTTCTTTCTCTGAGCTCATTCTGACTCAGCATAAGCTTTGTAGCTAGATCGAGTAAAATGGCATGTACCTTATATTTAAGGAGGTAATGTCTAATTTTTTTTTATCACATTTACTAATGGATAAGCTTTATAATCAATCATATAATAACTCACTTCTACATTTTTGAATTTTGTGATCATGAAATCTATGGGATGATCATTTTCTTTAACTTTTTGAGTTAACACTGCAACCATACTATGCTCAAAAGCAAAGGAATATAGATAGAAATCATTTGAGAAATTACAACTTATGAGGACTGAAGCTTTACTGATTTCCTTCTTATTTTCAACTAAGACCTTCTTAGATTCTTCATTCTATGAAATTATAGCATCTTTCTTAAGCATATCATTCAAAGGTTTGACAATCTTAGAAAAGCTTGAAATAAACTTCCTCACAAAATTAATTTTGTCAAAGAATGACTTAAGTTATTTTTAGCCATTGGGAAACCCAATTTTAGAAATGGCCTTTGCTCTATTAGGATCTATAGAAATATCATCTTTGGTAATGATATGTCCCAATAATTTTCGTTCAGTGACACAGAATATACTTTACTTAGGGTTAATAGATACACCATACTTTTTCCATCTATCAAATACTTGTCTCAAATGTATGAAATGTTTCTCTCTATTATTATAAAATATTGTAAGATAATCCATATATATGATGATACACATTCAAAATAAACCTTGTAAATCATGGTCCATGTCCCTTTGAAAAGTTTCCCCTACATTAATTAATCCAAAAGGCATTCTATTGTGAGCATATATTCCCCATTTAGTAGTGAAAGCTATTTTAATCCTATCCTTTGGAGCAACAACCACCTAGTTATATCTAGAAAATCCATATAAAAATAACACAATGGAAGATCCTAAAATAGTTTGTATAACTTAGTCTAAATAAGGTAAAGGATAATTATCCTTTTCAGATGCTCTATTCAAATTCTTAAAACCTATGCACAATCTTATTTCTCCATTCTTTTTTCTAACTAGGGAAAGGTTTTCCTCCCAAGTGGAATGTGTAATAAGAAACACTATCCCTACATCCAAAAAATTCTTGACTTCTTTAAAAATCATGGGTTTTAAAATAGGGTTGACTTACCTGTCCTTCTATCTAAACTGTTTAAATGCTTATTGAAGAGGTATAGTATGAGTAATGACCCATGGATCAAATATTTCCAAATATTCATAAGACCAAGCAATTACATCCTTGTATTTTTTAAGAAACTCTCTATATTTTTTATTTTCCATTTCAGTGCAAGCCTTCCTTATATTCACCATTTGGGGCTGATCATGTGGACCAAGGTTTGTCACATGATAATCTTTACCATTTACCTTAGGTTGTTTAGTTTCCTTAGAAATCTTGTCAAGATAAAATAGTCTTTCCAATGAAATCATCCCTTTAGGTATCTTATGATCACTTCATTGGATGATTTTATTATTAAGTTCCTTCTCATGAGAATTTTCATCAATTTCATCAATAATCTGAACTTCAAAAGCTCTATAATTAGTTAAGAAATCTATGATTTGTTGATCACCATTGAAAACATAGAAATGATTTACATTGTCAAGAAATAAAGGGCATGGTACTAGCTCAATACTAATGCTTTGAGAATAATTATTAGGCATGAGGTTAGATGTAGTAAATTCAAGCTCATCAATAGTTTTATTTTCTTATCTTGGAATAGCTCATATATTAAAGCCATTGAAAGATTATATCAAGTCCCACACCCTAAACATATATATTTTTAAGTAAGACAATTTTTAATGGTATTAAATCCTCACTTGATTAGCCACAAGTTTAGATTCTCCATAGAAAATGAGATCCTTAACTTTGTGTTTAATGGTAAACTACAATCCAATTATGAGAGCCTCATACTCAACAAAATTATTGGTGGAAGAAAATAGTAATTTAGAAGATGCATGGTATTAATTTTTTGAAGGATCTATCAATACAATACGAGCTCTTAATATTTATTTGAATTTAGCACCATCAATGTTTAACTTCAAAAAACCAAAAACTTGAGGATAACTCTCAAAACCTATTTCTTTTGTAATTTCCAAAGTGAAAACTACTAAATCAGAATCTAATAAATTTACCCTTTCATTAACAACATTATATTTTGTTATCATGTGTTTAATTTTAGGTTCCCTTTACACTCTTATTTTATTTGGTACACCTTTCCAAGGAATCCATAAGTGTGAGTAATTAGTAGACATATATCCATTTAAAGCCTTCATCCATTCTCTACTCAAAATCAATTCATAAGCACTAGGTATTTATACCACTTGGATATCAATGAATTGATGAACCCTAGGTTCAATAGTTATCTATATATACACATTAAATAATTATCTTATAACCTTAACTCTAGATTAATCCAATTGAGTGACTACCCTATCAGACTTGATTGGAGTTAACCTGCGTTGTTCACATATCCTAGCAAGCACAATGTTAGTTGAAGATTTAGAATGTAAAAGACAATTATGAACATTGTTCCTAAATATATTAGCTGTAAGTAAAAAAGGTGGAGAATTTTCTTTGATCACTTGTGTAATTACATCTACACTATCATTCTTAGGGGGTTCCCAATTTTCTTCGATAAATATTCTAAGAATAAATCTCTTTGTTGTGTGATTTGAGTTAGATCATGAAGGGTGATATTGGCTTTAATCCTTTTCATATCCTATACATTATTTTATCCAATTTTTATTGGAGGATCAATAGTTAGCTTAGATTAACTTCCTCTAAGTGGTTCAAGATTAATCTTTGATATAGTGTCTAGAGGGGTTCCATAATTTTAAGGAGGGGTAGAAGTAATTAATGGTTATTTTTTTCCCTATTTCTCAGAAAATATGTCTTAAAAAATTGTTGGAATGCTTGAATCTACTCAAGAATATTTTTAGGATCATTATTATCTTAAAAAGGGAATTGAAAAGTTTCCACCATATGCACTCGGTCAGATGGTTTAGATTCAAAAGAATTTGTAGCAACATCTTTGTTTGCAAACACTTGAAATTTGTCAATTTCTTCTTGCAAAGCTTAAAAGGATTTACAAACCTTGATTCAATCAATCTCACCATAATTTAAAGTAGCATGTACCCTAAAATAATCTTTCAAATCAATATTAGTGAGGTTTATATCCATATACTTTTTGCTAGAGGAAGGCTCATTAGCTCTGTTATTGTAGAAACTATCATTCTGAAACCTATTCATAGGCCTATTAAACTTTTGAAAAGTGAAGTTCCTTCTAGAATTGTCATTAGCATTACCAAATTATTTTTGCAATTACAAAAAATTAGCGATAAGCTTTAGTACCATTTTCAATATAAACTCATTCTCATTTTTTGTAACCTCAGCGTTTTAACCTTGGCTACTTCTAATGCCCTTGATAGGCACTAAAGCCTTATTGTCATTGTCATGAAATCCATTCATAAATTGATGAATTAATAAACCTAAATTTTTATTAGGGGAAACATGACTAGTAGGCAACACATTCAAAGTAAGGAATTGGTTTAATGTTGGAGTATTTTGGCTATTACTTGGGAAAAGGTTTAATGCAAGCATTTGAGGATTAACATTTGGGATAGAATAAGCCATCTATCCTTGGGGTTGAATTTTTTTTCTAATAACCACTAATTTATAATAAGCTTGAGCCAATGTGATAATAAGTGGAAGGGCTCTCTTCAAAAATATACAAGTCATAGGCTCAACAACATCTTTGTAAACCTCCAAAGCTAAAGCTTCATTAGGGTTATATAGATCCATGGTTCAACTAAACATTTTATGGAATGTAGAATTAAAATACCTAATAGGTTCACTTATATCTCTCTTAATATATATAAAATGATTATAGATGATATAAGGTTTATGATCTTTCCAAATTGATCAATAAAAATAATATCAAAGTTATTCCATGAGATATTACAATGATTAGGTAGATTAAGGAACCATTCATATGAAAAATCATTGAATGTAAATGGGAAAAACATAAAAGATACATATTCATCAATATCATTTAATAATCTTAATGAAGCTTTGAAATATTTAACATGTTCTTTAGTAGTTGTAATACTAGTCAGACTAAATATTGGCAAATATTTTTTAGGATTACATGGTAAATCATGAACCACACTTGGTATATTGATAGGGTAACTTCCAAGCCATGCCATGATTAGATTAATATCAAACACAAAAATACCTTACAAAGGTGATGATGGTAAATATTTAGAATACCTACATCCTCTTCTATCTTTCCTAGTCCTTCTATGAATATCAAGTTCATGCAAGGGTTCTCTAGTCTCTGAATGTGATTTGGTCCTAATCCTTGGTAATTCTAGCTAGAAGATTAAGGTTCTTATTTTAAAACATGGTGTAACACATTAATTTCCAAATAATAACAATTAATATGCACACTAAGATTAATTTTCAAAAAAATATTCATAAGAGGACAAAGGGCATTAATCTTTAACTAAACAAGTTCAAAGATGTAGTAAATTATATAAAGATGACCAATACATACAGCTTATGACTCAAATAAACCTCTTCTTGTCAAATAATTATCAATTTTGAACAAAATAAGCCATCCTAACTCCAAATACTAATAAATTTTTAGCAACAATATTTGTATTTCCACAAAGGTCACCAATCTTTACATAATTTATGCTATAGAAACACAATAATGTAAAATGTAGATGTATTTGACCAAATACACATGAAATATTTTAAGTATCTTTAATGAGACCCTTCTTCTAGCACCAACATAGCTTTTGATATTAATGCTTCAAACTATACAATAGGTGATCTTAGTGTTGAATAACAATTCTCATTTTAGGATTCTAAGAATCCATGGCATGAGTTGTATTTTGTGACTATTCAATGATTGTCTGTGATGAAATAAAAGTAAACTATGAAAACTATCCATAATATTTATTTGTTTTAGTGGTTAGGAGCCACCAAGGTCAACACAATTTGAATACCTAGTAATTTTGAGGACTTGAAAGTTAAACTAAATGATTATTAAGAATGGTATTTAAGCTACAATGAATTTTGATTAAAAAATAAGAAAAAAGAAGGGTAAGGAAGGAAGAGATGTAATTTTAGGTTTTCATATCAAATATTATGACAATATTCAAATTACGCTGAGTACACAATATACCAATTTATGTTATAAAATATAAAAATCTCAAATTATATCACAAATCAAGTAAGATTTAGAGGAAAAGTATGAATCATAAGTAAGAACCAAGTTTACTTTAAAAGTTTGCTATTATGATCTGAATAACATAAGTACATCCAAATGTAGAGCAAATAAAATGAAGTATAATTGAAATAATTATAGTTAATCTAGAATTCACCACAAATTAACTACCATATGACAAATAATGTGAATCAAAACAAGAAGAATGATTTAAATTCAAAACAAATTTCCACAATTGAGAGATAACATAGACATTTAACAAAACTATCTAGATAATATTTTCAAAATTCATTAGTTATATTAAATGTTCTTGATATCAATTGCTCAAGAAATTCCACTCTACAAATGGTAAAAATCTACCTATTTATAATAAACATAGGTGGTTAACTAATTAACATTCAAAATTTTCAACCGGTGAATAAGGATATCTATCCTTTATATAAAGATACAATGGGGAAGGTCACATATCAATATGACAAGAAAGAGTATATGTTAATAGACTAGCATATACTTTACAAAAAGAAAATTCTCTTAAGAATTTCATTGAATGGCCCTTCAATTAGCCCTATTTAACGAAGTCTTTCACCTTGCTATACTATTTTGATCAGCTCAAAATGCAATTCAAGATTCATTATACAATCCTCTTCTTATCTTTTAATTTGTCAAATTCACTATCTATTAAAGATACAAGTTCCTTGATACATTGTGCTTTTGAAATTTTCATCCCTACAAAAATAATGGTATCAAGGGTATTTTTATTGACCTTATTTGAATGACCTTTTTTATCTTTGATGCTTTGGATAAGATTTCCAACCCTCTACTTGAATTTATCATCATTAAGCAGGCCTATAGTAGTGGTTTGAGAAGGGCTATCTAATAGATTCCCCATAAGTTTCTCAATCTGGTTTACCAAGTCTGTGTCTCTCTTGATGAAGTCCTTAACATCATTAATCAATGTGATAAAATACTCTTTTTTATCTATCAAAACTACCACAAATATGTCTGAATGTTTAATTTTTATAATCTTGAAGTCCAATACCTAATTTTTCTTATGCACCTTGATGAGCTCCTCCATCTGAGCTTGAGAATTTTTCCACTAGGTGATTAAGACTTGTGCCATCTCAGCTTGATGGCAAAAAACACTCAATCTCAACATGATGTTTTTCAAATTCTCAAATGAATACATCAATTATATATTCAATTCTTACAATACATCCTCAAGAATTGAAAGGACTTGAGATACTAAAACTTGTTTTTATTTCTCCAAGTTGAAAATATTTTGATTCATTCTATGAACTCCAACCAAGTTCATTGTTGATTGGGATATTACTATATTATCTATATATTCTTGAAAAATAGGATGTTACCCTAATACCTACCTTGGAATAAGAGTTAAACCTTAAAATTATTCCACCTTCTAAAAGGTTAACTCATTAGTACCAACAATAACTTTCTTGGTCTCTACTCACTCAAGAGTTGATGTATCTGGATTAAATTAGGCCTAAGCATCAAATTATTTCACCTATGGTTATTCAATAATTTCTAAATTTGAACTCCAAGATGCTCCTAGGGTACCGACCCATTGGGTTTCTTTGTTGTGAATAATTTGGATGCTTCTCTCTACCTACTTGTTCAACATATCTGGAATCCAAGGCTTGACATTACGTTGAATAACTATATCCACTTGAGTCAAAGCTAGTGAAGGAGAAAGAGATGGGATTTTTTTTAACTTCACATAAAAAAACTAATTAGGAATGGATGGTCCATAAATAGTATTCTCATCACTGAAGAGGTTTATTTCACAAGTAGGGTGAGTGAAAGTTAACCTAGGCCTCTTTTTTGGAGCCAGAGGAACTAAGGCCAATTCTGTCTGTCTCTTTCCACTGCCCAATAGAACTATTTCCTTACTTGCTTCCTTAGATGGGTCTTCTTCTTTATCAAAACCATAAGAATATATGATGTTATCAAGGGAACTCTCCACTATTTCTTGAGTTTCCAAATCAATCATGTTGATAACTTCTATTGGGAAAGAAGGCCTTAGTGGCAATGCCTAAATTTGGAGACTTTCAATAGGTCCATGCTCTATGATGGACTCCTAAATCACATCTTTACCTTTTCTTTTTGCATCTCAGGTTGCCCAATCTAGGATGAACTTTTTAATTTTCTCTTCTTAGGCTTAGAAGATTGTCCCATAATAAGTGTTTATTGATGTGTAGTCCTAAATGGTCTTTACAACAAGTGATATTGTAAAGGATGTAGCTACCATATTTATAATGAAGGATTATTATTCTTAATCATCCTATGTTCTAAATATATGTTGTAGTTTTTAACCCTAGACAAGACTTCCTCAAATTTAATTGCCTTTGTGTAAATACCATCTCCCACACCTAGTTGATGTTTGTACTCAGCCTTTATGACTTTTTTATCCTATATACAATTATCCACTCTATCATTGGGGTCCCACATCTTAAGATCATCTAGTTGGAAATAAAAAGAGTTCTTGTGCACCACCATAATATCCAACTATTTCCAATCCTTGATTATAATTCTACCAATGTCCAATTAAAAGGGATGAACTTGAGATTTATTATTTCTCTTTCAATGTCAATTCATTACCTGGATGATTTAATAAGCAATTTCTTGCTCTACAAGCTTACTAGGAAAATATAGGAAATCTATATGGTTGGACCATTATTCCCTCTATCCTTATTACAGTGTAATCTAGATAGAACCACACATCCCTAATGGTCTCTAGTTGTATTTTAATTAGAGGATGAAGCTTAGGAATAGGGACACCAGTGATTTCCTAAAAAATGACTAGGAAGTTACCATCACATATGAATTGCATGTGATTCATGTATTTGAATATATGTGATTTACAATAATGATGGGAAATGGTAGATCTACCACCAAGGGACCAATTTATAATGCCAAAGAAATTAATAGAGGCTCAAAATAAATCCCAAAGGTAAGACATCATAAAAAATTGCTTAAAGGTATTTCTCTTATTGGCTATAAATTATTTGGCCAAGAAGAAACTTATTACATCTCCAATAGGAAGGGTTATGTTCTTGCTCCAACATGCAATAGACATAATTTACCCAAATCTTACGTAAATAAGTGTAGAAGAGGCACCAAAGGCTCTATTCAATAAATTCGTAGCTACCTTAACATCTTCCCTAAATTGGGCAATACGAATCTCACCATTTGAGGTCCTAAAAACATGGGAACCTTGGATTAACCAAGGTGAGATGACTGAATCTAGGTTTTGGGAATTTGTCCATTCTCTCAAGGAAGGGAGATATACATGAAGAAAATGGATCTTATAATAAGTCTCAAAGTCCATGGGAGTTGTGCATGTAATTTTGTTGATACTTCCTTCATGAATAATCCATTCTCCATCTATTTAGGAACAAGAATATCAATGCAATGCATTACCTCTGGTTTAGTAGCCACATGGTGACAGCCTACCATTTGAATTGATACTAAATCTTTGTGTCTTTGGTACACTAAAGCATTCCTCTTTTCTTATTAGGAAATTGGTTGAAACTCCTTGATAAAGAATAATAATTTGGACCAATTCTTAATTCCATGTACATTCAATGTTTTTAAATCTAACTTTGTGTCTCTAAAGACCCTACCTTCACTATCTAATGTTAAATAAAGCTCTACTTCAATATTACTCTATTTCTTATTCATTACCATTGATAACATTACATTGTATTTGTAAAGCTATCAAATTTAATACTAAGGCAATATTTCTTAATCTAGTTCAAAATTATCTCAAGAGTTACATAATAAATTGGACTGACTCTGGCCTTATTTATAGAGCGTTTAGGGTTTTCAGCTTTAATAAACAAAACATCCAACTTTGATCTCATATGTTCCTTAGATATGATGTAATCTTACTATTATGTATTTTGTGTTTTCAATCATGATATATATTTCATTTGGATCCTTCATACTTACATGGAGCTTATGTGACAGGGTTCCATGCCTTTCATGGAAAATTTCATAAATGCCATTTGAAGAGTGACCATTGTTTTTCAAAATTCATCTTTATTTTTCTTTGAAAATTTAAATCAAGGTATTTTCATTTCATTGGTTCTTGATCTTTGAGCTCACTAATTATGCCATGTGTCAAGTTCATGAGGCCTTTGGAAAGACCTCATCTTCATCACATTTTAGGATCAAATACAGGAATTAAGTGATCAACATTGGATCTTGTCTAGGGCCATATCAATAACCACATGATTTTAAAGAAAAGAATTTGGACTCTATGCACCATTGGATCAAATCCAACAAGTAAGCAATCACCATTGGATCCTACAAGATGCTTAGTTTTTAATCAGTTAGATGATATTATAAATATTAGGCTTAAAAATATCATTTATAATTTTATGTTTAAAAAACACAAAATTAATTAGGCTAAGATCTTTATATAGTAAGCTTATTTTTATAAAAATCTAGGAATTTATGAAAAGGTTTTTTAATAAATGCTTCCTTTGATTAGGATTTATAAATTATCTAAGTTAAATTTGATAGGTTTAGTTATGTCAAATATGTCCTTATAGACATCAAATGATGGGAGCAAACTCTTCAAATTTAATACAATAGAGTTATAAAGGCTTTGAGGATCATATCGATTAAATTTAATGGGTTTGGTCATGTCAAGTACATCCTCATAGTTTTCAAATGATCTGAGTGAACCTGTTAAATTTAAGATAGAGAAATTCATTGATCCAATAAATTAATGTCATTCCTAAAGCCTTTAGGAGATCTTAATGTTTTAGGGATTGTCTAGGTTAAATTTTATGGGTTCGATCACATCAAATACATCCCCACAAACATCAAATGATGTAGGAAATCCTATCAAATTTAAGACAATATAATATTTCTAATACATGTTACATTTGACACGTTTAGTCTCATCAAATACATCCTCATATATCTTAAATGATTGGAGTGAACCAATTAATTTTAAGATAATAAACTTTTATGTTATAATTAATGAGTGCCATGTATAAAGCCTTTAGGAGATCTTAAGGATTCTAGGTCAATCCTTAGTTTAAATTTGATAGGTTTAGTCCCATGAAATACATCTTTGTTGATATCAAATTATATGGGTGAACCTATCAAATTTAAGATAATAGAATTTTTTTTTTCATGTTACATTTTATGGGTTCAGTCCCATAAAATATGTCCTCGTAGATGTCAAATGATAGGAGTGAACCTATCAATTTTAAGACAATAAACATTTCTAGTCCAATGAATAAGTGCCATGCATAAATATTTAAAGAGATCTCAAGGATTCTGGGTTGATGCATACTATTGGATCAAAATCTCTGAGTAAATGATCACCGTCAGATATTTACTAGGCCTAAATCATTAACTACATGTCCTTTTTAAGAGACTTCAAGCTTGTCACATTGTCAGATCAAATCTAAGAAACAAATGATTACCAATAGATCTATAAGATAACATAAGATTTAAATTAATACATGAACATGTATAAAGTTTATCCTAAGTTTTTATATTAATATTCGGTCATGTTTTAAAGAAAAATCATATTTTAAGGTTAATATAAAGATAGACTTAGGATAATTTAATCAAAAGGAAATAAAATTTCTTGCTATTATTTTCCATGAATATTCAAATTCAAACCCTCTTTAGGTTTTGTTCCTTAGGAATCCTAGCTTCTTCTATGGAAACTGAAACTAATCACCTTGAAGATAATTATTAGCAATTTTGAACCATGAAACGTAAACATGATCAAATACATCAAAGCACATGTTTCCATTTTAAAATTAATTTGCCTTAAAATCCAAGATAAGACAACTCTTCACAATCAATACAAAATACAAAGTTTCTAGAAACAAATACAAAGGTCCTCCTTTCAAAAAAGAAAGGTAGGGGGTGTTGGCCTGAACACCCATGTCCTTAGCCAATCTGGCACTATATTGGTATAGTGAGATTACCAAACACTATCTCTTCTCTTTGGTCCAACTAGCAAAAAATTTCTTAGACCATTTCTCTATAAATATTTCTAAGTAAGTTTCCATTACTAACCTCTTTTCCATCAGTCAATTTGATGATGATTTAATTACCAACTTTGTAGCCCATTAAAGAGGTTCAATTAACAAAATCTATATTTATTTGCCCCAAATTGAGTTGATTAAGCTTTTCTCTCAGGATTGTGCCAAACACATCTCATCAACCTTACAATTTGAGTCTTTTCAAACCTTTGATGAGGCATTCACCATGGCTCAAAAGTTGGAGATTGGATCCATTGATGAGGGAAAGCATAAATTGAGGAACAAACATTCTAGTTTCAAATCAAATGAAGATTCTTCCTCCAAAACCCAAAACCATACCAATATCAGCACCAAAGCTAAAGTAACAATAAAATGTAGTTGTGTTTAAAATGGCTTCTCCTCTAGATGTCAACCAACCTAAATCTTCCACCTCTTCCAACCAAAATACAAAAACTCAAACCCATTATCTCCAAAATTAGTATACTCCACTAGGGGAGTCATATTCTTTAGTTTTGGAAAAGTTATTAAATATATATATAATAAAACTTACTCCCTTCAAACCTCCCCAATAATTTGATTCCTCTTGTCTTATACCTAGTTGGTATAAAGAAAACAAATTGCGTTCCTTCCACCATGTCATGGAACATGATTTTAGTAGATGTAAGAAATTCAAAAACATTTTCTAAGATTTGATTGACAAGGGGGAAATTATGAAGGATAATATATATGCACCCCAAATAAATCATTTGAAATTTTTAGATAGTCATTCCCCAACCATATACATTTAATGAAAAATTAAAATAATAATGTAAAATCATCTCACAAACATGAGGTCAACATAGTTAATGTTGTTCTTAGTGAACTAATTATTAATGAACCCATGTCCCAAAATATCACCTCTTCTCCACTTATTGAGGTAGTGGAGTCACCAAACTATCCTTTGGAAAGCATAGAAAATAAATAAACCATTACTTCCATCCCTTTTTCTTCCATGATAGAGCTATCCACCCTTGTTTTAGAAAACATTCCTAAGGAAAAAATTGATTCACCTATCCCTTCTATGGAATAATCATCAACTGAGGTCTTGGAACCATTGATAGAGGAAAAAGAGAATATGGCCATCCCTCTTTCTCAACACTTGGGTTTATCCTTGGAGTCTAACATCGAAGAAACTAAATCCATCTATAAGCCCTTTTCTAGGTTGGTCCAAAACTTAGAGTTTC
Source organism: Torreya grandis (assembly GCA_037957365.1). Lineage (NCBI taxonomy): Eukaryota > Viridiplantae > Streptophyta > Pinopsida > Cupressales > Taxaceae > Torreya > Torreya grandis. The sequence continues at coordinate 1,049,397 of JARHVA010003371.1, read as the reverse complement.
TATCCCAACCAAACCTTGATCTAGCCACATTTTGGCATCAGATTGGATTCTCTTATATAAAAATAAGGAGTCATCAACCTCACTCTTGTCCACCTAACATTTCACTTCCACTAGTGAAACTGCCATCACCCTAACCAAACCAACAAAAACCTCCACTTACCAAAACTTAGATAAACCATCCAATCTAACTCACTCTAAAGCAACCAAGATATCTCCCATTATTACAATAAATCCCATTAAGAACCTAGGTGTGATCCCCACTCTAAATCTTTCCCATCTTCCATTGAATTTAGATTTGACACCACCAAACCCACCTAAGAAACCACAAATCAAACCAATCAAGAAAGTGGAACCATCTAGGAGTCCAAAATCCCAAATATTGTCATCCAATTCCACATTGCCTTCCATTTTAGTAATACATCCTTATTCCATCTTAGTAACTCACCCTTCCACCTTGATTAAGAAACCAAGTCTCCTAAAGAAATCTATAATCCAACCTTCACTTATAACTATAACTCTACCTATTCTTACCATACCTTCTACATTCAAACCATCCATTACCAATCCATCCACTTCCAAAACTTATGCTTCCAAACCATCCATTACCAATACTTATAATTCCAAACCATCTACTTATAAGCCTTTAACTTCCAAATCATCTACCCCAAAATCACCCACCAAGAACATTCCACCATCCAAAGCTCCTATTGACAAGCCTACCCCTAAAGAGGCTTCCATAATAGCTATCAAAGACAAAACCTCCACACCCTTGAAACCTTTTCTAGGTTCATATACTATACCATATTACAAAGGTTAATCCAAGATTACTACTTGGTCTTACCTCTTATCAAACTATTTGATCCCCTTAGTCCTAATCCATCTTGGTTTAAATATAATCTAATTTTTTCATACCAAGGATGTTTGGGAATGATACAAAGAAATAAAAATCTCTCCAAGTCATAGTCTAAAAACTATGTGACAATAATGACTTATTTATATAATAACCTCCCATGATCCCATCACCAAGCCAAGAGCTAAGAGAAACTACCCTACACCTACCTACCCCTAAATTCTCATCTAAGAGTGAGGAGGAAGTGAAGTAGTCCACTAGTCCAACTCATTTTCAAATCCATAACATTCATGTATTCACCAAATAATAATCACAAAAAAAGGATAAAAGGAAAATAAAGGTGTCCATCCTATGGACATACCCTTATTCCACCATCACAACACCCAACCAAGCCCAAGATTTATATCTTGGGACCACCCTAATCCAATCGCACTAATTCAATACAAAGGGTAGTTCTAAAATAACTTCATAAAACAATGATGAATATGAATTTATATGAGATAATCAATAGATCACCCCATTACCATTAGGCTATGATGGAGGCCTTACAGTCCATAGAGGCTGAACTTAAAGATCCATAACCTCTAGTAACCTTCATTAGAACACTTCAAATTTCCATGATCATCACCTTTAAGGATACAAAAATACCCCCTATTTATCCAAATGATCTAAATATTCCATTTTTCATTACCACTTATATCAACCAAACCCATGTCAAGAGGGTTATGATTGATGGGGTATCTAACATTAACATTATTTCTTCCCATACATATAACCAATTGAAACTTCCATAAAATATCATGTTAGAAACTATACAGGTGATCCAATCCTTTAATGATACCATGGATATAACCTTAGGGATAGTCATCCTTCATATTCATTTATGACCTCACACTCTTTTTAATATCTTATACATGCTAGAAGGTAATTTCTAATATAACATTTTTCTTGTAGACCCTTCGATCAATTATATGGGTTGTGTGTCATCCACATTATATTGATGCATCAAGATTGAGTATGAGGGTCAATTCCAAAACATAAAAGTTAACCCTAGTCCTTTCAAATCATGCAAAATGACTTACAAACCCAATGATGTTCTCCTCCTTCTATCAACCAAGCTTCCAATAAACAAGGATTAATCCTCTTCTTTTTCAATCAACCAAGATTCAACTAGCTCATCCATACCTTCCACCCAAATTCACATAAAGGACCCTTTGGAATAAATTTTCCAATGTCTCTCACTTAGGGAATATCACCTTTTAGCATTAGATGCCTTCCCTACTCCCCAAGAGTATGAGAACCTTGACTAATAGACTAGATATGTTTCCAATATTAGAACCATTATAATTTTCGAGCCTCCCAATTTCCAAACTAATCTTGTTTATGGGGGACTTGACAAACTTATTTTTGCCTCCACTACCTCCTCTTCTCCTAAACTTTTCACCTTTGATTTCTCCTACCTGGATAAACTGGAGTTTGCCAAGACATACCTCCATAATTGTGCTTAGATGATATTCTGTCTAGAATGATATGAGCATGTACCACAAGATTTGATTCCATAAAAAACCAAAAAACCTCATGAATGATTTGGTCTCATACTCATTCCACTAGAGGATATAACCAACCCACCCCCTATTACCATCATTGACGAAGAAATCCCTACCTTGCCAACCTATTCTTCTTTAAAATATAAAGGTCTTGATATCATTCCCTTTGAATTTTTTTCTCAACAATATTATCTTAGTCTCCCTACCTTATCAAAAAAATATGGGGAAACTTTGAACATTCTTATGAGTCATCCTAAGATGTTATAAGATGTTTCTCTTACCATTAATATTATTTAGTGTTAACATGTCGATTCTCTTCTCACCTATCTTGGTGCTAAAAATTCTCTCATTCATAAATAACTTCCTCCTAAAACATCACCCATGTTAAATGAATCCACTATTTATGTCAACTTGGGTACTTAAAATATCCCTAACATTGTCAAAATTGTCCAATACTTAGATTCCTTAGAGCATCATGGTTTCTCTTCATTTATATAAAACTATAGCATAGTTTTTATTTGGTCTTATAATGATATGCTAGTGATTGACCCTACCATAATGATCCATCTCATATTTACCACCCTCAATGACAAGCTTATAAGGCAAAAGCTTCATATAATGTACCCTCATATAGCCCTTTTTATCAAATAAGAGCTCCAACACCTCTTATCCATCGATTTCATCCATCCCATTGACTATCACTAATGGGTATCAAATGTCATTCATATCACTAATGTAATAGGGAGACATGGTATTTACATTTACTTTAATTATCTTAACTTTTATTTCCCAAAGGATGACATTCATTTAAAAATCATTAATCATTTTATTGATCTTACATCCTATCATGAGATGCTATCTCTTATGGATGGGTTCTTAGACTATAATCAGATCTTGATTACCCCTGAAGATCAACATAAAACCACTTTTATCAATCCATGGTGAATATTATACTATAGGTTCATGATTTTTGTTCTAAATAATGTTAATTTAACCTACCAACATGCCATGACCTATATATTTCATGACCTTATTCATAAAACCATAGAGGACTACATCAATGACCTCCTTAGAAAGTCTACATGTTATGTGGATCATTTGGCCATTTTTAAGGTTATATTTGAGCACTTTATCCACTTCCATGTCTATCTTAACCTCAAGAAGTGCCTTTTTGTGGTGTTATCAGGAAAGCTTCTTGGATTTATCATCTCTCTTCATAGAGTCTATGTTGATCCCTCTAAATTCAATGAAATAATTGACATACCTCCACTTACCAACCTCAATTAATTTTGCATCCTGCAAGGGAAGCTCTAATCCATTCACCATTTCATATCTCAACTATTTGATATATTTCAACCTTTCCATAACCTTCTTAAGAAAGATATCTCCTTTAAGTGTAACAAAGACTATAAAAAGGCCTTTGACTCACTTAAATATTATTTTCATTCCATACCTCTTTTTTTTCCTCCAAAAGAGGACCAGTCCTTTTAGCTCTATATTTTCACCAGCAACCATTCCTTAGGGACCATTCTTGCACATTGTGATGACAAATATAAAGAGTGATAAGTCTAATATATAAGTTAAATGATTATATATTATGAAAATTAGTATACCTATACAAAACCATTATGCTTCACATGTGTCTTTATGGCTTCCAAACTCCATCATTACCTTTTTAATTATAAAACCTTCATCATAACTAATACTGACCAACTCAAGTAGATGAATTATAAGCCATATAAAAATTATTTATGGCTAAATGGATCATGAATTTATTTGATTTCAATCTTGATTTCCTAAAAAAAATTAAATGGAAAATCATTGCTGACCAATTGGCTAAAGCACCTTTAGAAAACAATCAACCTCCTATTCTTGAATTTCCCAATGAGTATATCATGACTCTCTCTCTCAAGAAGATTTTACTTATCAAATGACCATGATCTTTAATGGATCAAAGTGTCAATGTGGTGGAGGTTATGTTATCATCTTCATCCCCCCTTGATGGTGAACCTCTTCCCCTATCTTTTAATCTTGATTTTAATTGTACTAATAACATGGCTGAGTACGAATTCCTGGTCAAAGGTCTCCAAACTAATTTAGTGTTGGGTGTCAAAATAATTAGAATTTTTGGTGATTAATATCTTGTTGTCAATAAAATAAATGCCTCTTACCAATTCAAAAAATGATGTTATATAATATTTACAAAAATTAGTGGATGTACTATTAACATCATTTGTTCATTACCTTATTCAAGACACTCCATGATCTACAAACAAGTTTGTTGATACCATGGCTTCTCTTGTCTCCCAAATCCCATATACACCTTCTAAATCTAAGTTACTTGTCATTATCCACTACCTTAATGATCCCTCTTATACCAAATTAGACATTCCTTCCATTTATCATGTGGAAGAGGCCTAATTTGACATTTGGCATAAGCAAATCTTTGACTATCTAAACCTAGACATTGTTCCTTTTGATCTCTTTATAAATAGTTAAAGAGCATTTATACAGAGCACCTCTCATTACACCATACTATGGGTAATTATTTATAAATGAGGTTGTGATGATCTCCTCCTTATATTCATACATATTCATGAAATCTCTGACACTATAAAGGAAATACATGATGGGATTTATGGAGGAAATTTTAGTGGTCTAGTTGCTATTAAATATATCATTTACCTTGGTTATTATTGGTTTACCCTTACCAAGACTATTATGATTACATAAAAATGTGTGCCAAGTGTCAACAACATGCTAATTTTCAACATGTACCTAGTCATGGTCTTCAAGTCTCTAAGTATTTTTGTCCCTTCTCATATTGAGGATTAAATCTCATTAGTGAAATTAATCCTCATCCTTCAAAATGAAATCATTATATCATTAATGCAATATAATATTTAAACAAATGGGTGGAGGATATTCCCCTCACTTCAACCAAAGCTGATAAGATTATCAACATCATTAACCATCACATTATATATTGGTTTAGTTTCCCTTACAAAATCATCACTGATAATCTTAAGTCTTTTAAAAATTAAAAGGTAAAACATATTTGTGACACATTTGGTATTAAGTGAAGTTTCTCATCACCTTATCATCTACAAGATAATGGATAGGTTGAAGTTTCTAATAAAATCCTTAACAAAATTCTATCTAAATTTTTTAATAAATCTAGTCAAGATTGGAACATACACATTCCCTTCACCTTATGGTAATACTAAACTAGCATTTGAACCCCTACATGTGTTACCCCTTTCTCTCTTGTTTTCGGAGTAGAGGTTGTCTTGCTTCTCAAATTCCAAATTACCTATCTTCATATATCCCTATAGGATATCATTTTTGAAGCTGATTATCATCAAGAACATTTAGCCTAACTTGATCTACTTGATGAATGTCATTTGGTCATTCCTCAAAATCTTTGTGTTTACCAATAACAAATAAAGTGCTCTTATAACAAGCACCTAAAATAATGAGAACTCAATATCTGAGACCTCTTCTTAAAGTAAAATTATCATGTAACCAATATGGAAAGAATAAAGTGGGGAAAGCTTTTTTTCAAGTGTCTTAGACCATATATAATAATGCATAAGTATGGTTTGAGAGCTTACTAGTTATCAACTCTCAAAGGAAAATCAAAACCTAATCCCATCAATACTTCACATTTGTATCCTTTATTTTATTAAAATAAGATTCAAACCCACCTTCTATCTAAATTAATCTCATCCCTTGTTTTATAATATTATCACCTTCATTCCCTCACTTTGAGGAAAATTGATTATAACATAGAATCATGTGATTATCCATCATAGTATTAGCCTCAATGCTAAACATGGGTACCACAGTGCTATCCATGGCATGATTCTCATGGATACTTTTCATCCCTAAAAGGATGGAATACCATGGTCATTTTCTCTTAAAAAATCCTCTCACCCAATATGCAACCTAAAAGGTAAGCCTTAAAACTCTATAAGCAATTCTATGTCTAGTAGAAAACATAAAAAGTATAAAATATTGTATCATATTGGTCATCTTTAGAATTCATAGACTACTCCCTTGAAGAATAGCTAATAAAAAAACTTAATAATTTCTTAAATAATGTAGACTACTCCATTGAGGGATAGTTATCCATGCCTAAAATAGATCACTATTCTTAGACCACTCCCTTTAAGGATGGCTAAGCCAAATATTTTTCAAACCAAACAATTTCTTGGAAACTTACCACATTTATCAACTTCCATAACCTCTCAAAACATCATAAATACCCATTTTAAAATACAAAAATGTAAAAAAATAAGGAAGCCACAATCAACTTTCATATGTAGACTTCCTGCATCAATTAGTCTACACCATATAAGACATAGACTTTTTTGTACTATCTCTTCAACAACCTACAAAAAAGGCAAGCTAGTCCCCCAAAATGGATCCATTTTCATCCATTTCCCTTTTACCATCCATAGAATAAGGGATTTCAAGCTTACTTGACACAATGTGAACAAGAATTACTTAACAAACTAATGAATGCTAATGTGAAGCATATGAAGGGATTATGTTCATAAGCTAATATAGATTTTTATATGAGTCCTCATCAGTGAAATAACATCATGCCTCCTTTTTTCTTATACCTACTTGATTAAGACATTTGTCTTTTATTTGTTTTAATTTTATTCTCTTACATATAGTTTTATTATTCAAACTTGATCTGTGTGTTAAGATATTCTTCAATCACCTCTAAGTACAATCATAAATTTTAATACATTATGTGTTTTATTACATTATTGTCACTATCCATCACTTATCTTGGTGATTTTAATCATAAAAACATTCTAATTGTAAATCACCATCATCATATGTTAATTTCCATCATATCTATCTAAGCAACCCTCACAACAATCAAATTTATTCTATCACATCTAATCCATTATAACCCTTTTATCATAAATTTAATGACCATATTAATGAATTTTCATAAATAAATGAATCCATCACATAGATATCTAAGTACGAGAGTAAATAGATTCATAACATTCATTTAAATATCCACATTTACTAACATAAAAATAAGCACACACCTACTAAGTAGGAAAAATTATAAAACATCCATAACCATAAATTCAAAACTTGTCATAATATCATATAAACATCCTAAATGTTAAAACCAACATCATCATGTAAACATAATTTAACCCTCACATCATAAATAACCATAAGCAAGATACATCATGATTATCACATCATTACTCAAAATCAAAATAATAATATGATTGTACATATTAATTCATTAGCTCATATGATAGAACTAAAATCATAATAATATAAGTGAGAGTCTAATAAGGTCTATAGTGCAAGGGTACTACTAACCCTAGATCCTGTCCATCTCTTTAACTTGCCTATGCACCTATAGATGGTACCCACTAATTAAGATTCATGCTACTAACTCTCCCTCCCATAATACACTCTAGTAAATACTTATCATATTAGGGTACATCTAAAAACTATGTGAAGACAAGTGCCTTGTAGTATTACAACTCCTCTATAGTGGCCACATATCTAGATATTGGGATGATCTATGTTTGTCTTATTAGTGCCCATCCTCCCATCTATCTAAGGGCATCTCTTATTATATAAATTAGTGTCACCTATGATTGTATCCCATCCCTCTCTTTCATGATGGTGGTTACATATCCCTATGATGTATCTCTCTCATAAGTGATGCTAGCTAGTTATGCTCATGCATGATATCTTTCCTAAGTAAGGATAGTCACCTATCACTTGAGATTATCTCTTTCCTACATCCTCATAGCTAGATGACCCTATTCTATATCAATTTCTGATGTCATAGCATCCATCACTACCTATGTTGGGACTAATACCGCTCTAGCCTAGTCACTCTTAATGGTCAAGTCCTGTTAATGTGGGACATCAACATCCATTTGATCACCTATATCATCCATCTCTATGTCCAAAGCTTAGTAATATCTACCTACACCTCCAAGCTAATCCTATCCACCATCCCCTCCAAAATATGTAACATAATATCCCCACCACCACATGATATAATCTTATATCATGTTGACATCATGAATATCTAAAACCATTACGATCTCCTCATACTCAAACTCCTTCTCAATTGGCTATGGTAGAGGCAATGGTGCCTCTACATCATCTCAAATATACTTAGGTAATGCCCCAAGACACCCTACACCAATGTGAGTTATCTCCTAGCTTAGTCAAAGGGGATCAGTTCTACCTCCTATTACCACCTCTTATGTATCTATATATAGCTCTACAAGGATAATGTTTGTTGAGAAAGACCCATCCATGATGGGAATACAATATAAGGTCTCTATATCACCTCCCCATCAACTAATGCATCCAATTGATCTTTTAACCACTCTAAATACCACCCCTCTATCCATACTAATAGTAGTGCAAGATTTACCCTCCATCTCATGAATCTAATTTTGTATCCATCTTAATCCCATGTATGCCATGGCAATCCAACTAGTCGTATCATGATGATGTGCTTATATGCTCAACAATGTAATACAAAGCATATAAACAACCCATAAAATTTGTGTACATGATAACCCTAGATCTCATGATACATTTGAACTAGTAGTACTAAGGTCCATGCAAGCATTATCTGATCCTCTATAATATCTACCAAAACACCTAAAAGTGCCGAAGGGAATATATCTCTACCTGAATTAGGGAGCTCATAATAAGTCATGGCTATCATTATCATCACAAACTATTTCCCTACCCTATCCATGTAGTAAATATCTCCAAAATAGAAGCCCCATGTATGCCATCTCACCTATACAAAATCCTCTCTAAAAAACTAATCCATATAGGCATCCTTTTCCTCATTATGAATGTGCTATATTTCCTGACCTTGAATTGGTAATCTCAAGATCTTGTAGATATCCTCTAGGAGAATATTTATCTCTTTGAGTAGTAATAAAAAAGTGTTGGTAGTTGGGTCCCATCTCTTGATGAGGGCTACCATCATCATTTCATATCTTAAACCATGTTGATAAAATTGAATTCCCCCTAATATGACTATTTCTAAGTGATCTCACTCTACTTAAGTCATACCCCTATATACGTCATCTAGGAGTGGTGGTACTCAATATCACATTACCAGTATCTCCCTCACCTTTAAGGTTATATCATAACCTTATCTTAGAATACACTTTCCTATGTAACACAAACATTACACCTATCAAACCTACACTTACCACCCTATTCATTTATGACACAACCCCACCTATCCAAAGCCTAAGTCTAAAAACTAATCCCACATCTAGTTTTTAAACCACTAAGATTATGTTTTAGACTACTACATTAACCCTAACCAAAATTTAAGCTATATTTTAAATGCATGTATACCTTCTTCACCATATTCCCCTTTTATCCTTTCCTACAAGACCATTAATGGTTGAGTCTTGACTACCATTAGTTCCTTATGGAACCATTATTGATCGACCCTCAACCAGTGTCAATTGGGGTTATGGATCAACATCAGTCCTAACATAACCAATAATTAATCCATTATCAATAAGGTTGACAGTGTTTGTCACTGATCACTAAATGGTTTAATGATGGCCCAAAAACCCTTGTTCCCTACCCAAACAATACTAAACCTCTATAATTCCCTAATATAATTACATCTCCCTAACTAATATCTAACTCCAAATATAATCCTAACCCCTATTACTCCCCTACACTCTAAATATCCCTCTAAAAAACTAGATCCCCACATTACAATACTACCTACCCAAATTAACATATATAGGAAAACAAACCAAGAACAACAAAGTGACTACCTCATTCCATGTGCACTGTCATCATGGAGCTCTTTATACTATAATTTCTCACTCCCACCTATGGCATGACATTCATCTCAATGCATCCTCACTAACCACTATCTACCTAGCCTACCTCTCACCCTCTCTGATCAAACTCACACTCTACTCCAACTCTCAGTCAACACAACTCAAATGCCTAGCATGAGAGTAAATTTCACCAAACATCATTTTCTTAGCATAATAAAAATGATAGCATATAATTTCAATAGACAAATGCAAAATGATAACATGGACTTTATTTGACCTCTTATGGTTTTCAAATCACTTTTTAGGCTTTACCTATGATAATCATCAATCGTTAATTGACCATCATTAGTCAACCAAGATCAATGTCGATCAACTAAGATTAGTGTTGGTTGACCATAGTTATGTTTTTAATCCCCTTCTCCCCATTTTAACCCCATAAGACCCCTTGTCATAACATTTCCCACCTCATCAACTATTGTGTTGGTCACTTAAATGACTTATTCACATCATTTTGTGAAAACCACACCTAGAAAACTTTGCACCACTTTGCATCCTCACTTTTACATTCTCATACATGACTTTACATATGACCACACCCTTTAGTGCACAAACTATTCATATTCCTATGAATATGCCCACTAGAAATTGTAGCACCTATGATTTATTCTATTTTCTCATTGTCACCCAACTTTTAGCCCCATATGATCACATAGACACCTTTGCTCAAAGAATTGCATTTATAATTTCATCCATATCCTCTATGCCTAATGCAATATCTTGGTTCACTTTTCACTTATCCTCCTTATATTAGCCTTATTTTCCACTTTATACTATCCTACCCACTTTGCCACTCACATATCCACTTGTTAAACCTACATTTGACTCCATTTTTACCTCATTACATCCCAGTTTGAGTGGGAAAACCTCCTCCTATACTTGAGGCATCCAACTTAACATTGCTCTTGTTGTTTTTATTTTGCATGTTGAGGATGCAACCTACACAAAAAAAAGTGGAAAAATGTATACAATAAAAAATTGCACAATTTTAGTCATTATAAAGAACCCCTTGGCCCCCTTTGGTTAGGATTAATTATTAAAATCCTTTAACACACCCATTTACACACTTTTGGCTAGTTTAATTAAGATAATTAATTTAAAATTTCTTATTTACACCTCCCCACTCAAATCCATGTCTAATTGATTGACACCTAGCCTTAGTTTTAGAGGTATAATCGACTGAGGGGGGTGAATCAATGGTCATAACTAATCCAATTAAATTTCCAAACCCTTGAAAATAATTAAGAATTCAATATAATCATTCATGAAGCATACATATCATTCATAGTAGTGAATAATGAACATAATTCAAGTTCACATACATAACACAAGATCTACATGGGAAACACACTTAGGGAATAAAACCTACTTTGAAGTCTACAAACACATTGACTACTATCTTATAAGATGATCATAGAATACATATTGATCAAATCCTAATCAGGAACTTTGGTCAAGTCATCTTTACATAAGGCCTTTAGTGAAATAGAAGTCTTAGAAGGAACACCTACCCATAATATTATTAAGTCCCTTTGACCACCTTTTTAGTCATTTCCTTCTGACCTATAACCTTGATCATGTCCTTATGACCAAAGGTCTTTATTGAAACCCTATTTCATAAGGAGAAACTATCCCTAAGGAAGATCAAGTCCATTAGACCCTCCTTAAAATGAACACTTCAACCTTAGAATTGATGTCTTCAACACTTAATTATGGATCTCTAATTATTTTAACACTAGACAAATGATCTCTCTAACTCATACAAGCCTCTAAAATAGGCATGCCATAATCTCTCTTCTTATTAACTCAAACAATCCTCATATGCACACTCAAATATCTTCGCACATCATCAAACTATAAGAACACTATAATGTCATCAAAAACATGACTTAAAAATCATACACATAGTATTTAATATTTTATACTCATCTACCTATTGATTTGGTATTGTCACTCTCCTCTCCTTTCCTTCACTCTCTAACTCTACCAAATACAAGTCTCTAAAAATCTAGAAACCATCTCATTTAGTTTCATTATATATAAAGCAATCACGAATATAAAATTCTAGGTTAGCCATTATAATTTAATTAACCCTTAAGGATTTTATCAAATCAATACATGCCTCCAAATAGTCTTCATAGGTTGGTCATAAAAACTATGGTTCACCTTTAAGCAACTACACCTTTTAATAAGGCCCTTGTAGCTCTTATAGGTCTCATTGAGACCTATTCACACATTTAGAACTTCATCAAGAAAATAAATAAACACAAGACCACTTAAAAATATATAGGTCCATTCCTTATTCCCCTAAGACATCCTCAAATGGTCATAGTCACTCATGTTCACCTTTACATATGCTCAAACAAGTCAATCACTAACCTAGTGCATAGGAACACTATAAACAAACAAACAATCAACTTCTTAAATTTTTTTCATGTATAATAATGATTTAACACACCTCCAAAAACTAAATATAACATCCCCATAGCGTACACAACATTCCCAAATATCTAATTCATCATGAAACATCAAAATAACATCAACACAAGCTCAATTATCCTTGTTGGATCACATACATAACAAGCATGAACACACAATCAACTTATAGGATCAATGTATTTAAGTGTACTCTCTATAAAATATTTAAATATATATTTTTATATGTGCCTTAGAGTACTCTATAATTATTTTTTGGTAATATCAAATTTGACTTATATCAAAAGATATGGACAAAATACAGACCTCTAGTTTTTCCTTGTGCTAAATTCAAATATTTGAATTTAAAAAATTATAGTTAAACCTCGACCACTTTCCTTCATCTAATAATCTATCTCAACTTAGACAATCATGATCCATTGATCTCTTTTTAAAGTAAACCAAACTTTGAATCCATTAAAATTCTATAATTTTAACCACTTTGACTTATTACCCTCTATTGATCTCAATCATATGAACACCCACTTACCGTTGATCTCTTATCCTTTACCTTTGCTCAATCATTAAACAATGTTAACTTCTTTCCATAATGTTGCTTCTTGAAATATTTGAGTAAAAATTATAGATCAATATTCTTTAGACTTGCTTGAGCTTTAATTTGTGCAAAAATGACTAAGTATGGGAACCACTGTAATTTGTCTAGAAGGCCAACTTTAAACCTTAATAACTTTGATTGTGCTTTGATGCATTATCTAAAATTTATACTAGATGATCTATTCACATATCATAATCCACACATATACTAATAATATCATATAACATTCACATGAGTTAGATATATGACCATTAAAATGCCTTCTTAAAATCTTCTGTCATAGAGCCAACTATGTCAAAACCTACCTAGGAGGCTAACTTTGAACAAGCATATCTTTTGATGCGATTCATTGCATGATCTAAATTTTAGAACAAATTAACTAGTATTAAAAATTAACAAACCTATATGATTATTTTCTCTTGAAAACTTCACATGTGTAAGATATAACACCATCAAAATGTCTACTTAGCTTTCCTTGTCATATGTAAATTTGGTTAAGTATGGAGAAAGATTGTTAAATTACCTAGCAGTTCAAATTTTCACATGCATATATTTTTATGTGCTTCATCACATGATAAAAAATTTATCACAAATAAACTAGGCAAAAAAATTAACAAACGCATATGATCATTTTGTCTTGACACCTCCACATGTGTAAATTTTTACCTTATCAACATGCTTACTTGGCTCTTTCTGGCCACATGCAAATTTGGCTAAGTATGGGAAAATAATGAATTTTGATTAAGAATATAACTTTTCACCCTCATATATTTGACTATTGTTTGATACATGACTTGGTATTTATCATATATCAACTAGAATAAAATGTGAACACAACCATATAACCAATTCCACCTAAATCATCCACATGTGGTAATGGTGACATCAACAAAATACCTATTCAAATTTTATACCACTAGACTAATCTTGCCAAGATGGCCATAATGAATAACTAGATGAATAACACTCATGTAAAAAATAATTATAACCACCATGAACCTTTGATAGGACCCCTTTCACATGATCAATACTTCAAACTCATCTCAAATCATATCTAAAAAATCAAACATTGAAGATCAACCAAACTTACTTCAAGCATACTAGGACAAGCACCTTTCACACTTTATCATATTCACTTAGATTGTCAAAACACTTCATCCACTCACTTGGACACATCCATGACATCACCTTGACATCAATAAAAACTCTCCAATAATCTTCCCCTTTGTCATTGATGTCAACATCCATCATTATTGATTTCAACACCCACTAAACAACTCACCTTCGTTCTCTCTCTTCAAGCACTCTCCAATAGGAGATTTCTCCCCTTTTGACATAATGAAAAAGTGGGCACAAAATAATCTCAAGGGATTGAAAATACCATAAATAGTAAAGGACCATTTTAAATATGTGATACAAACTCCCCCTTATCTTGGGCCTACCTTTTCTTTCCTTAAAAAACTTCCTTTTGCTCCATGCCAATACTCTTCTTCAGAAGAAGAATACATAATGAAAATAAAACACATAAAACACCAAAATATGATGTAAATCACAAAGAAACATCTATGAAGAACTCCCCCTAAGACCTCTAAGCCATTACATTATTTGAGCATCTTCATATCTCCACACACCATGAAGAACCACCACACATGTTTACTAGCCTTATCTCTTAAGACACTTCCATGACCACCAAGAAAGCTTCATACCACTAAAAAATCAAGAAACATTTTATAAACTAACTTGATAACTCACCTTGAAACATTCATGCTTTTATATTTCAGATAAATTAAACAAAATCACTCTTCTTCTCACTAGGCCTATCTAGTCCTCTTATAGCCCTACCTAGAACATTCAGATCCCATAACTTTTATTAGACACATATTACAGACCTAAAATTTCATATATGAATCACTCTAGTATGTTCCCTCAAACACACCAATTTTAAATAATAATCTCATCCTCTATAATAAACTTGTTTCACAAATTTGCTAGCTAATTAGGCTTCCATCTTGACAAAAACATGAATAAATTGAAAACCACAAACCTTCAGATATCTAAAAAGCTTTATTTGACAACCCATTTGTCCCAATTAACTCATTAATAATTTTTAGTACTTAATTCATAATTAAAACAACTTTTCTAGTATAGCTCAAAACCCTAGAATCTTAAAACAAAGAGAGTCAACAAACCTCTTTCTGGTCAATGTCCACCTCTAAAACTTCTTGCACACCTAGAGACAATCATCAAACACTTTTATACCAAGATTTAATCCTTCATACCTTTATTAACCTTGAATTACTATACCATGGATTTGACCTAAAATAAGATATATAGACTTGAGAGCACACAGAAACCTCCAAAAGGCACAAACATGATCATCAGGATACAAAACTATCTATAACATATCATAAAAAAGTGTACAGACCTTTTTAAGCATCAAACTTCTTAACATTCCATTAATCTCACTATGCCACATAAAACACCCATTATGACATTAAGAAAACTACATACATAATAAATCTTGCCTTATGGGACCTTTGTATTTAATGGTATTAAGATCTTGAGCATACATACTTGCTTGTCGATAAGAAAGATGTCTCCTAATAAGCATAGTTAGAGAAACCCTACTTCAAAGTGACTTACCATGATGTGAAACTAGCCCTTATCTCCTCATATTATTTATCCTCCTTGGTCATCTTGTACTTATGGTTATTATTCTTCTTCTTAGTATTTGGAGAAGCAACATGATCATCCACTAAAATATTCTCCTCTATGATTGGATTGACAATACATAGAGATAAAATATATTCATGACATACCTTTTCATCTATATAATCTTCCTTGTAGCTTAAATCCTTATCACTAGGCACTAATAATTGATGTTCTTTACATGGTAATTGTTTATCAATTTTAGGATGCTCACTTATATCCATGCTTACCTCAGATGTATCCTCAATCAACACCATGGTCTTCTTTTTGATCTTGATCTCTTTATTCTCAACATGAGTATATAATTATAGCCATTGGCATTATTTATCTTCTGAGTCATTCTCCACCATAGCAAATAGATTACATAGATTTGTAGATTCATCATGATTCATACTTATCACCTTTGGTTTCCATGAGTTAACTTTACTTCTTTGTATTCTTGGAGCCTAATTGAACCTTTTATGAATTATAGGCCTCTGCTTGGAGAACCTAACAATGTGACCTCTCTATTCATAATTGAAGCATACCATAATTTTTTCAAGAAGCTCTTCTACATTTATAGATTTGGAAAAAAAATTACAATGTGTCCTATGTCATAACAACTATAATACTCAACATTTCTTGGAGGGAACTCATCCTGTCTTACCTTTAAAGGATAATATTTTGTAAAGTGTCCAATATCATGATAGTTAAAATTGTCAACCTTTCTTACATTTTTTAACTGATGACTCCCATCATAGTTCCATGTAAATTCATTTCTAACATATATCTTACATTATCTAACCTTATGACCAAATAGATTACAAGTATAATAGTAACCATTGAAATTTGCATACCTCATGGCATTTGGTTGTTTGATTTGTTTGACTTCAATTGACCAACACTTTCATTCATTTTATGATGATTTATCTTCAAAGTCTGATCCATCTTGCTCTTATTGAACTTCATGTCAACTTGAAAAGCAACTTTGGCCTCTTCATTAAAACCCAATCTAGATCTATCACTAGATGAATTTTGACTCTTTAAAAGATCATCTAGATCATTAGAACTTTTATGGAAATTGACAAATGATTTAACCTTGCTTGTAGACTTCTCTAATTCATATTTCAAAGACATAATCTCAAAAGCATTCCTTTAACATTCTTCTTCTTTATCTCTTAGACTTGTAAACATAGATTCTAACTTAAAATTGAGGAACATGACAACACCTTCATGCTCTCTAGAGTCTTCAATTAATCTTGCCTCAAAGATAATAAATTTTTATTCATAATCCTTGAGTTTATATTTCATCTTATTATTAACCTTTTTCTATATCTTTAGTTCTTCAACAACATTCAACTCAATCTCACAATCTACCTCTTCTTTATCATCATCTGAATCACTCCAAATAGACTCCATTTCATGTGAAAAACTTCCTTCCTTAGCCATGGATAGGGTTTCATATTCACTAGGATCATCATATTTATGATCATAATCTAAGTCACTGACTTCACTCTCTTTTCATGAGCTGCAATCATCTTTGGTGTAGAGACTTTTCTTGTCTTTGGAATACTTCTTGTTGTCAAACATTTTAAATCATAGTTTGATTTTATCAGACTTAAATGATCTCTTTCCATCATCATGATCTTGAACATTCTCTTCATCAATATACTTCTTGTACTTATGAGGGCACTTATTATCAAAATTTCCTACCTCTGCACAATTGAAGCATTTGAAAGACAATTTACCCTCATACTTATCTGAACCTATTTCTAATTTCCTTGTAAATAAAGAAATTAGTTCATACTCATCAATATCATAAATGTAATCTTCCTTGGCTTTCTTACCTTAGAACTCCCTTTTTGGTTTCATCTCTATTTTGAATGTTACTTCTTTTTATGGTGGTCTGTCATCATTTACTCTCATCTGATATGCATTAAGGGTGCCATGTAATTGATCGAACTTCAACTAAGTAAGATCATGAATTTCTTATATCGTAGATAATTTTGGATAAAACTTGAGTGGTAGAGACCTTAATACATTTTGAACTATAGTAGACTCTTCAAGGTTCTCTCCAAGACCCTTAATGGTGTTTACAATCTCATCAAATCTCTATATAAATGATGACACATAATCTTCTTATTTCATTTTGAGTCTCTCAAATTATCTTCAATGAGTCTAAAACTTTGCCAACTTAACCTTGGAATATCTTTAAAAAATAGTCTTCAATTTATCCATATTTCCTTGCTATATGTGTAATGAATTACTTTGGTGAACTCAATTTCTATAAGACCACAAGTGATGGTATTCATTACCTTAGAATTATTCTAAAATAACTTCTTGCTTGCAACACTAGATAGAATAATAGCATGAGTAACATAGCCATCTAAAAGAGATATCCATACATAAAACCCTAGGGACATAATGCATGTTTTAATCCTATCACTCTAAAATGTAATTGGATCCATTGAACATTAGAGCTTGCTTAGTAGAGAAACCACCTTATGTATTCTAACTAGCTATTTTACCTTGGATCAACTTCAAGCTATCAAGCCTTTAACAAAGGACCTTGATATGATACTAATTATTAGATGTATTATCCACTTAGAGGTGGGGGAAAATAATTATTAGTGTCAAATAATCCAATTCAATTTCCAAACCTATTCAAATACTTAAGCATTCAATACAATCATTCATGAAGCATAATGATCATTCATAGCAATGAATAATGAACATAATTCAAGATCACATACACAGCACAAGATATACATGTTAAACCCTCTTGAGGAATAAAACACACTCTCAATACTACAAACACATGGACTAATATCCTATGAAATTATCATAAACAAGATACTAATGAATTCATTCTAATTAAAAACCTTGATCAAGTCCTTCTAGCCTAAAGCCTTTAGTGAAACAACAGTTTCACATGGAGAACCAAACCTTAAGATGATAAAGTAATTTTAACCACATATTAATTTAATTACTTCTAACCTACAACCTTGATTCTATCCTTCTGACCAAAGGTCTTTAGTGGAACCCTGTTTCATAAGGAGTAATTACCCCTAAAGAAGATCAAGTCCTTTAGACCCTCATTGAAATGAACAATATCACCTTAGAAATGATGTGCTTAACACCTGATGATGGAGCTATAATTATTTTACAAATAAAAAAAGTATCTTTAACTCATACATGCCTCTCACATAGGCATGACACAATCTTTCTCCTTCTTCACTCAAATAGTCCTCATATGCACACTCAGATATCTTCATAAAAATTCAAATTTCAAAAACACTATACTATCATCAAAAACATGATATAAAGATCACACACATTAATTAATATTATATACTCATAAAACCAATATTTACACACTCTCACTCTCCTTTCCTATCCTTTTCTCTCCAACTCTCTCATATACAAGTCTCTAAAAATCTAGAAACCATCTCATTTGGTTTCACTATATAGAGAGAAATCATGAACATAAACTTCTAGTTTGGCCATTACAATTGAATTGACCCTTAATTATTATATAAAATCAAGAAATTTCTTATAAAAAAAATCATAGGTCATCCATATCACCTATGGGTCACCCTTAAGTAGCTAGACCTTTTAATAAAACTCTTGTAGCTCTTATAGGTCTCATGGAAACCTATTTACCCATTTGTTACTTTATCAAGAAAATTCATAAAACCAAGACCAATTTAAAATACATATATCCCCTCCTTATTTCCCTTAATACATCCTCAAATTATCATAATCATTCATCTTCACCTCTGTGTATGCTAAAATAACTCAATCACTAACCTAGTGCATAGGAACACTATGAACAAACACATTGTCAACTACTTAAATTTTGTTCATATAGAATAAAAATTTATAACACATAAAAATCAAATATATCATCTCCATGGACTCTATAATAATCCCAAATTACTAATTCATCATTAAACATCTAAACAACATCAACACAAGCTCAATTATCCTTCATGGGTCACTTACAGAATAAACACTAACACAGTCAAATTATAGGATCAATATATTTGACTATACTCACTATCAAATATTAAAATATATATTTAAAAATGTGCCTTGGATTCTTATAAAACTTTATTTTTTACATAAATATAAAATTATACTTCTATCAAAAGATATGGACAAAGTATATAGCTCTAGTTTTTCCATATGTTAAATTCAAATATTTGAATTCAAACGATCATAGTTAAACCTCGACCACTTGCCTTCACCTCATGCTTTCACTCAGATTGGAGAATCAAAAATTGTTGATATCACTCAAAATTACATGAATATTTAAACCTATTAAAATTCAATAAATTTTACCACTTTGACTTACTAGGCTCCATTGATCTCAATCATATGAACACCCACTCATAGTTGATCTTTTATCCTTTATGTTTGCTCAATCATTAAATAATGTTCACTTATTTCCATATCATTGATTCATAACATATTTTATCAAATTAAATAAATTTATATCCTTGATAATTTCTCAAACTTTAACCTGTGAAAAAATAACTAAGTATGGGGACTACTATAATCTATTTGGAAGGCCAACTTTGAACAATAATAACATTTACTGCACTTCAATGCATGATCTCAAATTTAAACTAGATTATACCCTCACATAGGAGAATATATAAACTTACTAATAATATTATATAACCTTCACATGAGTGAGATATATCACCATTAAAATTATCTCTCAAAATCTTCAATCATAGAGCCAACTATGTCAAAACCTGCCTAGGAAGCAAACTTCAAACAAGCATATCTTTTGATGTGCTTCATCACATGATCTAAATTTTATTAAAAATAAACTAAAATAAAAATTTAACAAACCCATATGATCATTTTTTATTGAAAACTTCACACATGAAATATATAACACCATCAAAATGCCTAATTAGATTTCCTGTCACATGCAAATATGGTTGAGTATGGAAAAACACAATCAAACTACCTGAGAGCCAAAATTTACACATGCATATCATTTTACATACTTCATCACATTATCTAAAATATATTATGAATAAAATAGACATAAAAATTAACAAACCCATATGATCATTTTATCTTGACACCTCCACATGTGTGAATCCTAACCTTATCAACATGTTTACTTGGCTCTTTCTAGCCACATGAAAATTTGGCTAAGTATGGGAATATAATTAATTCTGACTAAGAAGCCAACTTTTTACCCTCATATATTTGACCACTATTCTATGCATGACTTGAAATTTAGTTCATATAAACTAGGCATAAACGTGATCACAACCATATGACCAACTCCCTCTGACTCATCCACACATGGGAATGGTGGCATTATCAACCTGTTTATTCATATTTTCTGCCACTAGACCAATCTTGCCAAGATGGATACAATTAAGAATTGAATGAATACCAATCATGAAAAAAATAATTATAACCACCATGAACATCTGATAAGACCCCTTACACATGATCAATACTTTAGACTCATCCTTAATCATCTCTGAATAGTCAAACTCTAAAGATCAACCTAGCCTATTTCTAGCATACTAGGTTAAGCACATTGAAAACTTTGTCATTGTCACTTAAACTATCCAAGAACTTCATCTACTCACTTGGACACCTACATGACATCACCATGGCATTAATGATAACTATCCAATACTTCAGACTTTTTATCACCTAGGCATTTAATGCCCTAACCTTATAGACTTCTTCCTGATGTCTACTAATGATTCTTTTATTAACCTTGGACCATTTCCATCAATTTTAACAGATAGACTTAAGTGCAAATAGACAAAATTATCATGTTTTGACTATTTCTCTCTGGATGGTAGTGATCACTCTTTATTAGTGTCAGTTGATGAGGACTAGTAATGATTACTTAATGTAACCTAAAGACCTTACCTCAAGAAGGTTCAATTTCTCTTTTACATGATAATCTTAAGCTCTCAAGCAAATCAAAACTCCCAAGTGAACCAAAAACTATACTAGAGACATTCAAGTGCTTTAACAACCAACCATAAAGAGCTCAAGTACTATTACTCTACCCATATTGCTCTAGGATTCCATAAAACTTGTACTAAATATTACCATCCTTCCAAGCCTATAAACCCCAAAGATAAGTATATGCACTTTTATCAAGTCTAGAGCTTAGTTTTAGTTATTTCATTACTTTTATCTATTTCATTTCCCAACATTCCATTCCTTGTGTACATTCCATTCCTTGTGTTGGATTTCTACATCTCTAAAAAATTTACCTCTCATAACATCACCCATATACCATTTCTAATCACCTACCCATCTAACTCCTAATTTTGACACTTCTAAGAATCCACTTTACTACCACAACCAACACTCAACCTAAAACAATCCTTATAGGCCTTCATACAACCAACTTGATAGGCATTTCGGTCCAAAATAGGACTTACAAAAATCAGCACCAATCATTTTTGATAGATATTGATCATACCTTGACTAGGGATGGTTGCTTTAACTAGCACGAGTTGGACATTGACTAACATCAATCACTATGTGTCTTATTTTCCTCAGAATAGTAAGCAAATTTGACCTATCAACTCTTATCCAAATTAATATTTTTAATATTCTATTACATCGTAGAGGTTTAAATTATTTTATGAATCATATTTGATTATTTTATCACTATTTTTATCAATTTATTTCTCTTTTAGTAAAATCTCTTCATTTCTCTTCAAAAGCATCTCTTGCAGTGATTTGTAGTACTTTTTTTGATTTTATACATGCACCTATTTCCATTTATCAAAACTTAATTATTTTAAAGGATCGGTTGACTACTTCCAACAAAGTCTTGTGATTCTTTTATATATCTCATGTTAGGCAATCCACCAATCTAAATTACTAATCCACCCTTTTCTAGTTATTTTCTTATATATAGGCCATCTTCTCAAGCCAAAGAGGAGTATCTACAATCGACTGGATTATGGAGCACAATAAATCTAGGATCTTCTTACCTCATCCTTATTTAATTTTTAGTCTTTTCTAAAAATAAAATAAACATGAAATAGTGAAACATCAAGCTTAGCTTGTATGATAGATAAGTATCATAGTGTAAAGTCTAATGGGACAAATATTATGAGAATAATGATACATGTGACGACTATGAGGATTTATTGAGACTATTTACTCACTTTTTCACATGATATTTATAATAAACATTATTACTTTTTAAATTGATATTTATTTATAAACTATTTTTTTCAAATAAATGTCATCAGTATGATAACTGGTTTTAGGGTGGAAGGATGTTACATCCATTTTTCCTCAAAAAACTATAAAGAATTAATTATTAGATTATGTGGCTAATTATTAGAATATTAAATATTCATTTCTATGTTAGGTTTTTATATGATATATGATTTATAATAATATTAATTTACTCTTAATTAATAACTTTATTCATAGCTATTATATTTGTTTTAATATGTTTTATGAGAAGGTGAAATGATTTTGTTCATAGATTTCTCAAATTCACCAAATTATTTATTACTACATATTGATTATTATTTTAAATTAGGATAACTAATAGTTTATTTTATGAGATTCATGTAGGACTATTCTACCCTCACATGTAGTTTAGAGGGAGAGTATTATCATACAGGGTGTGCATTTACCAATAATGGGGGTAAATAGAGCTCCACTAAACCCATGCAAACACCACATTAAGTTGTATGAATGAAATAAAATATAATTTCATTTTTTATTCTAAATATTATTTTATTTTATTATATTTTGAGTCATGACATTCATATGTATGTCAATCCTATATTATGTTATTGTAATCATCCAAAATTGATATTTGAGTGTCAAGAGTGATAATTGAGACTACATATCCCTATCTTATCCCTAAACCTATCTTAGATCCTATTATAATAATTATCCATCCTTTATGCAAGCCATATGTGTCCTTACTAAGCCCCAAATCAATCACAAACCTTTATTTCTTGATCATGTCCCTTCATGCCTAGTGTTCTACCAACTAGACACTATCACGATTATAAGGAAAATAGTACCACATGGGTCTAGTGTCCCCAAAATGTCATTAACATCATTTATCCTATATTTTACCAAATATATATCTTTTCAAAATTATAACCTCCTAAGTTCAGCCTAAACATTGTTTATTACTTGCACAATCAACATAATAGTATAAATACATGACTTTTATCACTCTAATGGATAGATGTAAATCATATGTAAAATGCACATTCAAACATAGAATAAGTTGTGCATAATTAATGTTATAAATCCCTATTCTACCCTAATTATACATACTACCATCTACAATAGCATTAAGATTATATTTTCCAAATTTCTAACATCAAGCACACTCATGGCCAATATCATACTAGCATCACTTGTACTTGCACCAACACTTATATGGGGAGGACTAAATCAATCTTGATCCATCTTCAAAGTATTGGTATGTATGTAACTCTCTTGATAGTGGGGTGTTAATAATTTCCATCCTATCCTACTAATGAACACACATTTTAGATCATGCTCTAGTTACATGTAGGATTAGGGTTTGTATAATAAATTAGTCATTACAAGAAAAATATAGGTTTTTAGAACTTGTGCATGTAGTAATAGACCCAAGATATCTAAACACAAGTTCTCCCAAATTCTTGACACATTACCATATAGAGGACACTACCACTAATATCAAGACACTACACCACTTTGACAATAATGGTATTACTATCCAAATATGGTGTTATTATCTAGGAGGAGTTCTAATAGTGGGATTCAGTTTATAACACTCAAAATGGCTTCTATCTTATTTTATATCACTGATATCATATGTATCAAATCTTTTCCACCTAATTCATTGCTTACACTATTTATTAATATTTTTAGAAAACTTAAAGCTAGTCAATTATATAACACATCAATGGTTGTATTTATTTCATATTATTTCCTTGATTTAGTCTACTCAAATTTTTAAAAAATATAGTATTTACATTAACTAAGTCATAAAAGGTTGAATCATTTAGTGAATCTAACTTACTTTGAACACTGATCAAATCCTAACCCTAGATGCTCTTATGGTTTGTATCCTTTTTATGTCTATGCTCATATTTTAGTTTAAAAATTTCATATTTGTTTCAATATTTATTTTTTGAAATCTTTAATAGATTAAAATTATTTAAAGGTTCAAAATATAGAACTTGTTCTCTTACTTCCTAAACTACAATGGTAGATTTGACCAATTAATTTGATGAGATTGATAACAAATAATTGAAAGATTTTATCTCCAAACATTTGGATATGAAAGATGACCTCATCACTACTATTCAAGAAGAAATTCAAAATTTAAAAAATGGTCAATCTTCCACTCCCCCAAATAATACCATTATTACACATAAATTGGGGCCAAATCTACTATCAAAACCAACAATTGTAATTCAAAAACCTTCAGTCATAGCTTCACCTCTTGTGGCATGTTCCTCCACTCTAGATGTACAATCCTTTATGCATTAGGTTCATTTTATATAGGCTAAGGTGTTACATCTTGATAAGGGAAACACTAGATATTCACATGTCTTAGATAATAATGTTCTCTTAAGTACATATTTGACACATCACATAGTGGTAACTTCCTTGTCATTTGAATTTATTGTAACTGAGCTTGAATTATATGATGGAATGGGTGACCTAGATCATCATTTTTGATGTTTTCATGTTACATGTTTAGACTACATCCAATGATTATCTTTTCACAATGTTGATTCCATGTAGTTTAAAATATAATGACTTAAATTGGTTTCATGACTCACCAATTCAATCTATAAAATCATTTTATCCTTTGGAAAGTAGGTTTTTATCATACTCCTCCATTAAAATTAGTGATAAGATCTCATATGCTCAAGTTTCACAATTGAAACAAAAGTCAAATGAGCATATTGTATAATACATCTTAATATATAAGAATATCTTAGCTAAATTAACTATCCCCATGAAAAATAAAGAACCTCGAGACATATTCAAATAGAGTATTCTACCAATATTACATGAAGCTGTCTTGTTTAATAAGTTTCTAACATTCACATATTTGTGCCATGTAGTAAAAGAAAGAGAAGTTAAGCTTCTATTAATGGGAAAACTAAAATATACCAATGGATAAAAATAAAATGCTAAGATTTAAAGTAAGCATCCATATAAGGTAAGGGCCACTAAAATTAAGAGTGATAAAAATTCCATAGTTAACACAACTTTAAACCCATCTCCTCACTTGGTTTTATCAAATTTTCCATGCAGATTCTTCACCAACATTCTAGAGTCACTAGCATAGGTGCTACAATATCTCTTGGAATGCAATGTAATATCTTGTCCCTCCCTCAAATAGGTTGTTAAATCATGGTCTATTATAAATAACTATGATTCCAATGCATTCTATGAGTATCACAAAGCACTAGGCCATAAAATAAATAGATATATTAGCCTGAAACATAAGATAAAACATTTAATTAAGGCTAACATTATTAATGAGGGCACACCTATAGAGGAACCAAAAGTAAATCAAATGGAAGATAAGGAATTAAATATATTCTAATATCCATTTTCAAAGCATAGAGTGAATGAGGTAGGGAACACTTCAAGTGTTTACTACAAATATCAGGCACATACACCACCATCTTCATATCACATTATTATAGAGAAGGCACACCCATTACACAATATCATTGGTATATACCACATTATATTTACATATAGACCACTCATCAGCTTCTCATAGTAGGATATTGTTAATGATAATACATATTCATATGCACTCTTTATATGAGCCTACATAGAACATCATCATATCTAGAGTGTTATGATTGAAAATGGTTAAAGAATTAACATGTATAGTATGATACTTTTATAGTATTTAGGGTGTTTAAAAAAGGATATATCCCCTAAAAATATAATTATTAGTGTTATTAGTGGTCATGTTTAGATCTCCATTATGGATATTGTACTTTCATTACATGTTAGACCAACACATGTGACCACTCTCTTCTTATTATTACATAGTTTAGGTGTGTTTGATCTGTTGTTGGGTAGTCAATAGATACAAAAAATATGATCCATCCCATCCATAACACATATATGCTTAAAATATATAAATGAAAATTAGGTGGTCATAATTGAGGGTATTCCATATGAGTATTCTCTTTATATTCCATAGGTTGTTACACAACAATTACCAATTACAACATAGTTATTAGATACAACATAGTTATCAATTATAGCTCAAATCAAATTTTATATTGATACACCATAAACTTTAGTAGAGCCACCATTTAAGGTGAGGTATATACCTACAGTATTGACACATGCATACTTGTCTAGAAAGACCATTATTAGAGAGACCCCTACATCATAGATATGTTATATATTCTAGAAGACCTCCCTCTACTCACTTTATATCAAGATCATTATTATTGAGTTCACAGGGTTCTCAAAATAGGTCACCTATGCCACCAAAATATTCTTCTATGAGATGGGTTCCTAAGGTCCCTACAATTCATAGGACACCACAGTCAGTGTCGTAGATTCCAAGTACCACTACATAGGTAAATATAGATATAAATCACTTAGTATAGGAGATTATGGGACCAAAGTTTCCATTTCACATAGTATTCATGATGACAATACCCTTTTTTGACATAGGCCATAGTGATAGTGAGTCTCCCATAAGAGTCATCAGTTATTATTGGTTCTCTCTTCTTGTACATACTTTCCTTCTCTATTACTCCTTGCATATAGTTCATTTTCATGTTGCTTGTACACATCTTATTTATAGAAAATAAAAAAAACAATATATCATGTCTAAAATCACAAAATAACATTAAAATATTAATTAGAAAACACAAAATGATAGATTATATATATTTTTATGTTTACATTTATTATATTTTATTAGATACTACATATGCTAGATATCTTAATATATGAAGTTTTATCATACATATATGATTCATTTCTTGTTGTCAAGTGTTTGTAGATTGCTATAGGACTTAGTTCCACTAAATCAATCTATATTTTTTATTATGTACCTAATAGGAGCATATACACCAATACATGGGTCTTCACTTGACACATTCACCCACTTGGGGGCATATTATATATAGTTTTTATTACCAGGGTCTAAATTACCATACACTACATCCCATCTTTAGAATTGTTATATATTTATATTGATCACGCTACTCTTACTTATATTTTTAGTTGGATAATACTAATTTAGACTCAACATATGCACATCCTAAATCTTACATATATTTTTATTACATATAAATGCATTCTTTAACTTTTATCTTTCGTATTTCAGAATTGATTGTATCTATATGCTTCTATTCAATGACATTTTAATATGACATATGTCTTTGGCTCCTCTACACCTCTTCTATTTATATTATGTATGATTAATACATGTGACCATGTCCTTGTGTGTGCTTTATTAATTATGTATGTAGACATTTGAACATATCCTTGTATGTTTCTCTAAGATAACTTTCTTATTTCTTGCATATGTAGACATTTAAACATATCCTTGTATGTATTATTTTATAATTTTTAGTTACATTTGGCCATGTCCCTTTTACTATGGCCCCTTAGCCTACTTTTCATGCCTCATCTATTTTTTACACATGATTTTTTGTATACATCATGGACATAAAAAAATTATTTTATTGTCACACACACCATTTTCTTTGCCACGAGGGACCTCATGCATCTACCTTTCCTACTTAGGTTTCATGATGGACATCATGCTCTATCCCCCTAGGTATCTACCTAATTTTACTTAGATTTGATGTTATATACATTTATTACATTTATATTGACACCCTTATGAATGCTAGACATGACATACATCTTGCATTACATACTTATGATCATATTATCCTACATTTTGATGTTATGTATGCACATTATATTGGATTATTATGTAGTTATCATACATTCTCTAGCTAACAAACATTTTTTAGAGCTTTTTATTTTGAGGATAGTTCTTGTATAGTTTCAATAAATCCCTTCAAAAGAGGTGTAATTCATAGGTTTTTTCATATATATCAGGATCCTATATTGCACTCACAATACATTTTTTAGCACACAAAATTATTTATATAAAATTATACACAAGTAAACATAGTGGTAAAATAGCGACCTAGAAAGCAACATAGTTACATAGGATTTAGACTAGAAGGACACTAGCACCCAAATTAGGACACTAGATTGACATGATGCTACTATCTAAAACATAACACTACTATCTAGTAGCTTGATTAAAAAAAATATAGATTGGATAGAGTAATATAATAGGTATAATACATATTTACATATATTTAATTATAAATTGACCAATATACTCAGTTTTTTCTCAGATTCATACTAGTTCAACTAATATTCATATCATTTTTCTCATATTGGAAGCATCATGAGTGGAATAAACATTACCATATTCAATTTAGATACCAAAATATAGTTTATTATAACTTATTCTAGAATCCATATACTTATATATAAGATTGGGGGCCATGTGTGCAATACATCATTTTTGTATGCTCACTTGCACACTGGTTGATCGTATGGAATGACAAACTCCATATCATTATCTATACTATATAAACAAAAAATCATATTATATATTTCACACCAATTTCATTCCTTACTCCATCTATAGTGGTTATCTTTTTTGAGTGGCTTATATTTATTGAATGTACCTACGTGGTCATAGAGTTGACATACATACTAAGATATACCCAATTAGACATTTATAATACTTCACATGGTTAAATTTTAGATGCATATATTACGCATGGGTGGTAAATGATGGATTTATGCATTAATTAGTTCTTGAGATGCTTCCATGAGAGGGTTGAACACATCATTAGTCCTATCTAAGCTATTCATAGATCACGATCCATCGAGTAAAGGTGGGCAATGATGGACTAAAAATTGGATTAATTTCTTGAGCCACAAAAATAAGATTATTGAGAATGGTATTATCTCATTCCAAGATATCACTAATTGATCACTATATACATGTACACACATAGGTTGTCACTAGGTTAATGCATTGGTTCACATACCTACTAAGGTGTATTCATTTCCTTTACTATTTCCCATCTCTTTACTCAGTTTAACTTCTTTACTTAGTTTACTATTTTTATCTTTTTATCTACTAATTAAGTACATATTTTTTCATGTTTCATTTTTAGGACATACATTGTATCATGCTTCACATACTCAGACCCAGCTTCATGGGCTTTACCTCCTATGTAAGTCTAGGTATGCTTCTTTTTCCTTTATCCTAGTCATTTCCTATTGTTTCATTTATAAAATAATGGGGGTGTAAATTTAATCACCCAAAAGTGTTATTTGAGTGTTAATAGTTATAATTGAGATTGTTTATCCCTAAATTATCACTATATCTATCCTAGATTCTATTATCACACTTATCTAGCCTTTATGCTGGTCACATGCGATCCTAGTCAACCCCAAAAAGTCTTAGACCCTAATTTTGTGGTCCTCACCCTTTATGAAAAATTTTATACCATTTGGACACTATCACCATAATAATGATACCAATGCCACATAGATCTAGTGTTCACAAAATTGTATTAATGCCCTTTACCCTATCCTTTCCCAAATAAATATATTTTCAAAACTATAACCTCCTAAGGTTGTCCCAGACATATTTTATCACCATCAAAATCAACATAACAATATAAATACATGAATTTTATCCCTATAACCACTAGATGGAAATTAGATGAAAAATACACATTCAAATATAGAAAAAATTGAGCATAATTAAGGTTATTAATCCGTATTATACTTTATTTTTGTATAATAACATCTACAACATCCCTAAGATCAAATTTTCTAAATTTACAATCTCAATAAAACTCAATCACACTCAAGGCCACTATCATACAAAAATCACTTTAAATTTCACCAACACTTAGGTGGGGAGAAATACTCAGGCTTGATCCCTCCTTAGAGTATTAGTATATAGGTAAATCTCTTAACAATGGGGTGTTGATGATGTCTAACCAACCCTACTAAGGAATGCACTTTTCATCTCATCCCCTATTACATGGAGGATTAGGGTTTCATTATAAATCAATAATTACAAGAAAAATATAAGGTTCTATAGCTTATGCACATACGAAGAAACCCCAAATATACAAATATAGGTGCACCTAAAATCTAAAGATTGTCCTACATAGAGGACACTACTAATGATATCAAGACACTACTGCTAGTTTTACAATAATGGAATTATTATCCAATTATGTCACTATTATCTAGTAAGCATTCTGACATAGTGATATATATTAAGACACTCAAACCATCTTCTATCTTAGTTTATAGAAATCAAATCATCCATATCATGTGTTTTCCAAATAAGTCATAACTTGTACTCTTTATTACTATTTTTAGAAAAGTTAAAACTAGTCAATTCTATAAAAAAATCAATGGATATATTTATTGAACATTATTTCCTTGATTTATTTTACTTAGATTTTTAACAAACATAGGATTTACATTCACTAAGTCCTAAAAGGTTAAAATAGTTATGATGTGTTTCACTACATTATATTTAGTATAAGCTTGAGTGCATTGATCCATACTATTTTCTTACATTACTTATTTTAATATTACATTATACTTTATGATATAACATATATTAATTGAGGACGTTTGATTATCTCATTTGACCATATTCATATAACCTTGACATAATTTATAATTATTAGTGATTTGAAGTGTTACTTATCTTATTACTTAATTAACTTGATTCTCGATAGAATTATCATCCTGATGGCAAGGCATAAAGGTTTTATAGAATTAAAATAACCCCCATAAATAGACTTGACTTAAGTATAACTTTGAAGCTTTAGAAATATATGGATTTTATTTACCTAGGCTTATATACATTGACGTTATATGAAATAATATATGTTGTTATTTGAAGTTTCTATATCAATATTATTATGTTCTATGGACTATTAACAAAAATTTTAAATATAATTAAATTAGGGTTTTGTCTCTTATCATTATGATTATGAGGGTTAACCTTTCCAATTAAGGAAGGGTAGTTAAATCAGGGCTAGTTGATAGAATCGTAGTAAATTATGGAAATCATGCAATATGTGCATGAACATAAGGAAAAAAAAAGAGTAAAATCGAGGAGGAGAGAAAGGATCACCATGGTATAATAAAAAGGAAAATATTAGTTGTTGGAAGAGGATGTGATTGAATAATAATCTAAAAAAAATTCAAGTTGGTTTTCTTTTCATAGTTTTAAATTTGGAAAGAAATAAAATGGGTTTTTCTTTAATCATTTTAGGAATGGATTGAATCTTTTAAAATGCCCTTATCTTTTAACCCTATGGATTTAAATTCAATATACCTGAGTATGGGGCTTATCTCCACTCATAAGGATATAAACCTGAGAACTAAGTCATATAAAACAAGTTTTAGCTTATGTTGTTTCCTTAATATTTTTATTTGACCATTACTACATTTACTTTAGTATATTATATGATTTAATCTTTGAAAATATCAAGCCATTACTAGCACAGTAATTTTACCAAAGATATTTGCTATCATGGACCAATTAATTGTTAGAGGATTTTTATGAAAAATATAAAAAGGAAATATAAAATCATGGGTATATTTTAGGCCCAGTGTTTAGATTCCAATTATATTTCCATGAGTATATATATATATATATATATATATATATATATTATAAAAAAATTATATATACCTAGACACATGTAGAGGAAATCACATATTCTCTATCATTTGATTTGGTTTAAGGATTAGACTAGGATTATAAATTTGTATAGCTATATGTTTTGTTATAAAATATGTGTTAATTAGTTGAATGAAAGACTCTTTATTGTTTATTTTCATATGACCTAAGAATTTATAGAGGGATGATATAAAATAGAGGAATATAAATCCATTCAGTTTTGTGTGTGTGTCTACACACACATACATATGCATATATATTTATATTAAGACATGAATACTTTTTGTATTTACAGTGTTTACTCATAATCCTCAATTTAGACATTTGGAGAAATATGTACATGGTCATTTAAGTTAAAAATTAAATAGTATATACCGTAATTTTGTTCATTCATACTAGTGAGGTTGAGGATATGTAATGAGTTATACAATAGTATAGATAAACCAAATAGAATATTATGTTTGAACTCATAATCATCCCTTTTACAAAAATAAATTGGTTTTAATGGGATTCCATAAACTAGATGGACATACATATATGAAGGTGAAGGAGTTAAAAATTATAATTAATAATTTGATTGTAAATATTATTTTAACAGTATTACTTAGCGTATAGTTATAAATATATGAGAGAGAAAGAGTATAACCATTTATATCATTTGGAGTATTAAGACTAAGTATAGAATTCCTTCATTCAAGGTATATTTAAGATAATTTATAGATGAATATATGCTTATACAAGGAATGTAGATGATGAGTAGTATACATGTAGTTCATAAAATGTTAATATGTCTATTCGAGATCAAATTATTACACAACCCAAAAGTGTTATACATAATTATGTGTACATAATATGATTGTCTTTTATAGTAAACCTAAGTGTAATTAAATATAAATTTCATAGATTTAACTACTTATATATAATGTAAAGATATTAATATTAACTTGTTAAGTTGAAAATTATTAATAATGGCAAAAACTAAATATATTATGGGATCATTCTCAATTTTTTATAATATTTGGAATGGTTGTTGTTATATGGAAAGAGGTAAGTTATAAAGTGTATGCATTATAGACCATATAATAATATGGATTATTTTTTCAATAGACCATGTCAAAATAGACTCTACTATGAGATAGTATGAAATGTATGAGTTTTATGTTGACTAAAAATTATTATCAATTATAGAATCTTGTATTGTGATAAAATAATATGCTAGGAGAAGACATTAAATGATTTGATTCTTATGCTAGTCTAACAAAAATATTTTGGTATGGAGTATAGTACCTTGATAAATTTATGTTACCATTAGGTAGATTATGGAATGATGTTTACTTACATAATTTATTACTACATGGTATTTATTGCATTTTAAGATATATTATTCTACTTTTTAATATTTATATGTAGATTGTATTTGGATGACATGAAATACATGTATGATTTTTCTAGTAGATAACTCAGATACCTATCCCTTGATATCATGTAAAAGATCATAATTCAGTATTAAAGAGTTCTACGTGAGTGAAAATGACTTGGATTATTAAATCTAAATTCTATAATGAATTTTTTTTCCAAATTAATGTTATAGTTGAGACATTGCCATTTCACTATTCTAGTTTACATGCTTTAATTTAGATAGAGGAATGGATTTCATGGTCTATTTGATTATTTCATGTAACAATTATAGTACACACATGGGTTCTAGTTGATTTCATGATATCAATACTATTCTTATCTACCCCTCCATGAAGGGTAGGGCTACTCCTAGTGGGAAGGTGTGGGGTAGATCATTAGTCGATAGTTAGAGGTAAAGCACTCAGATGATGTTCTCCCTTTGTTATCTAATTCAATCTTTTGGACAATACTTCAGATATGTTATATAAGTTGGAGATGTTTGAGTAGCTCAATATTATTATTTTACTCATTGTATTATATATTTTACTTTGTGATACTTTTTACCTTATTCCTTAATGGATATTCAACACAACAGTGTCTATGTAATTTATTTATTATTATAAAGTTATAAATAATAGTGGATGTAATCATATTTATGATAGATTTATGGATTATATTAGTACTTGTTATACTTTATTCATTCTATTATACTTGATTAATAGTTATTCAACTTATAATATGATTTATTACTTGAGTACTAAATGGATTGGATTTAGCTAGTGGTTTAATTTTATAACACCATTTATTGTTTTGGATTCATTTAACATTAAAATAATAAATAAATAACTATAAGTGATTTTATCTGTAATTTTATGTGATCAAAACAAAATTTAGTGTAACTATTGCTCAACCCTGTAGGTCTAACCGAATGTTTTTTTCATGTGGGATTTATCAATATCAAGGTAAGATCTTACTATGGTTGACTTGAAGTGAGCTAAAATTGTATTAAGAATAAACTTGAGTGAAATTGAGTATTAGTGGATGAATTTTAGAAAATGGGAAGAAAAACAAAGAGTCAAAAATGAAAAATGCATGAAACTGAGCATTTTGAGAGTAAAATTAAAAGAGAATGAAACATTAGTGAAATTTTTGTTATATGTAAGTGGTGGTTGTGAAACCATAATGATAGTTATGAAATATATTGTGATATCTTGTGAAACCACTATATAAACTTTGTTGTGCACCTCAAAAGTCCTTGATTCAAAAGATTAAATTCTAAATTTTGAAATTTTTTCATATGGGGAACAATTGGAAAGAGTAAAATATGAATAAAATAGGAGAAGACTAGGTATAAAAATGTTAATTTATATGTATGTCTTTATATCATCATCATATATTATTGAATTATTGAACCATGTAAAATTTTGGTACATACATATTTCCCCTAGGGGAGGTGACATTCCATGATTTGGCTACGAAAATTTCCTTAGACATGGAAAAATTAAATGAAAAAGATATTTATATAACTTAACTCACTTAATTGTGTATCATAATGAATCCAATCGATATTCCTTGGTGATCTATAAGCAAAGAGGAAGAATCAAGTGTAGTATTAGGATAAGAGCTGAAAATGTACTAGTTAATCAAAACCTACATGGGAGTTGTTATTTGTCTAAAGATGAGAATAATAAATTACCCTTCATATTTTGGTATTGAGTTTGGCTCTACTCATATAAGTGTTCTACATATAGATATTTCATCCTACAAGATGTTAAAATAAGACTAAAACTTTAAAGTAATAAATTTTTATCAAAATTATAGGAAATAAAAACTAATTATTTTACTTTCTAAGATACCACATGTCACTTTAGACTTGTAAAGGTCTCAAATTCATTAAATTGAATGATAAATATGGCCTATAATTTGTTATTTTTTAAAAATAAATTTTGAAATGAAATTATAAATTTAAACAACACATTAAATATAAAAAATTACAAATTTTGAAATCATTTACATATTGTGACTTTGATAAATTTTTAACTCTATCCCACCAAAATCTAGTTTGTGTTAAATTATAAGAAATTCAATGAACAAAAAAATATTATGGTAGTATTACTAGAAAAATAGGTAGGGCGTAAACATGTGTGAATTTCCTTTGTTTCTCCTCAAAAAATTATGTTTAGGAATTTTACTTGAAAATTGACATAGGATTGGTGATATTCAAACCAAATTATGTTAAATTATTTATGGTAGATAAATATATAGGAATGAATTATTTTATTTTTATTTTTATCTTATTTTTTAATTTTTATGTTTTTTTTAAATTTAAGGTCGTAGTGGATAAAATAATTGATGGTTAAAAACTGAAGGTTATGATTTCACACTAATGGTTGAGAAACCACCTTGATAGTTATGTGGCTAATAGTATATGAATACAACATGTTATAAAACTAATTTGGTAGTTTCCTAACCACCATGATGATTGTGCAAGATTTAAGGTTATTTTCTTAACATATAGTGATGGTTTCATCATAGTAAGGGCATGAAATATTTTGGGATATTTTGACTACTTTGAATCCCACTTTAATTTTTTTGGGGAAGATATGTCTATTTGATAAGGGCTAGGGATTAGGATTTGTTTCCTTGTGTGACCAAATTTTTAATAGCCTAGGAGATCCCATTATTGGATAGAGAAATTAATTTTTAGGTGGCCTAAGTTGGGATAGTTTTCCTATCCATCAAACATTTTTGCAACTTTTTTACTTATTAGGATGTAGAATGAAAAATATTTCAATTCTCATAGGTCCCCTAAGAGTGGAATATCAATTTGAAGGATGTATATAAGGTTTTGTATCTACTATCAATGGTAAAAGCATTGAACATAAGATAAATTATTGATGTATCTAAGTCCGAAGGATAGGTAGAGTAAAGTTCATATGTAGCCATATTAGATGTTAGTTTAATGTAGGGTGTTCACATTGAAAAGGAAGAGAGAAAAGTGTTCAACACTATATACAAAGCTTTATTGGTAACTTTTCCATACACTTTATTAGGGACAATAGGATATATATTTTGATTTAATATTAGGTTTTAATTTCCAAGATTATTTTGGATCATGTACAAAAGTTTGCATGGGTACATGATGTCATTCATAAAAAAATATTTGTAATAGATTTCAAGATTGTGTGACCAATACATCATTCATTTGATCATAATAATTTTATTATTTTATAAACACATGATCCCATATGAAAAAAGTGTTTACATTTGAGAAAAAACCATCAAGTCTAGGAGATGGATGTGTAGGACATCATTTTGAGATGTTCCCTGAGAAGTTGAGGCTTTAACACTAGGTGACATGATTGCCAAAACATAACTAGATATGACATATCATTGGGGTGATGAAGTGATTAAAATTATGGCCTATGATACAAAATATCAGAATTGAGACAAACATGGTCAAGTGGAGCAAAATTTTGTGGCTTGATTACCTTATAACTTCATGCTATAATACATATCCATCCTCCAATATCCTTAGATGTATTTTAGAATAGACTATGAGTTAAAGGACATTAGGCTAGGAAGACTATGATGTCATCCATTAACACTCATGAAATCGCTTATAAGACTTGAAGGTGTTGAGACATGAGTAATAGGGGGCATTCCTTAGAGTTATAGGAGTCGTTATATAACATCTAGTGGTGGAAGAGATAGATGTAGGAAAAGAACCTAGAATGCTTGCCTAGGTGTATAGGGCCACCAATAAGAAATAAAATAAAATAAAATTATGGTATTTGATATTAGATGAGGAGAAAATTCTCTCATAGGGTTAGACCTTACAACTTAGGAGGATGAGGAGATAGAAATGTGCTCCAATGACGACTTTGACCTTGATTGGTATGAGGGAGATCTAGGTAATTTATTTTTTAGATTTCTAATTTAATACACTTGTTGATAATTTGGCCTTCAAGGACAAATATCAATCCTTATAGTATGAAACTTTCTCATAGGGACATCTAAGTTTATATATGGTTACCTAGATCTTGTCATGATCTTAAAAATGGTCAATTAAACACTATTAGAATTGTTTAAGGTTTCATTATATATACTAAGGGTTTTATACAAGGATCTATTAACAACCTAGATATCACCTTCCTGAAGGAAGGCTGATTTCTTAGGATATCCCTCACACCTAGACTAACATTAGAGTGATCTAAGGTGTGGGACACTTGTGTCAGGAATATAGAACAACAAACATGCTCTGAATCTAACTGTTAGGACCCGGAAGCACCAATGATTACCAAGCAACTAAACATGCAGAATTTAATGAGAAGTCACAAGTAACTAGAATTCAAAAATAACATAGAATAAGAAAGACAATACCCAATTGTATTAATATTATTCTAGAAAAGAATTCAAAATGAAGAGACGCCACACTCTTCCCACCTTATAGGCTTCCCACAACAAGTGTTCAGTAATTCACCTTCAAGAGCTCACTCTCTCAAATACTGTCCCAACACACAACTCAAACACAGAGTTGGTGTTCACCTCTAACCAGTCAGTATCACTACTACCAGTACACAAGTGCTCCATGCACTCCACAAGTGCTCCACGCACTCCAAGTACACAATTTTACTCCAAGTAGATCTCCCCTAAACTTGCAACACCCTGCAACTCAAATGATCTTACTTTGGAAGGAACTACCTTGCCTTCCTCTTTGCTCTCCAACTGAGTACACACCATACTGCAAGTAGATCCTACCCGATCTTGCTCCCTATTATGTTGCTGTCACTTTGATTCTACTACCACCTATAGATCAACCTGGTTCTGCACACCTACAAACCTAGACCTTGCACACACATACACATGTAGATCAATGATCTTACTTAATATGTACATCTCCAAATGTGGCCTTGCACACCTACTGACCAAGATCCTACATACATGAAGAATCCTTCTAATTCTCCAAACCAGCACCCACACTTAGCACTATGGCACTAGGAGGAACACACCTTGCTCTCTTCACACATAGAAGGAGCTAATATTTTCTCTCTTACTCTCTAGTAAAAGTTACAATACAACACATGAGTCTATTATATAGATATCATGCAAACAATAATTAGACATCTAATTACAATAATTAGATCCATAGCTCAAGACTAAAATTAGCCTTCTTCATGCAAACAACCAATTTGTTAACTAACTATCCATGGAACTCGTAGTTTGAAACCACATAGGCGACCGACATCAGTCCTTGTCTACCTAGGGTGACCGATGTCGGTTGATATCTGACCGTCATTGGTAGCTTCCTATCTCCACCTGACCAACATCAATTGGCCTGACTAATGCCAGTGATTATGACACTCAGCACCCTCCTCCATGTCTACATCAGTGAAGCTTTTAGTTGCATAACCTAACAATCTCCCACTTGGAGATAAACAACTGCGCTGACCTATACCTGTACACCATCTAATCTATTTCTTGGCTTGTATCCCTCTTCAAGCTCAACTTTGAAGACCAACCACCACAAATCTTGTGGTGAACCTCCTATCATCCAGGTAACTTGTTGCATCTGCATCTACAAACCCATGTAGAAAAGAAATTGACCCTGTATAGCATGTCAACCTGCTGCTGGTCCCTCTTAGATACCTGAGAATCCAATGAAACTGCCCTCCAGTGCTTCTTTCCCAAATCAGCTCCAAACTTTCTGACAGCACCCACTGCTTGGGCAAACTCAGGTTTATACCAGACCTCATGTGCTTTCAGACACTAAACTATCTAGCCCTTGGTGTGCTCTAGTTCTGCATCCTACGTATTGAACCTCATTAACACCTAATTCACATCAGCTCCCATTGGAGACAAAATCAACCTATGATCTTCCATGTCTCTCATGCCAAAGAATTTTGTTGCTCCAAATTCCTCATGACATGCCATTGAACTAACCTTACCCTTAGCTCAGAAAAACCTTGTGTGTCTGAACCTGCTAGCTAGCATACCATCCACATATAGTAATAGGATAATGTCACTACCATTATCCACCTAGTAAGACAAATAAAATAGTTACAATGACATTGACTAAAGCCATGCTTTGTCATCCACCTGTCAAACCTGCACCACTGTCATGCAGCTTCCTCAAGACCATATGACCTAGCCTTCTATCTCACGTATCCATTCTCTCTATTCTTTAACTAAGGTATCCATTTGTCTCTCAGTGCTTTCTATTAGCTGGAAACCCTACCAAATCCCCTGTTTGGTTCTGCATCCTAATCATGCCACACTCCCATTATTTCCTAGATCCTTCCTGCTCTGCAGTGAGCAATGAGTATAAAGAAGAGGAACAACGAATTTGAGGCTTATTTACCCTTTCAGTCCTCCATATGGGCATTTGAGACTCCTTGATAGCTTTTTGTCTACCCAAAATCCATCTCAGTGATCGACCTCGGTCACCACATAATCTGCATCCGAATGACGTTGGTTCCATGTGACTATCCTTTCTGTCGATGCCAATTTTTTGATCGACGTCAATCTTACCTGGTCACCGACATCAATTTTTTGACCAATGCCAGTAGCCACCCTACCTAACACCACCAGCTCTAGTCTGCACATGACTAACATCGGCACCTATCTGTTCAACATCAGTTCCCCTTGATCGATGCTGGTAACTGTGTTCACCTATGAGTGATGACTTTTTACCCATGAGATCTCCATGGATCAAAACCCTATCCAAATTGCCCTGCTCAGAGATGTCCAACCTTTTCCACTGATCTCTGTCAGTCATCTCCTCTAGAAACACCAAGGCTTTTCGGTTCTTAAGTCTGTCAAACACATCTATCTTCCACATAAGAACATGCATCTCCTTCTTGCTCATGTGACCAAGCCTACAAAGCCATGTCTTCACAACAAAAAAAGAATTAGTAATATAAGTAGATAGATAAATGATACCTACTTTATTACCACCAGCTAATTCAACTACATCCACTATGAGAGTTTTTATGCATCTCTCATCACCCAACTTTCTTGAATAAATTAGCCACATCTTCAAGATTGGGACCTGCATGACCTCCTTCAACACCCATGTGTTGGCTGCCTACAATTTCAGCTTCACTTCCCCTTTGACAATTCTTTAGCAAGGCACACCAGCCCCTAAATAAATCTTTCCAAAGTCTCCAAAGACCTTAACATGGAAAAATACTCTATTTCAAGCTGCATGGAAAGAGGCAACAAAATCTATAAAACAAGATTCTACTTTATCCAAGAAACATCCTAGAGCATCCTATGCAACACCACCTGCAACATCTGCTTCTTCAGTTCCTTCATGCTGATCTTTAACCAACCAACAATATTTTTTTACCTGCTCTTTCTTTCCATAACATTGTAATTGACCATTCATACTTTTCAATTCCTCCATTCTTAGCTTACTTTCTTCTACCATTGTTATACTCCCACTCAATCAAAAACCCCTGAGAGTGACCTGTAATCAAACACAAAACTTGCTCCTTGCAACCTTAGCTCTGATGCCAACTATCAGGAATCTAGAACAACAAACATGCTCTGACTCCAACTGTTAAGACCCAGAAGCACCAATGATTACCAAGCAATTAAACATACAAAATTTAACCAGAAGTCACAAGTAACTAGAATTTAGAAATAAAACAAAATATGAGAGACAATACCCAATTGTATTAATACTCTTCCAAAAAATAATTAAAAATGAAGAGACGCCACACTCTTCCCACCTTACAGGCTTCCCACACCAAGTGTTTATTAATTCACCTTCAAGAGCTCACTCTCTCAATTATGGTCCCAACATACAACTCAAACACAGAGTTGGTGTTCACCTCCAACCAGTCAATATCACTACTACCAATACACAAGTGCTCTACACACTCCATAAGTCTCCACACACTCCAAGTACACAATAATACTTCAAGTAGATCTCCCCTAAACTTACAACACCCTGCAACTCAAATGATCTTACTTTGGAAGGAACTACCTTGCCTTCCTCTTTACTCTCCAACTGAGTACACACTGTACTCCAAGTAGATCCTACCGGATCTTGCTCCCTGTTGTGTTGCTATCACCTTGATTCTACTGCCACCTGTAGATCAACCTGGTTCTACACACCTACAAACCTAGACCTTGCACACACATACACCTGCAGATCAATGATCTTACTTACCATGTAGATCTCCAAATGTGGCCTTGCACAACTACTAACCAAGATCCTACATACATGAAGAATCCTTCTGATTCTCCAAACCAGCACCCACACTTGGCACTATGGCACTAAGAGGAACACACCTTGCTCTCTTCACACATAGATGGAGCTAATATTTGCTCTCTTACTCTCTAGCACAAATTACAATACAACCCATGAGTCTATTATATAGATATCATGTAAATAATAATTAGACATCCAATTACAATAATTAGATCTGCAGCTCAAGACTAAAATTAGCCTTCTTCATGTAAACAATCGGTTCGTTAATGAACTGTCTATGGAACTCATAGTTTGAAACTACACAGATGATTGATGTTGGTCCCTGTCTACCTGGGGGTGACTGACGTCAGCCAATATCTGACCATCATCAATAGCTTCTTGTCTCCACCTGATTGACGTTGGTTGGCCTGACTGATGCCGATGACTGTGACACTCAGCACCCTCCTCCATGTCTGCATCAGTGAAGCTTTTAGCTCCACAACCTAACAACCTGAACTTAGACTAGACCTCTAGCTTTGATGAGGCTAGCTCCTCTGATGTATTTCCAATGCTCTACTTACTAAAACCTACCATGATTTTTTGGATGAAAAGCGTTATAAAGATTAATGAAAGTGAAATCTAAGCTATTAATGCTGATACACTTGTATGTTGTTTCATCCACTCTATTTGAACTCCTAAAACACTGATAAGACAAGCAAATAACATAATTTATAACCCCAAATGATTCCTATGCAACAATATTTTGTATAATTATTGTATCAAGTGATCAAATCATGAATGCATTAATGGAATATGCCTGATTCAAGGTACTAACTAGTTAATATATCCACTATTAGCTTAGTCAAATAACATCAAACACTGTATATGACATGCATAAGATAGCATACTAGTAATTAGGTGAGATTAGAACCTAATAAAGGAAAACGTTATACCAAATGTGAAAATAAATCTAATATTACACACTATACTAAAATATAGGAATTTAAAAATAGTCATTTTATTCATCTCAAAAGGATAAAAATCTCAATCTTGGTAGAGTTTAATCATTCCCAAGAGAGGGATCTTCATTATTATCTTGTAATCCTAAATATATAGAAGATAGAAGAAACTCTAGATAATGTGGCATAGAGGTGAGAAGGATAAGTTAATTAAAATTAAGTCTAAGTCAATTTCCTTTACAAATGGAAAATAGTAGTCCTTAATACTTGTATTCATGTTGAATGTCCTTGCATGATATTTGGCATTAGAATGAGATGGTGGGCCATATTGACTTGTCAAACATCATTTACATGTTTTCTATGCCATATTTTGGACAATTAAATCCACTTTAAGTTAGTTTAAGATAAGTGAATGACCACTCTTGCATGATGACCATGGAATAAGCATTTAGTTAAGGGTTAGTTAACTCAATATTGACATTCAAGACTAGTTGAGTGATTTTTGAGTCCTTCCTTGCATGAAATGGAACTTTTATAATGAAAGTGTTTGAGAATTCAACATGAATATCAGATATGTGGCATGGATATTCTTCATGAACTAAATTGATAGCTCTCTAATGCCATTTTCACTTCAATTATTTGACCAAATAGGCCTAGTAGGCCAACTTATTATATTCGATGAGAATTATAAACCTATATGAAAACATTATAACCTACAAAAATTATAATATTTAGGCCTAAAATAATCCTCCATATCATGAAATAACTCCTTTTGATGAAGAAACATCTGCAACTAAGTTAAACTAGTTAACTGGGTAAATCTACTTGAATTTCGTATAGAGTGGATATTTTGAATGAGATGGTAAGGTAACTTCCAAGAATATTTATGATCATCTAATGATTTTAGTACGAATAAAAATTCTCAAAATTAATCTTCTATGGATTCTATTTCATTAGACTACCATGTACCTCCTCTTTTGCACCTTTTCTCTAAAAAACATAGTTTCTACCATGATACGTCTAATTAAGTATAATTTTTATTTTTTTTGGGACCCTCTCTAAGTTTAATTTATGTTTTAATAGGTTTAATATTTATCCATGAGGATTTTATTGTAATAAATGAGACTTTTCTCAAAATTGGTCATTATGAGGGTTTGGGTGGGTTTTGGAGGTGAACCTTC
The DNA here is from genome assembly GCA_037957365.1 of Torreya grandis. NCBI lineage: Eukaryota > Viridiplantae > Streptophyta > Pinopsida > Cupressales > Taxaceae > Torreya > Torreya grandis. Next base: position 1,004,832 of record JARHVA010003371.1, on the reverse strand, counting down.
TTAATGATGTTTCATAAAGTACATACCTATAAAACTAGACTTATTTATATGAATATTTATTATATATAACCTGTAAACTTATGTAAGAATATTGGGTTCCCATATAAAAGGTATGAGAAGATACCTATGTAAATAAATTTGCGTATATGGTTTACAAGTATTTCGGACATGCTTATGCTCTTAGCAATTGGTTATAAATTAAATACAATTAACCAACCTAAATTTTTCGTTAGTTATAATTTCATAGGGGTTATCAAGTAATTACAAGATCATGTTTTTGAACTCTTCATGCGGTGAAAGATATGAGCACTTGATCATGTGGCTCGAATGGGTGCCTTGACTACAGAATTCAAATTTCTCATTATGGACCAGAAAAACCTCTTATCATACTATAATTTACTTTTATACATATTCATATGACATATACCATATTCTAATATAGTATTATAGGTGTCATCTTGCTTGATAGGTCTAAAAATGCATTTTGGTGCTATATGTATGCTTACTTATTTTAGCCCTTAAGGGCATAATTTGATTTCAAAACCTAATTATTATCCCATATTAATATGTGTATGGATATTTTAAAACACTTTATCATCATTTTTTAAAACTTTAAAATTTGTGAAACTCTTTTTTATACCTTAAACCTCTCCAAGAAGTATGTTTGCACCAATAATGACTATCAATGGACATGTTGATGACTATGTTAAAATAGTGAGGTTATCTACCATTTAAATGGTATTTAGGATGGCATGGGAGGATTTTTTAAAGTAATAATTATTATATGTACCAATATTTATGTTCTTATTCTACCTATATATGCCAAAAACATTAAACTTCTCTCAAGAATGCCTTCTAGGTATTGACTATGTGCTTGTCATGTTAGGTATGATTGTGTTTGTATGATTTACCAAGTTGTATTGTAATATAAAATGATTAAAATTATTTTAAAATTAAATTAAATATTCCTTTCATTAATTTTATCCTCCTTGATCAGCCCTTGATATGCATGTTACCTCTTCTAGACCTTATATTCTCAAGAACACTCATTGACATGACTATCCAAACATTGTTGAAGGTGAATTTATGAGAAATGGAAGTGTTTAGATAAAATTAACACTAATTTTTTTCCTATAAGTCCTTTAAAATTTATTTGAACCATCATTCACCCTCTCTCTAACATGTTTTCTCTTCCAATAAGTTCTTAAGGCTTTATACAGTTCAAAACTGTACAACATGTCTATACTATATCTTTATGACATGATGTTTATTTAGTAGTCCTGATAAGGTTTTAGAGGTGTATACTTGTCACTTTATTTGAATAATATGTCTTCATATGTCCATATAATTAATTTAATGGTCTTTACCTTTCACTTTTCAAGTATGTGACTATGTGAGAGGATCTTGTCATTATTGTGGTTTTAGGTTGCATTGACAAGTGATGTTGGCTATTGGTAATGATTATGTCACCATTTTAAGACAATCTTCTCTTTACCTATTGATATCATTCCACCATTATTGTATTAATAATCTCCATGAACATAAATTTATTATCATTAACCAATGCTCATGAAAACTCATCATACATAGAGATATGACTAGCTTCCTTGTATGGCTATAAATGAGTGTTTCAAGAGATCTTGGTTGATTGTATTACTTGATTAGGATTTGGAAACATTGGATATATATTGATGATTATATATAATCATTGTCTTATTGTATTATTAATTGAATTTAAACTTCTCTATAGACCATTGTGTTCTCAAACTATCTTACTAACTTGGATAGGAGCCTATGTTCTTGAGATTGTAGGTGAACTTTGAGGTGGTTGACTAAGCACTGTAGATATACATTTAATCCTTATTTAAAAATTAATTCATTTAAAAATACTATTAAAAACTATACATTGACCTTATTGATCTTTAAACCACAATAAGATCATTCTCATTGTTTAGGACTAGGTGAAGGATTGTCATACTTGAAACTGACTTCTACCCCTACTAAAGGTGGTATTTTAGCATGGATTTATGACCAAATATGAGTTTTATCAGTATTAATGGGTTTAGTTTGATAAAAATCCATAATGAATACCTTATTATCTTTCCTTCTTATCACTTTATACCCCCTTCTTGAAAACAAGCCTCTTTCACATATGTACTTGACTGTCCCTTTGCTACTTGTAGGTTTGTATACAGACTGTGGAAAACTTTAGGATGCTGAGATAGATTGGAAAAAACATAAGGTGGATTTGAACCCTTGTCTACCAATATTATCTTCTTAATAACCTCAATAATCTTCTTGAATGTTTATATTTTTTAGGTCTCTTTATGAGTTAATATTCATCATTCATTGATGTAGCCTACTCTTAAGATGGGTGTAGCTTCTATTTTCTATTCTTAAGCCCTATTTGAAGGGTTTGAATGTATTTTTTCTATATATCTTCTTGAAGTTAAAAATCCTCAAATAATTTATGAACTTGTCAGTGTTTAGGCCTCTAGAAGTCTTGATGAGTCTCTTGATTTTCAAAACCCTTATCAACTATAGGCTATGACTTTAAGATCAAGCTTGCAGGCATATTTGAGGACATTTTATTTCCTTATTATAGTTTATGATCATGAATTAATCCATAAGTAATATAAATACCCCATAACATTTATGAATGTTCATATTTTGTCATAAACTTCATCTTGGTGTTGACCTCTCAAAAATTCATTGTGTCCTTCCCTGACTATAGGTAGCCATTATTGTACCATTGTACAAACTATGTATAGGATAGACTTTAAAGAAACTCAATCATTACTCTAAACTCTCACTCATTTTGAAGTTATCCTTGAGTCCTAGCTTGTCTTAAAATACTTATTTGACCTTAATCCAAGCCTACATCTTGATATTATCTTTTCTCTAGTTTGGCTATAGGTGAATACTTTGTTGACTGTATAGACCAAAATAAAACTAGACATTTAAAATATCTCAAAACCTTTTTAGTGAAATTGTATCTCATTAATTGAAACTTAGGAGAGATTTTGTACAAGGCATCCAATAAAACATCCTTCACACCCTCCTTCCTTGCATTTACATCATAAGCCCTTGTTTGTTCATGTGTTAGTTGTAGTTACTAATTTTAACTCAGTTTGGAATGTTTTAATTGGTCTCACATAATATTAGTATGACTAAGATGAATCATGGTCACCTTGGAACTATTAGTAATTTGACCTATCAAGGCCTAATTACTACTCCTATCATACAAAACTTTCCCAAAATCGGTCATATCTTTTTAAAGTTGGTCAAACCAAGAATTTTTGTCCTAAAATAAATAATTTGGGTCAAAATAATCAAAAATTTATTGTAAATGGGTCATTATATTTTAAAAATATCATTGTCAAGTTTAAATATGCAGACAATCCATGCACATGGATCAATTTTCAAGGAAATTAAGGATTCTCAGAGCTTCAAGTGGTTTAAAGACCTAAAAAGTTGTACAAAATGTCATCATGACTTGAGGAAACTTATAAATATTTTTATGGCCATTGGGTAAGTGAAGGTACTTTATTTTTTGTAAAAGTCTTTAGCATGTCCCTTGGACATCACCATTGGAGCAGGCATCATTCTAGAGTGTTACAGAAGCTTCTAAGTACATGTAAAAGTTTTAAAATTTTGATATGATTTTTTTAAATAATAATAATATCTTTAAATAGTGTTAAAACTCTAAATTTTAAGCAAACAATGTTCATATAGGGTTTTGTAAGCAAACAAGCATAAAGGCCAAAATTAATTTTTTTGAATTTTGAAGTAAATGTGATTTAAAAGTAATTTTATATCATGGTAAAGACACCATGATGATTTTATTAGTTATTTGGAATAATTTTAAGATTTATTTTCATTTTGGTGAACTTTTCATTTTTTTAGTTCTAGACACCCTTCCTAGCCTCCTGTTTATATGCTCATATCTTTCACCACATGTGGATTTTGGATGAAATATATTAGTATATTTTTATTAATAATATTTAATTATAATTAATGAAAAATTAATATATTTTTAGTATTGTTTTTTATGAACAATCATTAAGAGTGTAAGCAGTTTAGAATGTAGTCAAAACCCCACATGCAGATTTCTCTATGTGATAACTTTTTATATATTTTGAATGGGAACCAAATATTTTAAAATATTTTGAGTTGGGGGGGGGGGGGGGGGGGGGCAGGGGGGGGGTGGTAATTTTTTATACACATAAATTTAAATTTTTTGTGATTTGGAGTTGTGTACTTCACGAACCATTATTTTGAAAATTCAGCTTCAAAGCCCACCTAAACCCTCAAAAAACTAGTTTTGCAAAAAGTTGATTTTAGTTCCATCAAATAATATTGAATAAAAATTAAAAAATAAATAAATTAAACTCATATAGGATTACATAAATTTAAATATTATGTATGGAGATGTACGGATGAGGACAAAAATGATATTTTTTATTGAAAAAAGTATGTAAAATGAAGTACAAGATGCTTCAATAAAATTTAATCAATGGAGATAAAATAATAATATTTTTTATTCATCTCAAAATTTAATTATATTTATAAATCATCCCATAAGTTTCCTAAATAGCTTAATCAAAATCGCCAGTCTACAAGAAAATGGAGCAAAATAGGCGTAGTCAAACCTATTGATTGAATGGTGAGTGTTTTCTCATCAAAATAAAGTATTTTTTCATGAGAATTTTTTTAAAAGTATATTTAATTATTTTTTTGGGTTTCATGACATATTTTTTCATGTTTAGTGGAGTCCAAATTCAAGAAGATAGTTTATTAGGCCTAATTAGCCTAATAGGCTTAATTGGTCAATCAAGTAAGTAAAGAATGACATTGAAAATATATATAATGTTTTAATTTTGGAGTTACCATGTGGAATATATGTTTTTTAAGTATATATATAATTATATATTCAATCCACATGTTTAAATTCATGCAATTTGATCTCAAGTTGAGTTAAATAGTCCTTAAGGGTTCAATCTCTTCAGTTGACTATTTTGACTAGTTTCATGCATCTCCTATGCTTTTCATGCAAGAGAAATACATTTAAGAACTTAAAATAAATTTCAATATAGAGTTATCTTCTAATTTATTGCATTATTTTGTTGAAATTAAGGTTTAAAATTCAACATGGGCCCACCACTTCTCAATTCTATGCCAAAAATGAAGAACATGCAATTTTTAAAGACTTAGAGGATTTTCAAGCCTTTATTTAATATTGTAAAAGGATTTTAGTCTTATTTTAACTCAAATACGACTAATAATCATATTTTACATGCCATTTTGGACTTATTTAAGGTTTTGTACTTATTTATTTGATTTTTGAAGCCAATTTAAAAAAATTCTTGAAGCAGAGAAGAAATTATAATTGACATCATTTATCAAATAAAGAAGATTTTTTGCATATGTTTTTTTGGATCAGAATAGAGTGTAGTTTGATTTTGCAGCATAAAATTGGCATGTAATTTCCATTTTTTTAATTCATTTCCACACGTACTATTAAAATCACATCATTTACAGGTCATTTGAAAAGCTATGATTTGAATTTGCTTTGCAAACTTCTTTCAGGCCTTTTTTTGAAGCACTGATGTTCAAGGTTAAATGAAATTTTTTATTTTAGATTCATATGTGTGTCTTACTTAGTTTTAGAAATATTTTAGAGAATATAATAAATTTATTTACATCACTCAATTAGATAAGATTTCCTTTCAAATTTCCCTTTCCCTTTTCATCTCAAAAATAATAGTAGATCAAATTTAATTGATAAATCTTAAGGGAACCAGCCCTCTCTAGAGGTTCTTCTCAGTACATAATCACTCACACTGTAAGAATATATAATTTTATTATTTGGAGAGAGGGTGTGATTTACACATCTTCAATCAGGGTGCACTCTAGAGTTATAAAAGGAACCTCATGTCAATGAGAACATGGAATGGAAAAGGGTGGAAAGTTGGAAATCATGAATGTAGGATGGCGAACTATGAATGGAGGGTGGAGACACAATTACACAATAATAAATAGTAGTTAAAAATAATGATATGGGGATGAATAAAATTGAGGTAGAAAGGAGACAATAGGAGTATGCCAAGACCAACCTGAGAGTCCTATACAAGCATTGGGATTATCATTAAACACATATATGAATTTAGAGGCCATTAGAGGAGAATAATAAGTTGAAATTAAAGCCTATGAATATGATAAAACCTCAAAATATGCTAATAAACCATAAAGTTTAATAAAGAGTGATTTCGAGGACCCTTGAGAGCCATTAATGGCTTCTTGGATATGAAACTTCATGAAACCTTTGAGAATAATGAGGAAAAGACATGTAAACATGATGGAGATATTTTTCAAACAATAAACTAAGAAAAAATGAAATTCTCTCTCTCTCTTAAACCATACAAACTCCTTTAGAATCATCTAGACTATCGATTTACATTGTAAACCTATTAATGAGATCCATATCATCTTCATAAGTGTGAAAAGGACTTGAATAATGCCATGGAAGGATGAATCATATTCCTAATAAGCTATGAAAAATAAAATTTTATTTAATTGATGCCTTGATGAGGAGAATTTATATAATACCAACAACCTTCCTTGATGTAAGACTACAAAATTATGCCTTGAATTCAAATGTGTGATTCATGAGGGAAAGATGACCAATTTTAGAAAAATTTGCTCCAAATATAATCTCTCTAAGTCTAGTTTCTTTGGAAAAAATATTCTCTCTCCTAATCATACCAGCTATAAACCTAAAGGTATGTCTCTATGTACAAAGAAGCAAGGTGATTGTAGGAGATTGGTTTTGAGCTTGTCTTACATGTTTATGAATTTAATTTATTTTAAAACCCTTGATATGCCCTTCTCTTATTGTTCCTAAGATCCACCTTAAATATGGTCATATTATTATTTTAAATATGCATGAAAATGGGTCTTTCTTTGCTTTTAATTTGAACTTAAGCTTCTCCACCACCATAAATAGATCATAATATATAATAAGCTATGAAAACTAAAATTTTCTTCAAATGATGCCTTGATGAGGAGAATTTGTAGAATAATAATAGCCTTCATGGATATAAGACTAAAAAATTATGCCTTGAATTCAAAGGTATGATTCATGTGGGATAGATGACCAATTTGAGAAAAAAAATTCTCTAAAACTAATTTATTTGAGTTTAGTTTCTCTAGAAAAAATTGTAGACCTAAATATTCTCTCTCCTAATCATACCAGATATAAACCTAAAGGTATGTCTCTATGTATAAAGAAGCAATGTGATTTTAGGGTATTGGTTTTGATCTTGTCTTATAGGTTTATGTATTTAATTTCTTCTGGAACCCTTGATATGCCCTTCTCTTCTTGTTCCTAAGCTCCACCTTGCAGATGGTCATAATATTCTTTGAAATATGCATGAAAATGGGTCTTTCTTTGCTTTTAATTGAAATTTGATTCTTGACCACCATAAATAGATCATGATATAAGTATCATGAGTCATATTCATGTTAAAACAAGTAGTAGATCATTTTACATGATTTTTGGCCAAAAATTGGCACATGTGTGAAAAAAATGAGCCCTTTTTGGCTTAAAATTACATTAAATCACCTTTTTAACTTATGAAACTTATTAATAAGGAAAATTTCATGTACATAAATATGGTAAAAGGTGTTTTTACTAATTTAAGACCCTTTTAATACCAATTTTAACATTTAAATACTAAAATTTGTCTTTTTAGTCTAAAATACATAGTTTAGACCATTTTGAAAAGGCTTGTAAGAGTACCAAGAAAAGTTTTTAATTGTATAGGTTGGTGTTTGGCCTTGATAGGCTAAATTACCAACATTTTTAGTAACTCATAGGGGTTGACTAGCTTAATAGTCAATTGAACCTACTAGATTTGGTATGACCATTGATAATTTGAAGCATGACAACATGGATTGATAACTTTGATGGACTACCAAACAAGATTTTAAAATTTGAAAACTTATTTTGACTAAAATAACAAAAAGAATAAAAATATATAAAAACTAAACTAATAAGCAATGATAAATAACCTAAGGAAATAGGAAACAAGATAAACACAATAGAAAGGAAGCAAACTACTACTTATTTTAATCACTTATTGAAACAATATGAACCTAAACAACTAACTTGAAATGAAAATATTTACTCTAGGGTAAAATTGAAAGCTATTTTGTCCATCATGGTACCTTGAAACATGATTTACATCTCTCTATCTTTTGTAGCTAAGAGAATTTTCACCGTCATAGTCTCTTGGGGAAGCAACTGGTTCTTCAACTACCAATTTTAGGGGCATGAATTATAGATGTGAGTCCAAGATAGTAATACTCCTCCTAGATGCATGTACTTTGAAATAAAAATATTGATTATTTTTCATTCATGAGATTATAATTTTGATCATGTTAGTTATCTTGAAGTGTCTCCTATGTCATATCTGCAAGGCTGACCTCTAAGAGATAAGGATATAATTTTATGACTTATTGAGGCCATTCAAGTTCATATTTTTCTTCCAAAAGTAGACAAACATCTGAAGATGAAATGAGAATATGATGACCTTGATTGAGAGACTCAAAAAAGTCCTCTCTTAAGAGAACATCCTCTTGAATTTAATTTATTGAAGAGTTGGTTGCTTCTTATTTGATTAGATCACTTATCTCAACCTTTCATGAACCATATTCATGTTGAGAATGACCTAAATTCAAAACATCAAAAAATCCTATTCACTATCATTCACCAAGTTAAATTACAATTAGAGTTTCTTCACTATGATTGTAAGGCTACAAATCATCTTTTGGTATCTTAGATTAGTCAATTAAAATTTATTCATCTTCAAAATCAAGATGATGACTTGGCATGATATCAAAATAATCTTGTTCTTCATCTTATCTTGTTGATTGGTACTTGACTATCACTTCTACAATATCTTATGAACTGTCATGATTAATGGCAGCCACTATGTATCAAAAATCTCATGGAATACGTCATCAAATATTCTAATTGGAACATCTTTCTCTTGTATCTTATCATCTACTTTAAAATAATTTTATATACTATTGGTAACCACTTTGAATTCATCTTATTTTATACTCTGAGAGATTGGATCATGCTCTTACTTGACAAGGAGTGTGCCAATGGTTATCTTCTCTTCTTGTTTATGCAAGACTCTTTCATATTCATTCATCTTAGCCACAACCTCTTCACTTTACTCATAAAGGAGATGCTCCTTTTCAATAATTAGCATGGTAGACCCCTAAAAATATTCAAAAAGATAAGAAAGGTCTAAAAGAGTTATCATTGATGATTGATTCTTCTCTTTAGGCTACTCAACCCTAACCACCATCAGCTCCTCTTTATGCTACATATTTACCTGATTGTCTTTCCATAGAGTGAGTGACCTGGGCTCTTGAGGAGGGAGGGGCATGGGTTAAATGAATTAATTCTTTCTTTCCATAACAACATTTTATTAGTAAATTTGATTCCAAGTTGGAAACTTGGGTTTAGAAACATATTGTATTGAATGTATTGTATCTTGGGGCATGATTCAAAAAAATTATTGAGGTGGACTTAAAATCTATCAATAATAACATGGGAGAGTAGGAGGTAGTGACTTTTGATATTAAGATTGGTTACCAAATTTTTATTTTTTTATGAAAATATCTATTCATAAATCATTTGGTTCATCCTCTTTATCTCCTCAATCTCATCATGAACATTTAGTGAGTTTTGGAAGGGTGGTTGATCTTGGAATTAATTTGGACATATTGAGGGTAAGAAGGTTCATGAGGAGTATTATAGGGTTGGTATGAGATATCATACTAGTGTAAAGGATATATATATGGTTGTTTAGGCTCATCACAAGGCTGATATGGATCATGATAGGATGTATATGGATCATATTGGAACTACTGATAAGGATGTGCATGATACAATTCTTCTCTATAGGCTACCATAACGTAGAAAACACATGAAAATCAACTGAATTATGAAAAAAAATTGCCTTTTACCTCTACGATAAGAACCATAGGTGTAATTGAGACTAATTTTGAAGATAAATATGCAAAAAATTTGTACTTTAATGGCTGAATCTATGTCCCACTGGGCATGCCAAAACTATTAGCAACCAAGATAAAACCCAGCTAAAGGAAGGTTGATTACTCAGGATCTCATTCACACCTAGAATAACATCGGAATGATCTAAGGTGCGTAACACCTAAACTTAGACTAGACCTCTTGTTTTGATGAGGCTATCTCTTATAATGTATCACTTATGATCTGCTTACTAAAACATATTGTGGTTTTTGTGATGAAAAGGGTTAAAAGGACTATTGAAAGGGAAATCTAAGCTATCAATAGTGATACACATATATTATATTTCTTACACTCTATTTGAGATCCTAAAACACTTATAAGATAAGAAAATAACTTAATCTACAACCCCAAATGATTCATATGCAATAATATTTCATATAAAGGTTTTACCAAGTTATCAAAGCATGAGGGAAATGATGAAATATGCCTAATTAAAGGAACTAACTAGTCAATAAATCCACTATTATCTTAGTTAAATGAAATCAAACACTCCATATGACTTACATAAGATAGAATAATAGTAACTAGCTGAGATCAGGATATACCAAGTGAGAAATTTATATCACATGTGCAAATAAAACCAATATTACACACTATACCAAAATATAGGAATATGGAAATAGACATTTTATTCATCTCAAATGGTTACAAAGCTCAATATTCATAGAGTTTAATCATGACAAAGAGAGGGATCTTCATTATTGGCTTGAAATCCTAAATATATAGAAGATATAAGAATCTCTAATCAATGTGGCCTATAGGTAAGAAAGAGAAGTCAACTAGAATTAACTCCAAGTCAATTTCATTTAAATATCTATAATAATAGTCCTTAATACTTGTATTTATGTTGAATGTCCATACATGATATTTGGAGTTAGAATGATATGGTGGGCCATCTTAACTTTTAAAATCTCCTTTTGCATGATTTCTATACCATATTTTGGATAATTAAATCCACTTGAAGTTAGTTCAAGATAAGTGAATGATCACTCTTACATGTTGAACATGAAACAAGCACTTAATTAATGGTTATTTAACTCAAGATTGGTATTCAAGACTAGTTAAGTGCTTCTTGAGTCCTTCCTTTTATGAAATGGAACTTGTATATTGAAAGTGTATGATAACACAACATGAATACTAGATATGTGGCATGATATTCTTCATGAACTTATTTGACAACTCTTCAATGCCATTTTCACTTCAATTGCTTAACCAATTAGGCCTGGTAGCTTAATCTATTGAATTTCATGACCATTATAAACCTACATTAATACATTTTAACCTAAAAAAAGTATTATATTTAGGCCTAGAAGAATCCTCCATATCATGAAATAACTCCTTTTGATGAAGACACATCCACAACTCAGGCAAACTAGTTGACTAGGTCAATCTACTTAAATTTATTTTAGAGTGGATGTTTTTAATGATATATTAAGGTCACTTGCAATAATATTTATTATCATATAATAATTTGATTATGAATAACAAGTCTCAGGATTCACCCTCCATGGATTGGATTTCATTTTACTACCATGTAACTCCACTTTTAACACTTTTTTCTCTAATTTTTTTTTCCATGATCCATACAATTACATTAAAAAAATACCATTTTTGGGACCCTATATAAGTTTACTTCATGTTTTAATAGGTTCTATGTTGATCCATAAGGTTTTGATTGCAAGAAATGAGACTTTTCTCAAAATTGGTCATTATGAGGTGAATCTTATTAACAATGGTTCATAAAGTATATACCTCAAAAACTATACTTATTAATATTAATTTTTATTATAAATACCCCCTCAACTTCCCTGATAATATTAGGTTCCCATGTAAAAGGTATGAGAAGATACCTACGTAAAGAAATTTTCTTGTAGGGTTTACAAGCATTCTAGACATGCTTATGCTCTTAGAGATTATTCATAAATAAAATACCATTAAAAAAGAAATCATGAATTTTAATTTAATATTTTTCCTCAAAACATTATAATATAATTTGTCCAAACTCTTCATGTGGTGAAAGATACGAGCACTTGATCAGGTGGCTCGAATGGGTGTCTTGACTGTAAAATCAAATTTCTCATTATGGACTAAAAATACATTATATCATACTATTATTTTATTTAATAAATATTAATATGACCTTTAACATCTCATAATATCATCTTGTAGGTTTCATCTTGCTTGATAGGTCTAAAAATGCCTTTTGGTGTTATAGGCCTTCTTGTTTGTTTTAGCCCTTAAGGGCATAGTTTGCTTTGAAAAAATGAGTATTATCCCCTATGAAAATGTGTATGGAGATTTTAAAACACTTTATAATTATTTTTAAACACTTTCAAAATATTTAAACTCGTTTCTATACCTCAAACCTCTCTAAGAAGTATGTTTGTACCAAAAGTGAATGTTAATGGACATGTTGATGACTATGTTAAAACAGTGAGGTTATCCACATTTATAATTATATTAAGAATGGAATTTTAAGATTTTTAAAGTCATAATTATGATTTTTATCATTTTTTATGTCTTTATTCCACCTATATATGTCAAAAAACTCAAAATTATCTCAAGAATGCCTTACAGACATTGACTGTGTGCTTGTCATATTAGGCATGACTATGTTTGTATGCTTTAATAAATTTTATTGTACCATAAAATGATTAACATGATTTTAAAATTCCATGAAAATATTAATTTTATTTATTTTATCTTATTTTATAAGCCCTTAAAATGCATGTCACCTATTCTAGACCTTATCTTCTCAAGAACACTCATTGACATGACTATCCAAACATTGTTGAAGGTGAATTTATGATAAATGGAAGTGTTTAGATAAAATTAACACTCATTTAGTTCCTATAAATCCTCTTATATTTATTTATACCATAATTCACCCTCTCTCTAATATTTTTTCTCCTTAAACAAGGTCTTAAATCCCTATACAATTCAAAACCATACAACAGGCATATACTATATCTTCATTTCATGATGTTACTTTAGTAGTCTTGATAAGGTTTTTGAGGTGTAAAATTGAAAATTTATTTGAATAAAATGTATTCATATGTCTATATCTTGAATTTAATGGTCTTGACCTTACATTTTTCAAGTATTGACTATGTTAGAGGACCTTGGCATTTGTATGGCTATAGATTTCATTGACAAGTGATGTTGGTAATTAGTACTAATTATGTCACCATTTTGAGAAACTCCTCTATTTACCTATTTATATCATTCCACCACTAATGTCTTAATAACCTACATGTACATAAAGTTTTTATCATTAACCAATGCTCCTAAAAACTAATCACACTTAGATATATAACCACCTTCCTTATATGGTTATAGCTAAGTGTTTAAAGAGGTCTTGGTTGATTGTAGTACTTGTTTAGTGTTTAGAAACCATGAATATATATTTATGATTATGTATCATAATTTTACTTTTGTATAATATTATCTACTTAAAACTTCTCCATATTCTATTGTGTTCTCAAATTGTCTTTCTAACTTTGATAGGAGCCTATGTTCTTGAGATTATAGGTGAACTTTGAGGTGGTTGACTAAGCATTGTAGATATACATTTTAGCCATATTAAAAGCATTAATTAACTTGAATATAGTCTTTAAAAATATACATTGACCTTATTTATCTCTAAACCAAAATAATATCCTTTTCATAATTTAGGACTAGGTGAAGGATTGTCATGTTTGAAAATAACTTCTACCCCTATTTTAGGTGGTTTTTAATGATGTATTTATGACAAGATATGATTTTGATCACTATTAATGGATTTAATTTTATAAAAATACATAATAAACACATTATTACCTTTCCTTAATATCACTCTATACCCCCTTCTTTAAAACAAGACTCTTTCACATATGTACTTGACTATCTTTTTACTACTTGTATATCCCTATAAGGACCGTGGAAAATTTTGGGATGATTAGAGAGATTGGAAAAAACATATTTTAGATTTGAATATTTTTATACCAATATTATCTCCTTAACAAACTTCATAACATTATTAAAGGTTTATATATTTTAGGTCTCTTTATGAGTTCATATTCACCATTATTGGTTGTAGCCTACTCTTAAGTTGGATGTAACTTATATTTTCTCTTCTTAAGCCCTATTTGAAAGCTTTGATTATATTGTTTTTATATCTCCTCTTGAGGTTAAAAATACTCAAAAAATTTATGAAATTTTTAGTGTTTTTACCTTTAGAAGTATTGATAGGTCTCTTGATTTTCAAAACCCTTATCAACTATAGGGCATGACCTTAAGAGTAAGCTTGTAGGTGTCTTTGAGGACATTTTATTGCCTAATGATAGTTTATGATCATGATTAAATTTATAAGTAAGATAAATACCATATCACATTTATTACTAATCATATTTTATCATAAAATTCATCATGGTGTTGACATCTCAAAAATGAATTATGTCCTTCCTTGACTATAGGTAGTCATTCTTATACCATTATATGGACTGTGTCTAAGATAGATTTTGAATAAATTCAATCATTACTCTAAAATATCACTCCTTTTGAATTTATCCTTGACTTTTAGATTATAATCAAACACTTATTTGACCTTGATCCAATCCTACACCTTGATCTTAACTTTTCTCTAGTTTGGTTGTAGGTGAATATTTTCTGACTGTATGGACAAAGCTAAAACTAGACCTTGAAAATATCTCAAAACCTTATTAGTGAAATTTTATCTCATAAATTATAAATTGGGAGAGAGTTTAAAAAAATACTTAAATAAAACATCTTTCACACCCTCCTTCGATGCATATCCATGAGAAACCTTGTTTGTTGGTGTCTTGGCTATAAGTACTGATTTTACCTTAGTTTGGCATGTTTGAAGAGGTCTCACACAAAATTTTTATGACTAAGATGACTCATGGTGACATTTTAACCTTATGATAAATGAAACTAAGGAATTTATAATGGTGGAAGATGGTAAATCATTAATGGAGGATGGGGAACTATGAATGGAGGGTGGAGAGAAGATTACATAATGAGAAATAGTAGTGAAAAACAATGATATTGAGAAGAATAAAATGGAGGTGTAAAGGAGAAAATAGGAGTATGACAATACCAAACTAATATTATTATGAAATCATGGCCATATCCTTGAACACATAAAAATTTGGAGATCATCGGAGGAGGATAATAGGCTTAAATTATAACCTAAGAATATGTTAAACCTCAAAATATGCTAAGAAACCTTAAACTTTGCTAAATAATGATTTTCAGGAGCCTTGAGAGTCATTAATGGCTTATTGGATATCATTATTCATAAAACCTTTAATAATAATGAGGAAAAGACATGTAAACATGATGGAGATATTCTTTAAACAAGAAACCAAAAAAATTTGAAACCCTTCTCTCTTGAATCGTACAAACTCCTTTAGAAACATCTAGACTATAGATTTGCATTGTATAACTATTATTTATCTCCATATGACCCTCATAAGTGCGTAAATGACCTAAAGAATTACATTTAATTACTAATAATATTCTTAAGAATATTTTTAAACTAAAATTTTCTTGAAATGATGCTCTGATGAGGAGAATTTATAGATAACCAACTGCCTTCTTGGATGCATGACTACATCATTATAGATTAGCATCGAATGGATTAATGATGAGGGAGATATGAAAAATTTCATAACCAATTGATCCATCATTAATCTCTCTGAGTTTATTATCTTTGGCACAAATTGTATACCTGAATCTTCTCTCTCCTAACCATAGTAGATGTAAACCTAAAGGTTTGTCTTGATGGGCAAAGAAAAAAGGTGACTGTAGGGGACTAGTTTTGAAATTGTATTGAATATTAATTCCTTAAATTTAATATATAACCATATATATTCCTTTATCTTCCTTTTCCTATGTTCTATCATGTGAATAGTTATACAATTTTGTATTATTCTCTAAAATATGCATGAAAATGGGTCTTTTTTTGCTTTTAATTCTATCTTAAGCTTCTCCACCACCAAAAATAATACATAATAAAATTATAATGAGTAATATTCATTTTAAAACAATTATCATCACCTTTTAAACACTCTGGGGCCAATAATTGGCACGTGTGAGCTCAAAAATGACCCCTTTTAGGCTTAAAATAACATTAAATCACGTTTTTAACTTATGAAACTTATGAATAAGGATAATGTCATGTACATGAATATGGTAAAAGGTATTTTTAATAATTTAAGTCACTTTTAATAAAAAATTTATCATTTAAATACCAAAAAAATTCTTTTTAGGCCAAGATACATAGTTTAGAAGATTTTGAAAAGGCTTATAACAGTACTAGGAAAAGTTTTGAATTTTATGGGTTGGTATTCAGCCTTTATAGGCTATATTACCAACATGATCATCATGCGATAGCATTTTATGAGACATTGGATTATGTATTAGGTTTTCATAAGTTTTTCTTAGGTTAGAGGAATGGCCTCAAGTGTCTTTTGAAGATTCAAAAGTGGCCTATATCTTCTTTGATAAAGCTAAGGTATTTTATTAGAAATTAAGGTATTTGGAATAATTAAGGTTTATTATTCTCATTGTATTTATAATTTTATTAGCCAATTATTATGGTGGGAACATTTTTTTTCAAGATTTAGGGTATGTGAAAGTCATTTTTCTATCTTAACATGAGGTCTAATGATGTATCCAGGGTCACCTTTTATAGTCTATTTGTGAAGAATGTTTCAAGCTCCAATGATCCTCTAAGGTCATCAAATTCCTTTAAATCATGTCATATATGTTAACCTTTATATTTATAAGCCTTAAAAAATGGTATATCTAGTGATTCACATTGAATTATGCGCTTTCAATGGCATATCTCAAAGCTAACATATTCTTGATCTTGTGAAGTCAAGAGGAAGATAAAATGGATGGTATAGCCATTGAAATACACTTGTCCAAATGGGTGTTTTTCCTACATATATTATTATAAACATAAATAATAGATTTAATCTATTCATAAATTACCACACCTCATTCATATATCTCACTCAATTTCATCATGGATCAAATCAATCCTATGTAGGTCATTTCAAGTCATCAAATGCATCTAAACCTATCTCAAGTTCCCAATATAGATTGAAAATAGGTCAAATGACACTTTCATTCTCTCACAAGTGTATGGATAAATTGAATGGTGTAAAATCCTCTTTAGATAGGTTAGGGGTGATTTCACTTATTGGTCGTACCATTTATTTCTAGATATAGGGGCTAATCTCTATGAAAAAATATTAAGAATATTAGTCATGAAAAACCCTCCTTAATCCTTGATAACAAACTTCATGGATGTAAAATCATTGGAAATGGATCAACATGTATCAAGTTGCCATGAACACACTTGGGTCATGTTACACACTTCATGGAGGGTCTCTACACGTGGTTTGATGATATGGTCACCTATAAGGACATGATAAGTATTAGGTTTTGTAGATGTTTTAAGTTAAAAAGTAGGGTTTTTGAGTATTTGAATGGCTCAATATCATTGAGCCTCATTTTTAGGGGTTTTTAGATGGTTTAAGGCTTGAATAATAGGGTACATGATTTCACATGTTGGGGTAGGGTTTTCATGCATCTTAAGGTGGCCTTCATCATGAATACGATCTATCATAAGTACAATAGTATCTCCTATAACCCCTCAAGCCATTTAATAATTGAAAAGTATGTTGATTCACAAGAATACTAGTTGATAAGGCCCTAGACATGTGAATATTATACATCAACCTACAGGTCTAATGATAAATTATGAGGATGTAGAGGTGATTCCTTGGGGGAAAAAATTCAAGCTAGGCATAAAACCTAATTTTATTATTCATCATGTTATTTAGATAAATAAGTGTGCCTACCTCAATCTTAATGATGGTATATGCAAGTTTGAATATGATAATGAGGGGTTGTTTCAATGTTTTTGGTGTTTTTCATTGGAATTGAGATCCAAGATAATGAAAATAAGAACTAATATGACCCCTCATGATCATTATTTTGGTGTAAAAGCTATATCACAAGTTTATACAAGGCATAAGGCCACTCAACCAATATTTAGAATGACTTGGCATTGTCTAGGATAGTTTATCACCACTTAAGATTTATTACCAATGGTTAAAGATTATTAACGTTTATTAAGGTGTTGATGTACATCTATTTCAAGGATTTAATGAAAATAACAAAATACTATATATTAGTTTATTGTGTAGGTCTTAGAAGACCTTAAGGATTAATTTAATTTTGTTGAAATCATTATATGGCTATCACCTTTAGTTTACAAACATGCCCTACTATAGGGATAATATTATATTTATAGTGACAAAATATATTTAAAATTTAATTTTAATTTTATGGTGAAAATTTCCTTATATTTTTCCAATTTATTTCACAAAGTTAAACAAGTAGGTGAATATTAATAATGAGTAGCAAACTAAGGTGATTCATGTTAATAAAATCAAAAGGTGGAGAAGGGATTAATATAATAAGAAGATTTGATTTACAATAACAAATATCAATAGACTTCCTTTAGTTATCTCTAATAATAGTGCAAATAAAACTAACATTCATGAGATTCTAGTGCTAGACTCAAAATACCATAAATGTCGTGGTGGTTCTAAGTTAAATAAAATGTATGTATCTGAAAAATATGATTTAAAATAGGCACCTAAAAAAATTGCATTTAACAAATTTATTTATAGACTAGAAGGGAAGGAGAGCATACATAGGAAAATTTAATTAGAAGAAATAACAAATTAACAAGATGCATTGGAAATACTACTATCAAATGTAACTATTAAAAAAATGAAAATGTATCATTCATAAAGCTTGAGAAGAAATGAAATATGAAACTAATGAAATAATGAACAAATTCCAAGAATTCCTCTTTATATTTACATTAATTTCACAAAAAAATTATTCTCAAGTATAAGGAAGGGGGAAAAACCCTATATATAGGCCTCTTTCAATGCCGAATATGGTTACATTAGATAAAAAAAGAACCAAATATGTGATAGTTGTCACTAGACAAAAATTATTCATGTTCCAAAAAATAAAAGAATATTCAGAATTCAAAGAGGGAATCTTTCTAAAATATATTGATAAGAACTTGAACATGGAATTCATCAAATAAAAGAAGTTGGTAAAATAGTTATCTTGCTCCTAATTTGCCAATCTAGGATCCTATTGATGATGATGATGATGATGATGATGATGATGATGATGATGATGATGATGATGATGATGATGATGATGATGTTGATGATGATGAAGCTCCCAACATGGCAAAATATGAAAGTGAAACTATAACAAATGAAGGAGTAGTTAAATTTAATTAGAAGAAATAACAAATTAACAAGATGCATTGGAAATACTACTATCAAACTTAACTGTTAGAAAAATGAAAATGTATCATTCATAAAGCTTGAGAAGAAATGAAATATGAAAGTAATGAAATAATGAAAAAATTCAGAGAATTCCTCTTTCTATTTACATTAATTTCACAAAGATTTTATTCTAAAGTACAGGGAAGGGGACAAAACCCTATATATAGGCCTCTTTGAATGCCGAATATGGTTACATTAGATAAAAAAGAACCGAATATGTGATAGTTGTCACTAGACAAAAATTATTCATGTTCCAAAAAATAAAAGAATGTTCAAAATTCAAAGAGGGAATCTTTCTAAAATATATTGATAAGAACTTGAACATGAAATTCATCAAATAAAAGAAGTTGGTAAAATAGTTATCTTGCTCCTAATGTGCCAAGCTAGGATCCTATTGATGATGATGATGATGATGATGATGATGATGATGATGATGATGATGATGATGATGATGTTGATGATGATGAAGCTCCCTACGTGGTAAAATATGAAAGTTAAACTATAACAAATGAAGGAGTAGTTAAATTTAATTAGAAGAAATAACAAATTAACAAGATGCATTGGAAATACTACTATCAAACTTAACTGTTAAAAAATGAAAATGTATCATTCATAAAGCTTGAGAAGAAATGAAATATGAAAGTAATGAAATAATGAACAAATTCCAAGAATTCCTCTTTCTATTTACATTAATTTCACAAAGATTTTATTCTAAAGTACAGGGAAGGGGACAAAACCCTATATATAGGCCTCTTTCAATGCCGAATATGGTTACATTAGATAAAAAAGAACCGAATATGTGATAGTTATCACTAGACAAAAATTATTCATGTTCCAAAAAATAAATGAATATTCAGAATTCAAAGAGGGAATCTTTCTAAAATATATTGATAAGAACTTGAACATGAAATTCATCAAATAAAAGAAGTTGGTTAAATAGTTATCTTGCTCCTAATGTGCCAAGCTAGGATCCTATTGATGATGATGATGATGATGATGATGATTATGATGATGATGTTGATGATGATGAAGCTGCCAACGTGGCAAAATATGAAAGTGAAACTATGACAAATGAAGGAGTAGTTATTAATGTAGCTAAGGAAGAATAAATTCCAAGAGGATTTAAAGAGGAATAATCTCCTATAGTGAACATCTATGGCTTTATACTCTCCTTATTCTCAGCTTGTAGTTGCCCCCTCCATGCCTTAGATCATTTCTTGTAATAACTATCAATCAGATTCAAATCTATAATGGGTTGTTTTAACAACTTGATGGTGAAATCTAACATTTCATCATGCTTATTTAATATAGGTATTATGGCTTCATTGATTTCCACTACTTTCTTTATTCTCTAGTTGGCTGATGGTTCCAAATTCACCATATATTAACTAAAGGTTACCCCTCTAGCCATAGATTGATTTTCTAAATTGATGATGAAATTTTAGATTTGGGCCCTAAAATCATCCTTGTTGATGATGAAATTATCTTTGTTGATAAGGTGTGTGATCTCAACCTCCTTGAGTAGAGCTATAAATTTATCACCTATTTGGGTGAGAGACTAGCCCAAGGATATCATGTCATCAATCCATTGGTTCAAGGATTTCCTTCTTCAAATGATATAGGACTGAATAATGCTCAAATACTCTAAGGGTTTTAACTTTAAGTATTCACATTTATTCATCATAATAAACTTAACCAAGTTGATTACTTTGATATCATAGATCCCATATGTATCCTTAGAATTAAGAATTATATGGTAAAATTCATGTCCTTTTACTTTATATTGATCTAAAGTGTTTAGGGTATCAAACATGATCTTAACTAACAATTCCACCTTGGTTATGGTCTCTTCTAGAAAAATGTATTTATTTTGTTATACTAGCTCAATTGTTCTCTACTATATTATTGTCACTAATTATATGGATACATCACTACATGCTTTCAGGTCTGAGAGGGGATCCTCTACATATTATTTAAATTGGTCAAGTTTTGATCTTTTTTTCTTATCTAGTGTAAATAAGGTCTCTTTCTACTCATATATAATTGTCTAATCTAGATGAGTTAATTTTTTTTGGTTAGCCTTTTCATATCTACAAATTCCTTATCAAACTTTAGTGAGACCTACATGGGTCTCATATAACTAAATCCTACCTCTCTAATGTGGCCAACCACATTTCTTTTATCAAATATTTTTCTAAAGTTCCATCTTAGTGTTGGGTGGATGTTAGCAATTGATGATCTTGTGTCAATCCTTGGAATGTAGATGTTTGAGAAGTAATTACAGAAGTGACTAGAATAAAGGCAAAATTAGGGGATGAGGTGGGAAGTGTCATTTTGAGGATGATGAAGAACTAGTGATATCTAGAGCACTAATTCAGAACAAAAGAACCCTGGGTATGAAAATAGTAATTATTGTATATGGAAATTGAGCACTGATCTTAGGCATGGACCTATGTAGGATTGGGGGTAAATTGGCCATCATAGATACCTTAGAATTGGATGACATAACAAAAATAATAATGGTGGGCAAAGGCATATTCATGGGCCTAATCATAGGTCTAGTGAGGGGTGTATATGTCATTAATTTCATGTTATTTTATGTTGGGGGCTCACAGTATATACCTTAGGGTTAGATAATTAGAAATAAGGGAGGAAAATAAACACACTCTTGATTATTCATACCTAGTTCCTCTTTGAAAAGAATCAAGGGAGGAAAATCTAGTGTTGAGATTAATATTTTTGTAGTAGGTTATGTTATTACCTCCATCAAAGATTAATGAGGAATTGTTGAGGGTTTTGTAGGTAGTGAGATAACATTGTGGACCTAAGATGGGATGTTGGTTATGGATTTCAAAATAGAGACCTACTAGGTATGTTGTTTAGGCTCAACCCTTACCTTCCCCAAAGTGGAAGATAATGCCTAAAATATTCTATGACTAAGTTGAGGGTCATTTGGTCTTTATTCTTCAAGACCAACAACTTGAATTGTGGATGTAGATGGACTTGCTTGAGAAATTTTAGGATTGAAAACTTCTATGCCCTTAACAAGTGAAATATTGGAATCCTTCAATATTAGTTTTACTTCCTAATCATTTTTGGCATTGAAGTATAACCTATCTTCATCCTTAGGATCATGGTGTTAAATAATACTTAAGGATGACTTGTGTTTGATGCAATTCTTGAAAGCAATATGCTACAGGTCCCATTGCCTATTGTCATCTCATTTCATGTCAGAATTAGGCATTTGCTTGGTAGAAGAAATGATAGAGTTATAGTTTTCAATCTAGAACCAAAGAATGTTAGATAACTAAGGATGAACCAATCCTATCCTTTTGTTTTTGCATAATCCATCTACCCCTATGAGTAACTAAAAATAAATATTTTTCTTAGCCAACTTGTCTAGCACTATAATGGGTAGCCTAAGGGGTACATTTTGAAGCCAAATATGCTCACAAATATGAAATTTGGGTAGTATCATTAGGCTTCGTGAGTACTTAGGGTTGTTAAAATATCCTCAAATAGTTAGGGCATGGGCCTCTCATGGATTTCCCTATATACTATAGGATAAAGGTGTTCAGCTATGGACCTCATCTTTAGATTTCAATTTTACACTCTAACCTTTAAAAAAGTATGAGGAATAATACATTTTAGATTTGGGTCCCAATTGGTGAACTACAAAAACATTTGGGTGGTACAAATAACATCCATTAGGTATGACATCATGTAAAAATGATCCTCTTGATTGGCCATAACCTATTTGATTTATGTTAATAGATTATATGATATAATTTCTCCCAAAGGTAGAGTATTTCTATCATAAATTATCATAGATAAAAGATAGATCCACTTCTCATATACATGACTTATGTCTTTGCTTCCATCTAACTAATTCATCATAACCATCTTCATTCATACTCCTTTTATAACTTGGGTGATGGGAATTTTGTTGATTTTGGTTTTGCATACAAATTTCTCCTTATATTTAGCCCAATCTCTCAAAACTTCCATGATATCATGGGTTTAGAGCCATTGAGTCATAGCTTCTTGATTATATATAATTTATAGTTTGGTCAAATCATAGTAATCCTAAAAAGCTAGCCTAGATATTAGGGAAATGGCATGGCCAAATTCAAATATTTAATCATATTTTTAATTAACCTAGATTGAAGAAACATATGGTAGACCAAGTCTATATAGGGGAGTAACTTTGGGTTAGAATCCATTTTATGTAACCCTATAAATTTGAGCTCCAGAATGTCTAATCTATCTTCTACCTCATTCGATCATTCTTCATCATAATTTTCTTGGTCCATAGTGTTATATAGATGGTATAAAAAGTTATTATAATGTTTATCTTCAGTAACCAATCTAACAGAGTTAAAATTGGTGTCTCAAAAGATTATGTTTGTCATATAAAGTAGAAGAATGGGACTTGTTCTTTCTTGTTTGATCTATATGTTTTAGCTTCAGCCATGGTTTCAAATTATATGATTGATGAGATTTTAGATTGAGTTAATGGTGGATAATGCATAAAAGTCCTTATAAAAATAACTAAATAGTTTGAATCTCTTAGCATATAAAAACTAGAGGAGAACATGTTGTTTTGATCTGGTAATCTTTAAACTTAAAATTCAACATCAGACTAATCAATGTGATTCATAAATGTCCAGTGGTTTAATTTGCATTGATTTTAAGTTGGGTTAGCTCTTTAATTTTATTCTAATGGCTTAGAGAAATTACTTTAAGGAAATATCCAATCATTATCTTTACTTTGTCCACATGGCCTATCATCATAGGCTTGAATTTTTTAGTGAAGTGACTTGGATTTATATATACCAAAATTAGACCCATCAACATTTAATTTGTACCTAAAATTGACACTTTATGATTAAATATGTGCCACCTCGATACTACCTTATGATACATACTCGACACTTGGCACCCTTTTGGGCACTTTAACCTTCTATTTTGAATATTTAACCATCCATGTGGATTGCAAAATTATCTACGAGATGTTGTCTTTTGATTGGGTCACTCTTTTTAGATTGTTTCAAGGATCAACCCCTTTAGTCCTTTAGTTAATGTGGCCTTAGAACTTATAATGGTTTACCAGGTGTCACCTTTACATTAGGTTACTCTTTCATGTGATTTTATTGTATGAAACTTCTAAAGGACCTGAATGCTATCATATTCTACCAACTATCAATTTTTGATTTGATTATATAGTACCTAGGTTTCATGGCTTATTTTGATGGTGTTATTTCCATGAGGCATGGGTCCACATGTCTTCATCCAATTATACCCAAATATCAGGTGGTTTCCACATCACATTTAGTTATTCAAGACTATGTAGCCATTAGCTAAGTGTCACCTTATCATGTAATCATAGTACCATGAAATTCAAACATTGCACCTAAAATGTGAGGGGGTAAAATTAAGTGACAAGTGGCATGATGACATAGCATCACATTATCAAAAGACTTTACAAATTAATTAGAGACCTTAGAAGGTTGCAACAAAGTTCATTATGGTGTGCTATTATTGAGTCATAGGGTTGCAAACTTTGTAACTTCTTTTTGAGGTTGGAATGCCATGAATGAGTGATAGGCTCCCATTGGGTCACAAAGTTATAAGCTTTATAACACCTTCATGAAATTGAAACATCTTGAGTTAGTGAAAAGTGGTAGGATCCCATTGGATCTTAGGTTCATGACATGTTTTTATGGCTAAAGATGTGCGATAAAGTTTAGAACTTTATGTGGTAGAGTAACTAATGCATGTGAGACTACCACATGTTAATTAAGGCTGATCTCAGGATCTTTCCAAATGAAAATGTGTGACAGTTAGAAAATAAAGAGATAAAATAAAAGGGGTAAGTCTAAAGTCATAAACTTTGAGCATGAAATCTGACTTGGACCTTAGTCTAAAACATAAAATTATGGTATGTCATAGTCTTAAACATGAATTTTTCCATATTTAAAGCTAGACTATTATTTAAAAATATTGAATTAAGTAACTTGGTTGAGTTATATGGATAATATCTTGGATCTTTAAACATAAACCATTGTAAGATTACTTCTAGACAAATCATATCATTAGAAAATCTTAGAAAAATAAACATCAATTAAATATTTAAAAAGAATACCTCATTAGTACTTTTCATGACATAACATGACTTTTCAATATTTCAACTCATAAAGGGGGGTTTTAATCATATGTTACCAAGGGTAAGGTATATCTTATGATAGATAATCCAAATTTTTCATGGGGTTTCCATTTTTGGAAAAAATGGGTCATCTTGATCTCAACAAATGGTGACCTCTAGGGGAAACAAAGTAATATGTTAGAATTTAGATATCATGGTTTAGAATATAATCATCAAGTAATCATTATTTGGTATATGTAACAATTATTAGAATTTATTCTAGAAAACTAACAACTTTCCACTTGATAGATTAAAGCCTAAAAATCTAAAAACCATTCATACTATTTGTGTGTGTGTTTTTGAATTGATTGACTAACATGACTTTGGGTTTTAGAATTAGCGACTTCAATATTTATGGCCTTGGACATAGGTTCTAAGAAATCAATTTTAAGATATATATAATCATGCCCAACTTCTATGGTGATGTCTTGGGCATTACTCTACTACCAACAAAGCATCCATACCCCCAATATAAATACCTTTGGCTGCACTCTAGGCCTTGTTCCACTACCAATCAGAGGTACATATGCCCATTGGAGGTTTCCCAAATTACCTTAAAAGGAATGGAACTTATAGTTATATGTTTTTTTCAACTTGATACACATATTTTTGCTTTTTTTGAGAAACCCTTGGAGGTTGTGAACTAGTTTTTTGGCTAGGTTTTAAGGGATTTAATAATTTTCACTCAAGAATCATTCATTTTCAGTGACTAAGTTCTGCCTAGGTAGTCTTATGATGTGAGGTTAAGTGCCAACATAGATGGACCTTCAAAATTTTAATACCTTCATTCAATCAACTACATTCTTTTTATAACTATATTATAATCAAAATAAAAGTATAGACTGCAAATAACAACTTTAAAATTAGAACTTCCAATTTTCCCAAATCAACACATAATGTTGTCTCTCATATTTGACAACCATCTATTCTAATTTACATGGGTTTTAATAGCTAAACTATTTAAATTTTAGAACTTGGGGAAAGTAAAAGAGGAACTCAAGATCATGCTCAGAGAGCTTATTTCTCAACTAAAACACATATAGACTAATCTAGGGAAAGAAAAGAACCAAAAATAAAAACATAATGAGAAAGTAAAGCATAAAAGAAACTAATCTACCCCTACCTATTTATATACTAAACCAAATCATAGTCCTTTGGTGTGGGTTCAAGGGGTAGCTGAGAAGTAGTTCTTCAAGTCGTATTCATTCACCAACAAAGCTAATTCATTTTATTGTAGGTATTTTAATCTAAATACACTATCATCGAATATCTTTACAATTTTATATGACCTGATCCAAAGGGGAATGAATTTGTCATATTGGCCTTTTTTCTCATGGTCTTTGTCCCATAGTAAGACCAAGTCTAAAATTTTGAAAGTTTTCATTTTAGACCTTTTGTCAAACAAACTTTTAACTACATCCTAGTGTTTACTAAATTTTTTGAGGGTTTCATCTCTAAAATATTCCATCTAGATCATATTGAATATTATTGATTAGATTCTTTCATCATCATCCATATATAGGGCCATGAACTCATAACTAGGTAAGTGCAATGTGATGGGAAATGTTGGTTACCCATATACTAGTAAGAATGGGGATGACTTCAGAGCCTATTTATATTTGGTTTGATCTACCTAGAGAACATATTTCAAAAAATTACTACCATTCCCTTATTTTTTTATCTTCAAACTTTTTGTTTTTCATTCACCAATTTCTTGTTTGTTGATTATGTAACACCATTTCCTTATGCATAATAGTTTGAGGAAAAAATAACAACAATCTTGTTGTCATAGCCCCACTCTATGAATTATAAACTCATACTATTATCACATGCTAGAGACAATAGGGTACCCAATCTTGTTTTAATATTTTGCTCCAAGAATTTGATGACATTAGTTTCCCTACAATTCCTACTTACAATTGTTTTAGTCCAGCTAGTGTAGTAGTTAGTGGCTATCAACATGAACTTATGGCCTACCAAAGAGATGGGCTTGATAAATCTAATGAATTCAAATCTGTATTAGTTAAATGGACTTGTTTTAATAAATGGTTGAAAAGACATGCCTTCCCTTACTTTTATATTATCAAACACTTGACATTGATGACATGATCGAACATAAGCATGCACATCCTTAAATATTATAGATCAATAGTAGCTTGATCTGAGTATTTTATATTTAGTGGTTCTCCTCTAAGGATGTTTGCTTTCTAATTTATCATGAAATTTTCTTAATATGTATGTGGCTTATTTTCTATAAATGCATCTCAAGTAGATCTCTTCATAGTTTTTTTTTTCTTTAGAGAACTCCCCTTTTGATCATGAAGTGTAAAATTTTGAGCCTGAGTGCTTTCCTATGTTCTATTTTCAACTATATAGGTAAAGTGTTTCTCAATAGGTAATATAAAATGTCATTTTACTAATCTTCACTTCAGACGTGATTTACTTCTACCTATATAAAATAAATCCAAATATCACTCTTAGAAATTAACTAAATTAGACCTTAGCCCCATACCATTTTGGCCAACTTAATTTCTATGTCATATTCCTAGATTTTGGTCATCCACTTCCCTCATCTTTCCCCTAACTCATTCTCACTAAGGATAAGTTTAATGATAGGGTTAGTTATAATGGCATGAGTCTTTCTCCTTAGGATGTAATGTCTAGATTTTTACAACCTTTAACAAAGAATATGCTTATTTTTCCAAGAGCATATATATCAATTAGGCATCCTTCAAGTTTGTACTCATGAAGGTGATAGAGTATTCCTTATCATCTATTTTTTGTGTTAAATTAACAACAATCATGTGATCAGAATCAAAATAATCTAGGTAGAAATCTTTACCAAAATCTAGGCTAATTAGTATGGGTGATTTTACTATAAATTCCTTGATGTCTTAGAATGATTTATTATACTCTATCATCCAATCAATATTCACATCTTTTTTTGACATAACTTTCATAGGTTTGATAATTTTGATGAACCCTATAATGAATTTACGTATGAATTTAATTTTTTTGAAAAAAATATTTTAACACTTTTCTACTATTATTAAAATCAACCTTAAAGATAACTTAACTATTTTAGGGTTAATATCCATACCATATTTTATTACTACATGTCCCAATTCTTAACTTTTATTACACAAAATATAATTTTCTTGGGGTTCGAAGAGATACCAAAGGTCTTACATTTCTCTAAAACTTGTTGAAGGTGCGTCATGCAATTTTTACTATTCTTAGATAAAATAGTTAGGTCATCCATATAAATAATAATGCACTTACCAATTAGTACTTGTAATGAATGATACATGGCACATTGAAATGTATCCCAACATTGATGATTCTATAAGGCATCCTTTTATATACAAACATTCCCAGCTTGGTTGTGAAGGTGGTCTTCATCTTATCTTCTTTATTGACCAACACTTGGTTGTATCCAAAAAAACCATCTAGAAAATGACATCATTTAAGAGCTAATAACCATTTTAATTACCTCTTCCAAAGAGGGAAATGAATGGTTATACTTTTTTGAAGATATATTGAGGTTTTACAAGTCCACATAGAGTTTAATCTCACCATTATTCTTCTTGATTGGGACCAGGTTGGTCACCCATGTGAAATGTCTAATAAAAAATACAATTCTTACATCCAATAACTTCTTCACTTTGTTATAAATTAGAGGATAGATAATAGGTTTCATGAGTATTTTCCTTTATCTGAAATGATTTCATGCTTGTTTCAAAGGAATCATGTGAGTGATGACTCAGGTGTCGAGGACCTTGAGATATTCATAGGACCAAGTGAGAACATCCTTGAATCATGACAATATTTTAGTTGCTTCAATAAATTCCTCTTTAGTATATGGTAGTTTGATGTTGATATTTTGGGGATTACTTAATTCATCTAGATTAATTTACTTTTAGTCTTTGCCACTTACTTTGGGAAACTTGGTATCACTTGTTGGATTATATTGATCAAAAATCATTTCTAAAGAGACCATACCCTTATGAGTTATATTATTCTTAAGTTGGATTACACAATTTTCATTAGTCTTGACCTCATTTATAGACTATTCTTCTTGTTCATCAATTATGTGTGACTCAAATACTATAGATCTAGTCATGAAATCTATTATTTACTTATCATTGTCAAAAACCTAGAAGTGGTTGATACTATCTAGTTAAAAAGGGCATGAAATAATTTTGATTGTAAAATTTTATAATTCAAGATCCTTGAGGGAGGATAGATTTATTTCTATAGAATATAACACATTTGCCAACTAATTTTGATCCCTAGGTACAAAGGTGATGTTAAATGCTTTGAAACTATCAATCAAATCCTAGGCCACACATTTATATTTCTTCAAATAATAAATCTTGCATTGATATTGACTACATAGATATTAATGAATAATTCTAGTTTACCATGCACTAATAATTTACTTAACTTATGGTTGATGATGAATTGGAATCTTAGGATCAAAGACTCATATTATTCAAGATTATTGGTGTACAAAAATTAATGTCTATAAGATGCCAAATATTGTCTACTAACTATATTTGTCAATATAATATCTATACCTAAGCCTTATTTATCTCTCATTCCATCAAATTAAACTATCTTGAATCATTCATCCTTGGCCATTGAGTTGCTTTTATTCAAACTAGTAGTTAAAGAGCATACATGCCTAAGTCATTGGAATATAAATTTACCTTCTCATTCTTGACAGTGTATTCTATAATAATAACCTTCATTCTTGACTATTTCTCATTTTGGATTTAATTTGAAACATCCCTCTAAGGTATCCACATGTGCAATTAATCTATTGACATGTATCCATTTAGTGATTGTGTTCAGTCTCTACACAAAACATCCCATATGCTTCTTCAATTTTTATGACTTGAATGTCGATGAATTGCTAAATTTGAGGTTAATGAACTAGTTGCATATGAACATTCAATAGTTATCCTACCACGTTCACCTTTCACTTATCCAATTGGACTTAGTCCCATATTTTCATTAATACCTTTGGACATTAGGTTAGTAGATACCCCAGAATCAAGTAAAAAATTATGCACATTCTTCCCAAAAATTATAATAGTTAATAGAAATGAAGGAACCTCAGCCTTACTTTTATACATTACCATATTCACATGGGCATATTTGGTTTTACCTTTGTTTTATTTCTCACTTATTAATTTTGGTAGAAAATTATGCTACTCAGTGATTTGAGAAAGCTCATGCAAGTTAATATTGTCTTCCATCTTCTTCATATATTTTACAATATTGTAACCACCTTTGGATCTAATCATAGTAGAATCTATAATTGGTTGAATATATCTTCCCTTTATGGAGGAGGATCATTTTTTGTTCTTTGATCTATGGGAGTGTCAAATTTGTTAGGTGGTATGTAAGTTATCACTAGTTCTTTTTTAGCTCTATTCCTTAAGGCATAATTGTTATTTTGGTACTATTGAAAAGTGTGGAGTTCATCTATGTTGCTTTTAGGATCATTCTCTTCTTGGTTTGTAAACTCATAAGTTTCAACCATAAGGGCAATTTTTGTAGATTTAGACCCAATCTCCAATAATTTTAAATTAATATAATTACCAACATTGCTTTAGTTGTTTAGGACAACAATATAACTTTCCATCTCACCTTAGAACATTTCAAAATATTTTTAAAATTCTATGTAATCTAGCTCTTTATGTTAGGCCATGTTATGGATTCTACACCAATTGGGCATCATGAGTTTGTAGATATTTATTTTATGCATCTTATTGGTTTTGGTTTCATTTTTATTATTGTTAGACCAGTTGAAAGGTTTATTATATTTTTGAAACATGTAATTTCTATTAGAAACTTTCCCTATATTTCCCATTTTCCTTTGCAAATTTAAAGAGTCACTACCTAGTTTTGGACCATTCTATGATTCAATTCTAAGTCTCCCTTTGAGGACTCAACATTAGCACTATGGACTAATCTCTCGATAAAATTTTAGGTATTCAATTTGTTAACATGGACCAAATCTTAACTATTGTTTTGGGGATGAGCCCCAACATTAGACTATATGAATAATCCTATTTTTTGACTCAAAAATGCATGGATTAATGAAAATTGATTGAGGCCAGGTATTTGGTTTCATATAAAAATGTTTTAATTTGAATTATGAATTAGGTTTAGGGTAGATAAGGCTAGGTTAATGTTTGGGATTGAAAAGGTCATGTGCCCTTACAAATGCATCTTCTCATTAATAAATATAGCCTCTATGTATGCGAGTGGTAATGTATTGACATTCATGGACCTATACAAAAAGACAAAAGTCATTATGTATAGCATATTTTTATAAATTTAAAGTGCTAGGTCATTTTCAAGTTGATAAGGAGTTGTGGTGATGCTATACATCTTCTGGAATTTAGCATTAAAATTTATTATGGGCTCACTCAAGTATAATTTTAGGATAATGAATTATTGGTAAAAAAATCGTAGGGCTAATGACCCTTAAAAATTATGTAATGAGGGTATCATCAAACTAGTTCCACCATATTATGGAATACTATGGAAAATTGAGGAACCAATTATAGGATACTTCCCTAAAGGTAAATGGGAAGAGTTTGAAAGATAAATCTTCATGGATGGCATTCAAAAGCCTATGAGATGTTTGAATTACTTGATATGATCTTAAGTAGTTATACCTATAGATGGATTGAAGAGGGGGAGGTGTTTCTCATTGTTCTTTAGAAAATCATGCACAAGACTATAAACATTTAGAAAGGATCCTCCTAACCATGTCATGACTAGCTAAATTTAAAATAGAGGAGATGGATGTTAGTTCATTAGAGAGGTAGGGTGGGATTTGGACTTCTCATGTCTCCCTTTATTGGCTCTATATTTATGATGTGTTTCTAAATATTTTATGGGGTATCTAATTTCATATCAATATCTATTATGGATCATAGATAACTCCAAGATGTTATGAAAAGGATCTATACCAAAAATTTAAAATATTATAAAGGTTCATCAAATAGTGCTAAAAAGTTAAATATTGGGAAAATTAACCAAATAAAACCCCACATAAAGGTATACAATAAAGTATAATGGTATTATTTTACCTTTGCCAATCTAGATCCTTTAAACTTCAGATCTTGCAAAAACCTTTTGTTAGAAACTTAGCTTAACCTGTGAAGATCAACATTAGATAAGATATTTTAAGAAAATTTTAGTGTATTATGGTTATTAGAACATTACTAGATAAATATCATCCAAATAATATCTTAATGTTAAGTTAAAAAAGCTAACTTAGATGTATAAATCCTTGGCTTAATGATCTTTCACAAATAATCAACTAGGCATTGATCTTTACACTTATTTGCCACAGATCTAATGTTTTATTTCAAATTACACAGACCTTTACAAATATAGATGAAATAGATCTTGATTTATTGAACGAATTAAATGATATGCCTATCTTTAATTACTTTAGATGAAATTTAAATGGATCAGAGGTGTAATGCCATAATATCTTCAGACTTGAACCAATATTTCAATGATTTTTTGAAATAAACGCATTTTCACATGGATATTTTAAATGTTGGAAATATATCATAGAGGATGAAATGAAACTATAGTATTTACATTAACCTTTGTGTATTTAAATAAATTATTCTATACTTCAACTAAGATACACTACAATTTTACTCAAAATAAAAAAAGAAGAAATCCCTTCTTCTAACACAAACTTCACACCTATTCATGTACATCTATGTCAATGGTGTAATACAAACAATAGAATAATATATATTAGTTTATTATGTAGGCCCTCGAAGACCTTAGGGATTAATTAATTTTTTTTGGAATGATCATATGACTACCACCTTTAGTATACATGTAAACAATGTTGTAGGGAGAATAATAGGTATATAGTTGCATAATATATTTAAAAATTATTCTTATTGTTATGGTGAAAATTGATTTATATTTTTCCAATTTATTTACCAAATTTAAATAATAAAGTGAATTTTTACAGTGATTAGTAAACTAAGGTGATTAATGTTAAGAAAATCAACAGGTGAAGAAGGTCTGAGTAGAACAAAATATTTGCCTTGTAATAACAAAGATCAATAGATTTCCTTTAGTTTTTTGTGATAATAGTGAAAATAAAACTAACATTCATGAGATTCTATTTCTGGACTCAAAATACCATAAATGAAATGGTGGTTATAGGGTAAATAAAATGCATATATCTAAAAAGTATGCCTTAAAATAGCTACCTCTAACAAATTGCCTTAAACACATTTATTTGAAGAGTAAAAGGGAAGGAGAGCATAAATAGACAAATTTAATTAGTGTATTAGAAAGAATAAACTAAAAATATGGATTCAAAACACTACTATCATACTTAGCCATTAGGAAAATCAAATAATCTATCACTTAAAAATCTTGAAAAATAAGAAGATATGAAAGTAATGAAACCTTGAACAAATTATAAGAGTTCCTCTTTCTATTTGCATTAATTTCACAAAAAATTGTTTTAAATTACAAAGGAAGGTGAAAACCCTATATATAAGCCTCTTTCAATGCCCAAGATGGTTACATTGGCTACAATATAACCAAATATGTGATAGCTATCACTAGACATAATTTCCTCATGTTCTAAAAAATAAAAGAATATTCTATATTCAAAGAGGGAATCTTTCTAAAATATACTAATAGGAACTTTGAAATGAATCTCATAAAATAAAATAAGTTGGGATAACAAATATCTTGTTGCTTAGGTGATAAGATTGGATCCTACTAATGTCTACGATGACAAAGCTCCCAATGTCATAGATGAAAGTGAAACCATAATAGCTGAAGGAGAACTTCCCAGTGTAGTTGAAGAAGAAGAAATCTCAAGAGGGGTTGAAGAGGAAGAATCTCCTATAGCGACCGTCTATGGATTTCTACTCTTCTACTTCTCAACTACTAATTTCCCGTTTGATGCCTCAATGCATTTCTTAAAAACACTATCAATTAATTTCAAATCTATAATGGGTTCATTTGGAAATTTGATAGTGAATTTTCATATTGCATCATGCTTATTTAAGAGGGGAATTATGACCTAATTGATTGCCACTAATTTATGTATTCTCTAATAAGATGATGTTTCCAAATCCACCATCTATTTCTCAAAGGCTAATACTCTAAGCATATATTGATTTATAAAATATATGATGAAATTTTGGAGTTAGGTCCTAAAAGAATCCATGCGGATGTTGAAACCATCTCTATTTAAAAGGTCTGTGATCTTAGCCTCCTTGAGGATATTTATAACTTTGTCACCTAGCTTGGTGATAGACTATCCTAAGGAACTCATGTAATCTATCCATTGGTTTAAGGCTTTCCTTCTTCTAATGATATAGGACTGAGAAATGTTCAAATCCTCCAAGTGTATCAGGGTCAAGTATTTAAATCTATTTGTCCTAATCAACTTAACCAAGCTGATTACTTTGTTATCATAGATACCGTATATACCCTCTACCTTAATAATTATATGGTAGAATTCATCTCTTTTTACCTTATAAAGAGATAAAGTGTTTAGGGTATCAAACATGATTTCCACTACCCATTCCACCTTGGTAATGGTCTCTTTTAGCAATGTGGATTTGTTTTGTTTTTATAGTCAATTTTTATTTATTGTATTACTTTGATAAATTTTATGGCTACATCACCATATACCTTAAGATCTGAGTGGGTATCCTTTGCATATTATTATTTCTAGCCAAGTTTTGCTCTCTTTTTCTTGGTTAGTGAAAATAGGGTCTCTTCAGACTCATATATAATTATCTAATATGGATGAGTTAATTTCCTCTTGGTTAGCCTTTTCATGGCTCTATACTCCTTATCAAACTTTAGTGAGACCTATAGGGGATCTACTATAACCAAATACTCCCTTTGTAATGTGGCCAAATACATTTTTTGAATCTAATATTTATCTTAAGTGACATCCTAGAGCTAGGTAGATGGTATAAATTAACGAGATGGTGTCAACCCTTGAAATGTATATATTTGAGAAATAATTGTGGAGGTGACTGTAATGAAGGTAGAACTAGGGGATGATGTAAGAAGTGTCATTTCTAAGGATGATGAAGAATTGGTGATAGTTGAAACAATAGTTGGGAATAAAGGAACCTAGGGTATGAAAATAGTAGGCATTTTATTTAGTAATTAAGGACTGAACCTGGGCATGGGCCTAAGTAGAATTAGGGGTAAATTGGCCATCATAGAGACCTTTGATGTGGATGACAAAAAAATAGGATTGAAAATAGGCAAAGGGATAGTCATAAGCCTAATCAGAGGTATAGTGAGGGGCCTATAGGGAATTAGGTTCATGTTATCTAGTGTTGGGGGATTATAGAATATACCCTAGGGTTGGTTAATTTAAAGCAAGGGGGTTAAATAAACATAGTCTTGATTATTTTTACCTAGTTCTTCCTTGACAAGAATTAGGGGAGGAAATTCTAGTGTTGATGATGTTGGTGTGGTAAGGGTGGTGTTACTACATCCATCAAAGATGAATGATGCACCCTCGAGGGTTTTGCAGGTAGTGAGATGACATTATAGACCTAGAATGGGATGCTAGTTATGGATTCGAAAATACAGACCTACTTCATATGTTTTCCAAGCTTAGCATTTACCTTCCCCAAAGTGGGAGATAATGAATGTAATATATTTTTAATAAGCTAAGGGTCAATCGTTCTTTCTTATTCAGTACTAAAAACCTAAAATATGGATGGACATGGATCCTCTTGGGCTTGAAAACTTCACAAAAACCAACATATTTGAATCTACTGTTAACAATTAGAATATTGTCATCCTTTAATATTTTCTTTACCTCTTGATAATTTGTTTCATTGAGGTATAACCTATCTTAATCCTTCGGCTCATGGTGGTAGGGAATACTTAAGGTTAACCTATGTTTGATGCAATATTTGAAATCAATATGTTCTAGGTCCCATTGCCTATTGTCATCTTATTATAGGTTGAAAGGAGACCTTTGCTTGGTATTAGCAATGATAGAGTTCTATTTTTGAATCTAGAATTGACCAATGTTGGATAGTTGAGGATGAAAAAATCCTCTCCTTTTATTTTTTCATAATCTGTCCACCCCTATGAGTAACTAAAAAGTAATTTCTTTCTTAGCTAGCTTATCTAACAATGTAATGGGAAACCTATGGGGGTATATTTTTATTCCATCTATCCTCATAAATATTTAATCTAGGTAGTACTAGTAAGTTCTTAGGGTAATCAAGGTTGCTTGAATTTCATTTAAAATTCTAGGCATGGGCCTTTCATAGATTTCCATATATGCTATAGGATAGAAGTGTTTAACTATATTCCTCATCTCATAATTTTAATTTTACACTCTATATTTTAAAAATATATAAGGAATAGTCCATTTTATCTTATGGTCCAAATTGGTGAACTATGGGAAATTTTGGATGGTGAAGATATCATCCACTAGGTAGGAAATCATGTTATAATAATCCCCCTAGTTGGCCATAACCCTTTTTATTTGTGCTTCTAGGTAACATGATATAATTTATCCTAAAGGAGGAGTCTTTACATCATCAATTATCATATACATAAGTGGGATCCACTTCTCATTTACATGACCTATGTCTTTTCTTCCATACAACTAATTTATCATGGCCATCCCCATTCATACTCCATTTATGAATTGGGTGACAAGAATTTTGATGATTTTGGGTTTATATACAAGCTTCACCTTATTTTTAACCCAATATCAAAACTTCCTTGATATCATGTGTTTGGAGCCATTAAGTCATAGTTTCCTAATTGTATAGAATTTTTGGTTTAGGAAAATCATAGTAAGCCTTAAAGGCTAACTCAAATATGAAGGCAATGTCTTGGCCCAAATTAAAATATTTAATAATATTTTTAATGCACTTAGATTGAATAAACATATGATAGACCAAGTATAACACCTTAGGGTTAGATGCCACTTTTTGTAACCCTACAAATTTGAGTGCCAGAATGTATAGTCTATCCTCTACCTCATTCAATCCTTCCTCATATTCATTTCCTTGGTCCACAGTCTTATCTACATGGTATAAAAAGTCATTATAATGTTTATATTTGATATCTAATGAAAAAAATTTGAAATGTGTGTCCTAAAAGATGATGTTTGTTTCATAAGAGTAGAGGATTAACACTTATTCTTACTTGTTGGTTCTATATGTTTTAGCTTTAAACATGGTTTTAAATTTTATGATTGATGAGCTTGTGGATTGATTTAATGGTAGAGGAATACAAAATTCCTTAGAAAAATCAAATAATACTTTAAATCTCTTATCAGACAATAATTAAAGGTGAACCTATTTCTTAGAGATGGTAAGCTTTAAACATCAAATTTAGAATCAAACTGAGTAATGTGAGTCATAAATGTCATGGTTTTTAATTTGCCTTGATTTAAAGCTAGGTTGGCTCTTCAATTTTATTCTAATAGCTTTGAATATTTACTTTATATAAATACCCAATCACTGCATTTGCTTTATCCACATAGACTAACATCATAGGGTTGACATTTTTAGTGAAGTGAATTGGCTTTATATCTACCAAAATGAGCCCCATCAACATTAATTTTCATATAAAAATAACTCTTTATGAACATCTATGTGACACCTCAAAACTACCTTATGATATATACTCAATAATTATGCCTTTATAGGCACTTTATCCTTTTATTTTGACTATTGAACCATCTGAGTGGATTGTATGATATTCTACCAAGTTTTATCTTTTGATTCAGTCACTCTTTTCTAATTACAAAATGGCTTAACCCATTTAGTCCTTTAGTTGATGTGGCCTTAAAACTTATACTAGTTTTCCATGTGTTGCTTTATGATTGGGTCTCTCTATCACCCATGTTTGTTGTATGAAACTTTTAATGGACATGAATTCCATGACCTTTGGTCATGTATCAGATTTTTATTTGATAACATAGTCATTGGGTTCCATGTCTTCTTTTGATGGTGTTATTTCCATCAGACATGGGTCCACATGTATTTATCCCATTTCACCTAACTTTTGGGTGGTTTTCACATTTCATCTAGTTATTCAAGACTATGTTGCCATTTACCAAGTGTCACCTTATCATGAAATCATAGTAATATGAAATTGAAACATTAGACCCTAAATATGAAGGGGTGTGACTGAGTGTCAAGTGGCATGATATGATAGGATCACATTGTCATGATACTTTATAAAGTAATTACTGGCCTTGAAAGGCCCTAATTAGGTACCATGTTGTATGTTCTAATTGATTTATGAGGTTAAAAACTTTGTAACATCTTTATCAAATTATAATGCCATGACTAAGTGATAAGTGGTAGGCTCCCATTGGATCACAAGGTCTCAAAATTTATAACACCTTCATGAAATTGAAATTCCTTGACTAAGTGATTATTGGTAGGCTCTCATTGGGTCATGCGGTTGTGACATTTTTTTAAGGCTAAAAGATGTATGACAGCTTATAAATTTATGAAATTGAATGACTGATGCATGCAACATTATCACATGTCAATTGAGGTTGAGATGCCATCAGTTTATTTCCAAATGAAACTATGTGAAAGTTATTAAATCATGAGATAAAAGAAAAGGGACAAGTCTAAAGTTGTAAACTTTGAGTGTGAAATTTGACTTGGATGTTAGTCTAAAACTTAAAATTAATGTACGTCATACTCTCGAACATGAATTTTTCTATAGTTAAAACTAGACTATGATTTAAATTTTTTTAACTAAGTAACTTAATAAATTTCTAGGGATCATACATTGGATATTTGAATGTAACCACTCATAAGAGTACTTATAAACAAATTATATCATTAGAAAATCTTAGAGAAATAAACATGAATGAAATATTTAAAAAAAAATACACCATTAGTATTTATCATGACATAACATGACTTTTAAATCTTTCAAGTGATAAAGCAGCATTTTAATCATGAGGTACCAAGGTTAAGGTATATATTCGGGTGAATGATCCAAATTTTTCACGGGGTCCCCATTTTTGGAAAAACATTTGGCATGTTGGTATTAACATAAGGTAATTTAAAAAAGTTATAGAAAACATATCAAAGATGTGAGACATTGTTAGAAATTTTTTTGAATCAAAAGATGAATAAATCAGTCATGAAATCATCTATGCACTTTAAAAACTATCAAAATATTTCTCAAGTCAGGACAAGGGACCTTGAGGTCATGTTTAAACTTAAAAATAAAGGGAAGAGTTCAAATGGTCATACCAATCTCAAGGCTTCAAGAGAATTTTACATCCTAGTAAAAGGTTATAAAATATGTAAGGAAGGTGAACATGCTATAATTATTCCATAATGAGGTTCACCTAGGTTTCCAATGTCTCCCAAAGTAGGTATAGGTGTTCAACTTCCTCAAAAAACATACTAAGTTTTGAATTAGATGGAAGAGAATGTAAAATATTTGATACTTGAGAGTGGAAAATTCTTGATTAAGGTGAGGTTAGATCAAATTAAAGAGTGATAATAATAATTATTAGTCCCCTTTAAGAGGTAAGAACAAAACAGATATAACATGCTAAGATTGTAAGCTATGATCCATTCTCAATGGCATTACAAGTTCTTAGTCTTTGAAGCAACAAGCTTGCTCATAGGTGTTGATTTAAAAAGCTCTATTTGGGTAGGTCATATAACCTCATGGATATGATATGGCTTTTATTTTTTTCAAGTAGTATTTTTTTCAATAATAACATGAAGAAACTCTTTAGCATATTGATCTTAGATCCCAAGATGTGGTCAAGGAGCTAACATGATATACATACAAGTCTATGTATAAAATGATGGTGAAGAGTTGTTTGAGGGAGGTAAGAGAGATTTATTTTATAACATATGATTCATGAGAGTCATGAGAAGTATTGGACATTGAAAGAGCATGGGTCAATGAAAATCAGATCACTCAAGGTGGTAAGTAGTCAAGACACCTTAATTTCCACCTATAGACCAATTATGAAAAGGCATGGAAGTTGAGTCGTGAATTCATATTTACAAGGATCTCAAATGTTTTCACATGTTTTTAGGAGCATGGATATGATATTACAATCATTTATAAAGCATCAATGTGTTAATATAGGGATGATATACATACTTCTTATAAATATTCCTATTAGGCTCCTACAAGCAGGGGTTTAAAGACTTTATTGATGATATAAATAAATAAGAAACCATGTTATCTAGTATAAATAATTTAAAAGTTTTTAATAGATATAAAATTATCAATTTAATATTTTATATAATGAAAATGGGTGAAAAATGTAGACCTACAAGTTTATAGACTTGTAGGTCACCATTTTTCTTTCTTATACAAAATAAATTTAGATGTATATCTCTAAGGATACCACATTATATATTTTTAATGACTTATAAGCCATTAAATTATAAATGGATAACATCTAGAGAGGTTGTGAAGAGCCTAATAAGGCATTAGGAGACATTGTTAATCATGAAGTAGGTCTATAGGTAATCTAAAGTCTTCTCAATCTACTCCATTAAAGGCAAGCAACTTGAGGAGATAAAAGAGGTGTTGATACATTTAAAAAGGATATGCATGGAAAACTAATGAATTATTAATAATAGGCCACCCCTATGAGATAATCATTCATGGTATTTATAAGTTCATCAAAGGCCCCAACTCTATAAATGATTGCTAAGAGTGCAAGGGGGTATAAACCCTCCTAAAACCCTTGGTAGAGTTCGATAGGAGAATGGGTGAAATATATGGATTTTAATACCTTATTTTTTTTTTAAAAACAATTTAAATACCTTGAACACTCTAAGGATGTTTTGATCATGCAACTAACTTTAATGGACACATATATGGATGTAATAAATACCCTATTTTTATAAGATTTCATGGTGAATTCAAGTTAAAAAGATAGATTATAACTTGAAAATAATTGATGATGGTGATGTGATATGTATTATATGATACCTTTCCATAAAATAAACTCAATTTTTCCTAGAAATTCTATTATAATCCTGGACTAGAATGATAGTCTATAGGTGATAGTAAAAATATGACCTAGTCACCTAAATGAGCAACAATAATAGGTGTACACTACCTTAAGGGAATAAAACATGGTATAATATTTTTATTTTATAATAAAAATTTATCATAAACCTATTTTTATAGTTATAAACAAGTTTCATATCCATCCAGGTGATTAGTACCAAGTGACTAGGCCTAGTTGCCTAGTAGGCATATTTGGTGAAGTAGAGAAGATGTTTCTTGGCATAAAAGGATAATAAGAGGTTGAATGGAGGATAATAAAAGTTATTTTAATTTTTATACTAGGGTATTCATTCCTATTTCATGATCATTATAGAATATGAGGTAATTTTAGGCCTAGTCAACATGCAAAGGAGAGAGGTATGTTATTTAATGCTTCGTGGAGGTCAGTTAAACAAAAATTCTACCATTGTAACTAACAATAAGGATGTGGTTTACCATTTTTATAATTTCCATGCCTGGATAAGGTCAAAAAAATATTTAAATGGCTTCCAATACACCATTCTTATTCCATATTTACTTGAAGACCATCAATCAAGCATGCCTCATGCATTCGAGAGGAGTACAAGGTAGTGTGTCATGGACTATTTTATGATTAGAAACTAAAAATTTGAGTATAATACAACGTTTATGAGATATAGTGCTCCATTATTCCTATTTCTCTATCTCATTTCTATAAATTAGGCTTGGAAAGCCATTATACACATCCCTCTATTAGGTACAAAAGAACTCTTCCTATTTGTATATTCAAACCTTTTAAACTAATACAAGGATTGATCTATCCTTATCCATAATAGTTTTTAGTGTGTTC
This sequence comes from Torreya grandis, assembly GCA_037957365.1. Taxonomy (NCBI): domain Eukaryota; kingdom Viridiplantae; phylum Streptophyta; class Pinopsida; order Cupressales; family Taxaceae; genus Torreya; species Torreya grandis. The sequence goes on along the minus strand of JARHVA010003371.1, from coordinate 962,191 downwards.
ATGATTGTTTTATTTTCATAAGTGGTCATATCTTTTCTCCATTTTAAGGTCCTGGTCTCTCACCTAGATGCTAGTGGATTGGTATTATGCAGGTAACATGGTGTGTGAAGGTGGTCATGATTATAATTATAATGGAAATTAATCGATAATGTCTTGAATCAAACCTCTCATTAATAACCCTTAGGTTATATTCATTTGGCATGGCCTTCATCTATAGCTCTGATGTATATGAGTATTTTTTGGGAAAGTGTGTCAGTGGTTATCCCTTATTTCATTTATAAGTGTTTTTTGAAAGATCAAGTACAGGATACCTAATACATTGGTGTATCACCAAATATTTTATATATTTTAATTTTATGTCTTTATTTTATACCTTTTCCTTGTTAAGACAAATAGGATTAGTAGTTTGAGCTTAGATGATGCATCAGGGGAGCTATCTCCAAAACTAGAGACTCACCTCATTCATTAGGATACCCATACCTAGAGGTGTGTTGATTTAGGATTTATGAACACCACATCATTATGAGAAAGCCTCTAATGTTTTAATATCTTGATGGAGGTAAACTCAAATCTAGGGCATGAGTTACAAGTATGCATTTTGAACAACTTTTTTGATGGAATAGATGGTATGGCATGTAGGTTGTTGACAAAGTTTTTAAGATAGAGGTGTGGTCCCTAAAGGATAGTGAATATCTACATGAAGTGGATGGGTGGATAGATTCTAATTTAGAGTGGGTATGTCTCAAAACAAATTTAGAAAAGAGGGAAGGGTAAGGTAGAAAATAAGGCTCTATGGTTTTCAAGAATCACTTCCCTAACTGGTTTCTAAAAGGGCAAGTACTGTCATAACCTATGCCCATTGCTAGCAATAATTAAACACACATAATCAGATATGGATAAGAAGTATAAGGAGATATTGATGTATGAAATTCATAGGCTTCAAACAAAGTTTGCTTCATTTAGGGTAGTTATTTCGCAATCCTACTCAAGATATTATGTCTCAAGATAGTGAAGTATCTGAGGTAGCTATTGCACACATAGAGAAGACTACATCAAATAAAAAAATCATGCACATCCATAATTATGAATCAATCAACTTAATTATCCTAATCAATATATTTCACCAATATTTCAATAGTTGTTTCACATCTACATATTAGTACATCAATAAAGACAATCAAGAATATATTCAAAGTTATTGCACACTAAAGATTATTGAAAAATACAACCAAAGAAAGTAATAATTAATTACATATAAATTGTAAATAAAATATAAAAAACACATTCGTTGATGATAAAAATTGATGTTACTCTTGTATTCAAAATTATTTGATAAAAATCCAAGTTTTTTTACAATTGTTTATATAGACTTGGGGAAGGGGTCACCTCATCCTTCAATCTCATGTAAGGTCATTACACATGATAGTTATAACTTGAGTTCTTTGGTATAAAACCATATAATAGTCTTCTTCTAGTTATCAATTTAAGTTAGCTTATGCAAAAGTTATGCAACATGTGCATGTGTATAAAGACAAAGGCTATTTCTATAAATATAGCTTGAACTGCATTAAAACTTCAAAATATATGCATTGTGAACAAAAATATTCATGCACAAAGTCTTAGCCTTTCATAGCTTGTGAGAATAACCTATTAAATATTTTTAGTTTAGCTTCCTTAAAAATATAACTCATAAATGCATCAAAGACAAGTATCACTTTACTAATGCTTCAAAACTAGTGACACCATTTACTATGACTAATCTTAATATTATTGTGTTTTATATGTTACCTGTCATTGAGTCTGGACCTTTGAAAAGTACACCTAGGACTCAAAACATTAGATATCTATGCATGTTAGAATGTGAGAATGCCATTTGGTAGATCTATGGTCTTCTTGGGATCTTTTTCAAAACACAATCAATCTCTTAGTTCCTTTACAACATGTGGAAACTTATTTTCAAATCTATGCCCATTGAAAAATCTCTATCGATCTTACACCATTCAGTCATCTTTGCTCAAGTTAATGTGGTTCGTATATCTCTTAAATATAATTAAATCATAAGAAGCTTAGGCATTGCTTTGTTTCCATCCAAACATCCATAACCCTGATAGAGATATGTTGGGATCCTTCTCCTTCTCTTTCCATTATTTTCTATTAATCATGATGCATGGTACATTGACCTTGTTTCATCATGTGATCCTTTTAATTTTATTTAGATTTTATTTTCATCTTTTGACCTCACTGCCTCTTTTTTTGTGTGTGTGTTTTCTTGAATGAAAAGAGAAGAGCTAGAACCCTAGTGATATGGCATAATTAAAAAACAAATCATTACTAGAACATCCCTGCCAGCCACACGTATACCCAAAATTATCACTTCCAAGATGTATTTAATGTGATAAGTGCATTTGATCTAATAAAATAAGAAAACTTTCTAAATTTGTATGAAGTACTCTAAGAGTAACTTACACATTACTGGTAAAAGTATTCAATTATGACAACATCTAGAATGGTTCATGATTACATACCCTTATCCTAAAGAATCAAAACACAAAAATATGCCCAATTTATAAACTAGTCCCAAATTTCCATTTTTTTAATTTTCCCTCTTTTATAAAAGTCATAATCTTAGTTGGTTTGTATTTTTAAGCTTTTTTATAGTCATACAAAACACAATTATGATTGTTAGAGAAAATAATTAACTACTTATCTATGAAAGTATGAAACTAATCTAAGAAAGAAAAATACTGAAAGCATGACATATTAATCTAGAAGCAAGAAACTAATCTAAGAATTCAAGAAACTAATATAATGAAATAAAATGACATAAAATAAGAAACCTAACCTACTCTTACTCTAAAGAGAACTCAAACAAGATGGGGGATGGATTTGGAGACTTTGTTTGGTATGCTTCTCACTCTTTGGTAATAATAAGGTTTTCCCCATTAAATTTGTAAGATAGGTAGGGACATCCTTGTATTCATTCAATATAATTTTGATACTTTCCCTCATATTTTATTAAAAAAAATTAGGGACATTCATTGGGCCATCCTAGACACAATAAATAAATAACTCATACAAAGTTTCTCTTGAAATGGATATTAGATCTGATCTACAGTCTTCAAAGTCATCATCCTTTGTGAAATCATTATGGGGAAGGTCTATAAATATAGAATTAGAATCAAAATTATAATCATGAACAAAATTTTCCTCAAAAAGTTCATCTAAAATTCCCATTTTGAGTGTGATCATCACTATTGAAATGAATCATCTCTTGAATTTCCAAATTATTAATAAACAGTCTTCCTACATGGGGCTCACTATTTCTTATTTCAAGAGTGAGATAATCATTAATTATTAATTATATAGGGATCAGCCCATCTACTACCTATTGTTGATCCTTTTTATGTTGTTATTTTGAATTGAAACTGTAATTATTTCTATTTGAGTAGTTTGCTTCTTTTGAATAGTTATGCCCTAGAAGATATGAAACTTTAGGGGAATCATATGTGTAATCAAAGGTCTTTACTTCAATGTCAAATGATGTTGATGTCCACACACACTTGGGTTCCTAGTCAATCACATAATCAACCAAAGTGTCATGCATGTTAGAATTACACACTAAATTGAATTTAGAATATATCAAATCAAGGCATTAGCATCTATGTGAAGTAATTCCATTGTAAGGGAACTCATAAATAGAATCAAAATTATTGACAAAATATAACATACCTCTTTCATTAGCTTCATGAAAAAAATACATACATGCTTCAAGCATAACATAATCTTAAATCTCAACATTGGATCTTGCATGATGATATGAGAATAATTCAATAATATAATCATCAAATGAGTCTTCTGATAAAGATTCTAATGCAAACTAGTAGTCATAAGAGTCATTAACACCATCTTCAAAGATAATATCTTGTTTCACAAGGAAAATTAATTGATCCTCTACCTATGCATATTATATCTCATAGAGATATTGTAAAGGTTTACAATGTTCTTCAAAATTGACACTTTCCACACTGCCATTATTTCCTTCTTTAATTATCTCATCAAATATAGGTATGAAATTAGCATGATCCAATTTTCCTAGCTTGATGAATCCCTCCTCTTGATTTTGGTATCTCAATTTCTCTTGTAATATTACAATTTTCTCTTTGATGGTTGAAATACATTATTCATTTAGGATCACTTCTTTCTCTTTGTGCATAGTGCCTTGATTAAAAGTAAACCCTTCCATTATGCTCTTGTTTGGGCACAATATCATGCTTTCTCTTCAAACATATTATGTACAATTCATATCCAACATACCTCCTATAGATAACCTCATAAAAGATGTTAAATTATTTTTAAAATCATAAGGATAAATATTTGGATAAAATTAAATCAAAAAATGTTCCTCAAGATCACTCTAACTAGTAATGGAACAAGGTTTCAGCTCTCCTAACCAATCTTATATTTCTTCCCCTAGTGTGAAAGGGAACAACCTATAGATTATATCCTCAAATTTTATATCTATAACAAAAATATCATATGTTTAACTAGCAAGATGACACTTAGAAACTCTTGGGTGATTATTATGGAACCTAAGAAGGTATGTGAATGGGTCATTAGGGAAATCATGTTGCATACCTAGGATATCTATACGTGATTTTCCAAGACAATCCATTCTCAATTTTTTTAGTAAAATCAGATGTGTTATCCCTCCTTATGCCAATTACTATTGATGTAGGTTTTATGCACACCATATCATAATGAGATAGCCTATAACATTTTAGTATCTCAATGGAAGTAAACTCCACTCTAATTTATGAGTTTTAGGTATGCAATTTGAACAACCTATTGATGAAATAACTAGTAGCGTATATAAGTTATTGACAAGGTTTTTTGGATGGAGGTGTGGTACCTAAAGGATAGTGAATTTATACATGAATTGTATCAAAATATAGATTATAATATAGAGTGGGTACATCTCAAAACAAACTCAAAAAGGAGGGAAGGGTAAGGCAGAATAAAAGAGTCTATGGTTTCTAGGAATTACTTCCCTAGCTAGTTTCTAAAAGCATAACTTCTCTCAGAACCTATGCCTATTAATATAAAAAATCATACAGATACAATCAAACATAGATAATAAATTTAATGAGATAATAATGTAGGAAATTCATAATCTTGAGAAAAAGGTTTCCTCATTTAGGGCACTTGTTGCACACTATTACTTAGGAGATTATGCATCAGGCTAGTGAAGTATCTAAGGTAGCTATTTCACACACAGAGAAGACTAAATCAAATAAAATTACTTAATTATCCTTATAAATATATTTCACTAATATTTCAATAGCTTTATCACAAAAACAAATTAACACATCAATCAAGATAGTCAAGAATATATTCATAACTATTACACACTAAAGATTATTAAAACATAAAACCAAATAAAGTAACAACTAATTACACAAAAATTAGAAACAAAATACACAAACACATTCATTTATGATCAAAATTGATGTTACTCTTGTATTCAAAATTCTCTGATAAAAATCTAAGTTATATTATAATTATTTATATACACATGGGAAAGGGGTCACCTCATCCTACAAGATCATGCAAGGTCATTACATGTGATAGTTAGAACCTGAGTTCTAACTATGGCATAAAACTATATAAGATTCTTATTACAATTGTCAATTTAAGTTAGCCTTTACAAAAGTTATGAAACATGTGCATGTGTATAAATACAAAGGCTATTTCTTTAAATATAGCTTGAACTTTGTGTAAAATTCAAAATATCTATGTTATTTACAAAAATATTCATGCACAAAGTCTTAGCCTTTAAAAACTTAAGAGAAAACCCTATTAAATAATTTTATATTAGCCACCTTCAAATGAAACTCAGATATGCATCGAAGATAAGTATTGCTTTACCAATGCTTCATGTCCAGTGACACTATTAACTATGACTAATCTTAATATGGCTATACATTGTGTGTTATATGTCATTGAGTTTGGACCTTTGAAAAGTGCACCTAGGACTCACACCATTATATATCTATGCATGATGGAATACAATCAATCAATTTATTTGTTTCATAGGCTTCTGATGCAGGAGCATCTCCAAAAGTTTCAAATTCTAGTGTAAAAAATTCAAATTTTGGTTTTCCCTCCAAATTGTGAGATTTCAAAATTTCACCTTGAAAGTAAAATGTAATTATCAAAAAGTGAAAGTAAAAAGGTAAAAATTAATGGTTAGGCTGTTGAGTAAATTAGGGGGAAATGGTTGAAACTATTTTCAACCTTAGAATATTGTTAAAACTTAAAAACAGCATTTGTTTGCCTTAAGCCCAATTTGGGCGTAGAAGTTGGAAGAAAATCCTTGAAAAGAAAACAAAGAAGAATTCATTAAATAGAGAGGATGAGAAAATAAGGAGGATGAGAGGGCTGTAGAAGAGAATAAGAACAGAGAGGAAAGGTCCTCTCATGCAAGGAAAGAGAATGGAATGAAGAAGAGAGAGGAGAATTAGTGAGGGAGGACCTCACTCAAGAAATGGTAAAGGAAAGAGAAGGAGCAAGTAAGAGAATGTGTGAAGAAGAAAATAGGGCTTTGGAAGCCATGGAATATGAATTGAATCTGGTATTAAATTTTAAGTCTTCCAATTGATCTATGAAAGAAAGAAAGAATGTATTTGTTTCATTTATGAATTCTGTAAATAGGCCTATATATATATGTATGGGAATGTGTGTGTGAAGGATGGTTCTTCGTAGCATATTAATAAATACTGGTTATTTGGCATGTTGAGGATAATTTTAAACTGGTATTTATGTGAATAAAGGATCTTAAGAACTTTGAATGCTATAAAAAGCCCAAACAGGCCTAAACAAGGTATTCAGGTATCTAAATTACAGCCCACTGCCCAAAGAAAACCCCATGTGAAAATGGTTGCATGATGTTCATAATGGTATGGAGACAGGTCTATAAGGTAATTAGAAACATAAATGAAGAATAAACAGGCTTAGAAATCCCTTTGATATCTCAAAACTTCAACTGTTGAAATTCAGGCCTGTAGGTGACAGTATACAGGCAAGGGTCAAACATTTGTATGTTTTTGCAAGGTAAATGCATTTAAAAGGTCTTATTTGTTATAAGTATGGGAATATTGGAATAAATTAAGGAATTTACATGTTTTAATAACATTTTTAAGTCCATTTATCATTGAAATAAATAAGAAAAATCTTGAACCCTGCTGACTGTCATACAAATACAGTCAAAAGACACTAAGTTGTTGAGCATTAGAAGGTACAGAAGGTTGGCATGACCAAGATGATTATTGGATAAGGTGTAGGGGGTTAAAACATACCTTATAAAAGTGATTAGAGCCCTTGAAAATTTATAAAACACCCCCAGCAAAAATAATTAGCTCGCAGCCTGTGACTGTCATGGGAAAATTCTAAATTAGGTTCAAACCCTCAAAATGAGTTTTAAAGCTTAAAAACTCTTGAAACTTTGTAATCTAAACCTTGATGATGTTATAAAAATTTTGGAAGTGGTTTCAAGGTGATACAGTACGTATAAGTACGGAAAAAGTCAACTGTCAAGTGAGACCTAGGTGCATGTGAAGGGAAGAGTGTAGGCCAATAGAGGAAAAGTGGATTTCTCCAAATAAGTTCCAAAAAAAATGATTGATTCACCTGTAAGAAGATAATGGGTATCTGGAATGGTGCTTTGTTTGATTAAAAAGTCCGTACATCACTCTAGACAAGGGGTTTTGCACTAAAGGAGGGTTAATTGGAACAGGGCCTAAAGAAGCAAGTACAATTCCGTACAAATCAACCTCAGGATATTTTTAAGTATGTTATATAAAGGCTTAATGGGTATCCAGAAATGGTCTTACTTTCACGATTGAGTCTACCTATAAATATTTATGTCCAATAAACAGGGAAAATAGGGCTACAAGGAATGCTTGAACTAAATAGGCCTGTATATGAAGTTAGCTCACAGTTGATGGTTACAGAGTTGTGTAAGATTGGTTTCATCATTTGGTATCAGAGCTCGAAGCTCTTGGGGATTGGTAACTTGTTGTTGGTTATGATTTCTAATGAGTTGTTACAGGATTTGGTAAGAGGATCAGCAGGACAAAGCATTAGGAGACCTTGGGGAGAAAAGGTATGCATAATTGTGCTATTTGATTTGAGTTATTGTGTTGAGAAGAAATCAAGTGAAGGAGTTTCAGGTTCAAGTCAGCCAATCCATTGAGGCTTAAGAGGAGAAGAAGCCAAAGAAGGCTTAGTGAAGATCCAAGAAGAAGCTTGGATAGTTTGCCAAAAGACTAAGGTGAAATAGACTTAGGTGAGGTAAAGGATGAAGTTTGCAGAATTGAGAAGCTCTAGAAGAAGATCAAGTGAATGCTCAAGAAGAATATCCAAAGCAAGGTAAGCTTGGATTTATGATTTGTATTTGATGAAGTGTTGTATAAGAGTTGTTGTAGGATTGAGAGAAGGATCAAACGACTAGGATGCAAAAGGCCTAGGTGAGATCAAGGAGATTGTCAAAAGACCAGTCAAGGAAAAGGCTTGGGTGAGACAAGGGATCAAGAGACCAAGGTGGAAAAGACTTGGGTGAAGATCTCAGAGATGGAAGTGTTGTTGAAGGCACTACAGAACAACAAGGTACAAGAGGGCACCAAGAAGAAAGCAAGCATCAAAGGTATGGACAGTTTTGTACTTGATAAAGAAATTGCTAATTTGAAGAGAGAGTTAGCTAAGATTAAAGATGAATATGAGTCTTGGATGCAGATGGATAAGCAAGCATGGGTATGGCCAATGAGGAGGAGGTTGAAGTGGCCAATAGATCTCCTAATGAAGAGGAGAAGAAGGCAAAAGAAGATTGCCATGAAGAGAGAAGCCCATAGAGGCAAGAGTATGAGAAGGTTTCCAAGTGAGCAGCAAGAGGAAGAAGTTGAGAAGAAGGTTCTCATTGAGGAGAACAAGAGTAAAGAAGAGAGAAAAGATGAAGTGCCAGGAAGAGCCCTTGAAAAGATGAGAATGTCCATTAAGAGGATACTCATGGAGAAATTATGGTCTCTTGTTTTTGTATTTAATGTTGTTTTTGAATGGGTAAGTGCAGGTATGAGCAGCCTATTGAAGGTCAATAGAAGGGCCTTGGAGAGTGAAGAGATTGGTGCAGGAGAAGACACCAAGTGCACAAGTGAATGTGCAGGAAAGAGAAGAGAGTTTGCTGCTGTTGATAAAGAAGAAGAGATGCATTGGTTAATGCATAAGAAAGGTGTTGATGATTCCATACAATCAAGAGAAGAGATGGAAGATGAAGCTGAATTCCATGATGCCATTGAAGGCCAAGAAGAAGAAAGAGGACAGCCAAGCATAAAGGAAGAAGAAAGGACAGATAATCAAGAAGCTATGCAAGTCAAGGAACTAATGGAGCAGCCCATTAAGGAGGTAAAAATAAGTTCAAATTCAGATTTTTCAAATGCATATAAGAGTAAGACTACTGCTATACAGATGGAGATGAAGAAGATTAATAACAAGCCTTCAAATCCAGAAATAGACCATGGCTATGTGGTACCAAAATGGCTTAAGGGATCAGCAAATGTAGCGAAAGACACAAAGTTCAATCAAGATGATGACTCAAGCAAGAAGCAAATACAAAGCATGAAGAAAGAGGTAGAATGCAAAGTGAGCAAGACCAGCTATCAAGCAAGACAACATGAAGATGTCAAGGAGCAGAAATTGGTTGGTAAATTGAACAAGTGTCATCCTAAAGCTATGAAGAAGGTATGGATGGCTAAAGGTGAGAAAGAAAACTTCTCACAGAATAATGAGGTGGAGCATGACGATACAAATATAAAAGGTAAGTCAATTGCTTACAATGAATGGGATAATGAGTTGTTTGAAGCATTTAATGATATGTTTATGGAAAATGAGGAATGGAAAGTAGCTATGAAGACTAATATGCAGCAAGGAGAGAGTTCCAAATGGATGGATGATGAGGAAAGGGGAGAGTATGCAGCAAAGCAAACAAGATGGCTTCAAGAAAAGATTGAAGAAAGCAAGGAGAGATAAGGTAAGGGTGTTTCAATTGTATTTGATGAGTATATTGATGAAGAAGTTGATTTATGTGAAGACAAGCTAAGAAAAGAAGAGATAAGAGGTAAGGGGAAAGTAAGCCTTGTGTGTGATCAGCCCAAGTTTGATGAAGATGGTGAGATAGATGAGATCTCACTAAATGAAGAGTTGAAGATGTTGGAGCAGCTGTTGGGTGATTCAAGAGAGATAAAGGAAGGTACAAGCCATGGTGAAGACACCATTAGGAAGAATGGAACAAGACAAGAGCAAAGCAAAGAGGCAAAGGCAATTTTGATCAAAAAAGAAGAGCATGGAGGCAGCCAAGAGGCTTCATGGCCTAAATATTTTGATTCTAATGTGGCTTTGAATGTTTTGTATGCAGGTATGAAGATTGTTAAGGTGAATGACATACATGAGTCATTGGAGAAGCTTATGGAACAAGAAGAACAACAAGAAGATCTAGAAGACATGTATGAAGATGAAGAAGCATGGAAGTGGGAGATGGCAGCTGAGAAGGAGATGAGGAGAAGAACATACCAGAAGAGGAAGAACAGCAAGATGAAAGACAAAGACTATTCCAAACAAACACAAGCATTGGTATTGACAACAAGACCGTGGGATCCAGGTATACAAGTGAAGACTAAAGTGAGGGGGAAGCATGACATTTGAACTAAGGTTCAAATCTTTTCTAGAGGGAGAGTATGATGCAGGAGCATCTACAAAAGTTTCAAATTCTAGTGTAAAAAATTCAAATTTTGGTTTTCCCTCCAAATTGTGAGATTTCAAAATTTCACCTTGAAAGTAAAATGTAATTATCAAAAAGTGAAAGTAAAAAGGTAAAAATTAATGGTTAGGCTATTGAGTAAATTAGGGGGAAATGGTTGAAACTATTTTCAACCTTAGAATATTGTTAAAACTTAAAAACAGCATTTGTTTGCCTTAAGCCCAATTTGGGCGTAGAAGTTGGAAGAAAATCCTTGAAAAGAAAACAAAGAAGAATTCATTAAATAGAGAGGATGAGAAAATAAGGAGGATGAGAGGGCTGTATAAGAGAAGAAGAACAGAGAGGTAAGGTCCTCTCATGCAAGGAAAGAGAATGGAATGAAGAAGAGAGAGGAGAATTAGTGAGGGAGGACCTCACTCAAGAAATGGTAAAGGAAAGAGAAGGATCAAGTAAGAGAATGTGTGAAGAAGCAAATAGGGCTTTGGAAGCCATGGAATATTAATTGAATCTGGTATTAAATTGTAAGTCTTCCAATTGATCTATGAAAGAAAGAAAGAATGTATTTGTTTCATTTATGAATTCTGTAAATAGGCCTATATATATATGTATGGGAATGTGTGTGTGAAGGATGGTTCTTCGTAGAATATTAATAAATACTGGTTATTTGGCATGTTGAGGATAATTTTAAACTGGTATTTATGTGAATAAAGGATCTTAAGAACTTTGAATGCTATAAAAAGCCCAAACATGCCTAAACAAGGTATTCAGGCATCTAAATTACAGCCCACTGCCCAAAGAAAACCCCATGTGAAAATGGTTGCATGATGTTCATAATGGTATGGAGACAGGTCTATAAGGTAATTAGAAACCTAAATAAAGAAGAAACAGGCTTAGAAATCCCTTTGATATCTCAAAACTTTAACTGTTGAAATTCAGGCCTGTAGGTGACAGTATACAGGCAAGGGTCAAACATTTGTATGTTTTTGCAAGGTAAATGCATTGAAAAGGTCTTATTTGTTATAAGTATGGGAATAGTGGAATCAATTAAGGCATGGAAATGTTTTTATAACATTTTTAAGTCCATTGATCATTGAAATAAATAAGAAAAATCTTGAACCCTGCTGACTGTCATACAAATACAGTCAAAAGACACTAAGTTGTTGAGCATTAGAAGGTACATAAGGTTGACATGACCAAGATTATTATTGGATAAGGTTTAGGGGTTAAAAAAGACCTTATAAAAGTGATTAGAGCCCTTGAAAATTTATAAAACACCCCCAGCAAAAATAATTAGCTCGCAGCCTGTGACTGTCATGGGAAAATTCTGAATTAGGTTCAAACCCTCAAAATGAGTTTTAAAGCTTAAAAACTCTTGAAACTTTGTAATCTGAACCTTGATGATGTTATAAAAATGTTGGAAGTGGTTTCAAGGTGATACAGTACGGATAAGTATGGAAAAATTCAACTGTCAAGTGAGACCTAGGTGCATGTGAAGGGAAGAGTGTAGGCCAATAGAGGAAAAGTGGATTTCTCCAAATAAGTTCCAAAAAAAATGATTGATTCACCTGTAAGAAGATAATGGGTATCTCGAATGGTGCTTTTTTTGATTAAAAAGTCCGTACATCACTTTGGACAAGGGGTTTTGCACTAAAGGAGGGCTAATTAGAACAGGGCCTAAAGAAGAAAGTACAATTCCGTACACATCAACCTCAAGATATTTTTAAGTATGTTATATAAAGGCTTAATGGGTATCTATAAATGGTCTTACTTTCATGATTGAGTCTACCTATAAATAGTTATGTCCAATAAACAGGGAAAATAGGGCTACAAGGAATGCTTGAACTAAATAGGCCTGTATATGAAGTTAGCTCACAGTTGATGGTTACAGAGTTGTGTAAGATTGGTTTCATCAGCTTCCTAGGTTCTTTTTAAAAACACACTCAATTACTTAGTGTCTTTTCACCATGTGGTAGCTTCTCATCAGATTTGTACCCACTGAAAAGTCTCCTTCGATAACACACCATTTAGTCATATGTGCTCAAGTTAACATAGTTTTTAGATCTCAGTGACTTGACTCATTGACGCCTACGAGCTTGAAACTTATCATTTCTTAGTTTTATTTTTTTTACAATCATAAATGAAAAGAGGACTTAGAATATATAGTAACTTTATACCAAGGTCTCAAATAATAACATAGGACATAATTTAAATCCTAAAGTTTTATATGTATTAAAAAATATAAATAAATCCTAAGTCTAATGTAATGTTAGAAAGGTGCTCACATGTGTTCGTCTAGACAACTACTTGGGGCTTCTGAGCTCTTGACTCATTGACCCTATGAAAGGGCTTATAGATCATTGATATGCCATCTAGGGATCTTGTGATGTTGACACTAGTCACCCTCATGGGGATATTTGATATTTAAACCATTGCACACATCATTTGATCAATTATACTTGGCTTATAAGATGGTGACACTTGTCACCCTTGTGGATATTAGTAGGTTATTTGAAATTTGAACTACATCTTACATTATTGGATCAATAAGGACTAAGAAAATGCATGTCATAAGATCTTGAATTGGAATTTTTAACTTGTATTTTGACCACTTGGGTATGTCGATTGCCAGCTCTCTATTTATACCATTATTATGGTCATAAAAATAAAGGATTTAACATTATACTTTGGAAAATATATAAAATAACATGCATAGAGATTTTATCCCAATGTATTTGTGGTATTTAATAAATATGATTAGGTCCTAGGTTAAAATATTAGACTAAGTTCATAATATAATTCCCTCTACTCAAGGGTGCCACTTGGAATTAAGGTATTATTTCAAGGCTTTTATCCAAAGAAAATGTTTTGAAGACCTTAAATTCATCAGATAGAATGTCTAAAACACATAGTCTAAAGGAATTAGCCTTTAAAAACAATCCCAAAGGGTATGTGCATTAGGTCTGAAGGGAAACTAAAAAAAGTCTAAAGGGTCATTATTTCAAGAAAAATAGACACAAAAGGCTGAAGGGTAACTATAAAAATTCCAAAGGCTATACTTTGTAGGGCAAAGTGCCCATGAGAAAAATTCTAAAGGGTTTACTTCATTGGACAAAATGTTTGGAAAAACATGCTAAAGACCCAATTATATTGGATAAAATATCCAAAATGATTATGTTGAGGAAAAAAAGAATGTAATAAAAGTCCTATAGAATATGTCCAAAATAAATAAATCTAAAACAACAAATTACATAAGTCCTAAAAGAGATACTAGACAAAATACCTAAGAGAATAAGTTTGAAACAATTATAAAGATATTCTATGAAAAAACAACACCAATGCCATCTTGCAAAAGTATGAAAGGATAATAATCAATATTTTCCAATAATTTTACATTAAAAAAATAAGAGGGACTCAAACTTAATACCCTAATTCGAAAAAAGTGGGTCCCCATTTTAATAAATAAAGATGGGATGTTGGGTATAAAAAATGCATTGGGGTATTACCTCCTATTGTATAGAGTTTGTTTTTAAGTCTTTATCTATCAATTTCCCTTGGAAAGACAATTAGGATTATTATTTTAAGCTTAGATGATGCATCAGTGGAGATATCCACAAATCTAGAGACTTACCTCATTCACTAGGCTACCAACACCCATAGGTGATTCCATTGGATCTATTAGATGAGGTAGGTTTGAAACCCCTACCTCAAGGGTGTAATCAAAATTGATAATAGTACTTTAGTATACTATCTTCCTATTATCACTCAATATTTCACCCTTGAAAATTTTGTTCAAGCTTCCTTCACATTAAGTGAAAAATTGGATTACCTCTAGGCTTGTGGGTTGCCTATAATAGAGGTAAACCTCTAGGTTTAAGTGATAGCTCCCTAATTTTGTCTTTGATAGATTATCACCTATACTACTTTCTTTCTTAGAAAAAAATGGGTAAAAGGAACATAAATGTAACCTATCCTAGTGAGTTGATACATTTTATTGATCTCCACTAAACTACCACACACTTATACCATGAAAGATGACTCAAAATACTAGTTTCAACATCCTAGATTGTTATAACATAAGTTTTTAAAACATGAGGTGATATGAATTACAGTTCTCAAGGTGAGTAAATAAGAGGTTATATTTTAGACACTAATGTGACTCCTTATACTTAGATATATATAAATACACTAACCACACTTCATGTGACCTATTAGAGTGAGAACTAATTTCACTAAACATGAAAGAGTAAAGAGAACATAAGGATAAATAGTTATCACTTGTCATTCCACTATGAACTACTTCACACACTTAAAAAATAAGCCATAAACTCAAAACTAGATTAGTAATCTTTATTTGATAGGTAAATATAGTATTGAAACTAGTAGGGCTGTGCCATATTAGGTGTGGATTCAATACAAATGCCAAAATGGCTTGCATATATAGAGCATATGAAAGGAGAGAGAAGAAGAGAAGTGTTAAGGTCACAAAGCCAAGTGTCAAAACTTATAAAATAGTTATAATTCCATATAATGAAGCATAGAATAGACTACAAATGTATTCTTGTAGAAGTGTCCATTTTAAGCATGACATATTCCTCAATCTAGCATAAAGACTCTTCATGTTTTTGTTTGAAATTTCACTCATGATGACGAGTAGTCCATCTATCTTAAACTTCTTAAGGAAGATGTTGACACATTTATATTATCTTGGGGAAGTTATAAATAATATTTTTAACATGCATTTATGCTCTTCAACTGATAACATCTCTTTTACCACTTGTCATTTACTCTTTGTAGTCATTCATTAGCCTTCTAGGCCTAGTTCATACACTTGTTAATGTGATATATTGTAATTTATAAATAATTTTCAATGAAAATTTACTAAGAAAATCATTTATGCCTTCTTTGTCCTTTGGTCTATCATATAGACTTCAATGAAACTCAAAACATACTTCTGACTCCTAATATTTGATAGGCACATTGCTTTTCCACTATCTTATTTAGACTACCTAAAATTAATAGTCTAATAGAAAGGTTTCCATGATTCACATATGTGAGAGATGAGTATGAGAATTTGAAATAAGTCACTACACACCTCTCACAATGGTTTTCATTTATCCATTCTCCTATGTACTTACAACACAATTCAAATATAGTAAAAGATAGATAAGTAGGCTAGTCTATATAAGTGATGGTATGAAAAAAGTGTATGGTGAGGATCTTGAGAAAGTGATAATCATGTCAAAGTTACTTTTTAGTCTATTTGATCATTTTTGGATTCATCTCCAATGATATTTTCTCCATCAGGTTCATAAAAGGGTTTTACGAGGGTTTGCTTCTTAGCGATGATTAATAAAATTTAGATGCTCAACCTCCAAAAAAATTCCATTGATATCAAGTTAAGCATCCCTATCAACTATCCCTAACTCCTTGAGGCACCATGCACATTTTTCATATAGATGTGAGTTAGGTTGACTAGGTCAACCTAGTTTGTTGAATAAAAAGCCTAAAATGCACTAGGTTGGCTATGGTGGTTGACATAGTTTGGTAAATATGAAGAAGGGAGATAGATCAAGGAGAAGAGGGATAAAGCATGGAAAATGATAATAATTATTAGGTAAGATAAGAATAATCTTAGAGTTCATAGTTTTATGAGACAAGTGTATGGATGGAAAGTGGGAAAAGGAACAATAATCTTACAAAGCACAGATGGTCTACCCACTCATTTATCAGTGCACCCCTTAAGGCATGCAATCATAGAGATTGAGAATCAAAAATTTATTAGAAGATACAAATTATTATTAATCAATAAAAGTTTAAAAATATTATGTGTATAGATATGCCCTAACTGAAGCTCATCACATGTCACATAAGTGCAATAGGGGATGGTGCTTTAGAAGAAAACATGATAACACACAACATTGATGATAATTCTGTATTAATTAGAAAATAATATTAATTAAAGGATATAATTGAAAAACACATACCTTTAACTTACCTTAGTACCATAGATAAAGATGTAGAGTGAAATAAATGAAGGTGTCCAATGTCGAGTGCACTAGGTGAACCTATAGAGGTTAGTGGAAAAAAGGCCAACAATAAATTTTTTTTGGAAGATAGACATATTATAGTGGAAAATAATATGTACATCATCATAATTATAACACATTTTATGATTTATAAAATGGAAAGATACAGTCAAAATAAGGAATCTTCTTGAAAATAAATGAAATAATTGAGTTGCGAAAAAGTGTTTTGAAATAGGGAAAAAGAGAATTCATTTGGAATTTTGAATTGTGAAAGAGATTAAAGAGATATCTAAGACCAAACATGGATAAGATGGTAAGGTAATCACATGATAGACATGGAGGACACCCATAGGTGGCAATAGGTACACTATAGGTAGATGAGTACAGATCTCAAATAAGTTTTTAAAATTTATATTTAATTAAGTAAATTTTTTATAAAATTTGATTTTAAGAATTTATATATGTCAAAATTGATCAAACTTATATTGTAAGGGTAGGAAATAGGAAGACAAGAAATGGGTTTGAATTAATTAGGAATAAAATGAGTGAAATGCACATTTTTGGAAAATGTACTAGGTCAATACATAGAATGCACTAGGTCAACTAGGTCAACCTAGTAGGATGAAATAGGGTAGAATCCATATCATCAACCTAGTAAGTATAGATTGACCAAATGTAATATGTAGGCTAAAAAGCTAGAATGGAGTGAGTAACTAGTTTTTAAGGGCTAGAATGAAAACTCAGTACTAGTGAGGGGAAGATAAGATGGTTGACATGGAATTTGAAGTGAACTATGACAAAAATAAGGAAATTTTGGTCAAACTAGGTTGACTAGGGAGCCGAAATAAACACAAAAAACCATGTAGAAAGTCAAAAGAGGGTTAGAATTTCCAAAAATGACCAAAGGAGGGAAAGAGGGACCAAACAAACTATAAATAGAATAAAATGAATAAGGTAATAAAAATTAGGATTGATTGTAATTAGAATTATAAAAATGATGTGTAAAGAATGTATTGTGATTATACATTACATAAAGGAACTAATATATCCTTTGGTTTTTTTTAGTTGTAGAGATTATTGATAGTCTAAAGGTTGATGGATGTGTCTTGGTTACTCAATTTTTTAGATATATTTTCAAATGGATATTGAGCTTGGCTAGTAGCCATGGGCCTAAGAGGTATATCTAATATGTGTAGGATTTCCCTCAGCATTGACCTATTAGTCATATTCCTAATATGTTCATAATAATTTACCAACACCTTTAGGTTGGAGGAGGATGGGGATGTGACAGAGGTGGGTATCACACTAGAGGATATCCAAGCCATCCTTGAGATACCCATAGTAGGAGCACTAGTGACCACATGGATATCAAATAGCTTAGAGGAGAGGAAAGCCTTAGTCATGTGGGCTATAAGCTTAGATATGATATTAAGAGTATTAAGAGTCAGTATAAATTATGTATATATCATAGATTATAGACCTCCAAAAGGTGATGATAGGCTTTATGACATAGCAAATGTTTTATCATAAGTTAGATGGTAAGGTACCACTATTCATGGTATCCTTAAGAAGGATGATGATAGAGGAGGGAGTACTATATGATATAGGTTTGGTCATCTTGGTATAGCTCATACATAATTTATTCATGATGTTGGTAGAGGGAAAAAGACTATGGGAGCAATCATACTAATGATAACATGGATATATGAGATATTTCCCATGTATCAACTGACTAGGTTACCCCATATTATTGATGATGGTTTACCTTGAGTACGAAGATGGAGAGAATACTAGGTACTATAAGATATGCCCTACATGATATATGTATAGTTGATGAGATGTACAAACATTGTGTGGTATCCATATGGGAATAAGTATCTACATAGGTGAGCTAGCACATAGTTTCACTAGCACTAAAGAGGAGAGAGGTGGTTAGAAACTACACATGGTGGAGAGATAAAAATTTGTTGGAATAAGTGCCATGTCAAATGGGCCTACCTCATTTGGTGACACAAATATTGATGCCTAACCAGTGAGCTTGACATGTGAGGGGACCATAAGGGAAGAGGGGACTTAGACCACTGATAGTGAGGCCAATATTAAGGCCATGTCAAGAGAAACCAAGCACTAGTCAAGAATGATGAGTGGTAGAGGAGGAGGTGGAGGACATAGAGATACTAGATGTACCACTACCAACCCCATAGTGAGATGAGCAGTGGCCACTAAATACATAGAAGTGATAGAGATAAGAGAGAGTGGAGACTATAAACATATCAGATGACCCCATTGATGAGCTAGAGGAAATTATAGAGAGACCACTAAGATGGAGGTTGAGATGGACGAGAGACATGATATCCATGAAAGAGGTACTAAGAGGTCATATAGACAAGGAGACTATGCTAGGTGATCATGTAGATGTTGATATCATGGGAATTAAGACACAAATAGGTATAACTATAGTTGAATTATTTCTTAAGTTTTGATCTGGTAGTAGATAGATATGGATAGATATTATGAGATATGTCAATGAGATATTATGAGATATGTAAGTGATGTAGGCATACTTGAGGATGAAGAGGGAAAATTGTGGTCCCTAATGAGGGGAGCACTTCATGACATCCTAGATGAGACTCTATATCCATACAACCCTATGACATTAGAGGATCCAAGTGTACCATCTATCCCATCTCACGCAGGCTAGTTTAGATTAGTTGGTGAGGTAGCAAGGTAGATATAGGTATAAAGAGATAGAGGATAAAGCCATAAGTAGAGATGGGTGTAGGTGAGATACAAGCTTGACAAGCCTTGGTAGATGAGAGAGTTATGCATTTATATATAGTGACACAATTGATGTAGGAAAATATAATGATGTAGTATTAGCTAACATAGGCACATACAACAACCCAAGTTGAGTTGGTACAAGCACAGGTGTAGATAGCATGCATATTGGGACAAGTAGATGGATTTAGATGGTAGACTACCTCATTACAACATATCATTTAAAGGAATTATACTAAGGGCTCAATAGGAAGTGTAGCTAGGCCATGAGATAGATATGATGGATCCCAACCCTATTGTTGAGGATTTGTATATTGTTGTATAAATTATATCAAACTATTGTATATATATGATGTATCAATTTAGATTATTAGTGATGGTTGTGTATGTTATCATTATGATGGTTGTGTTTGTGGATGAATTTGGATATACTCATGTCTAATACATGTAATTATATTTGGTGTAAATTCTATAGGAAATATATGTGTTGTGGTTTCTTTTCCATCATTATGGAGTACACATGCATGGTTAAAAATAAATAGATGAAAAAGGACTTGGAAAAATATAATCAATCAAAGAAATGTACTACACACTAGTTCAAGTTGGGAAATGTGTAGTAATGAAAACTAACCAAGTATAAATATCCAATTAAATGTCAAACAAGATGGTAAAATGGGATTTGTTTTGAAACCAATGTAAAATATTTTTTTACTAAATTAAAACAAGTAAAATCATACTTAATATCACATTGTGAACTATGAAAAACAATGTAATAAAATGGAAGGTATGTAAAAGGGCACAAATGTTAATAAAAAAACATAAAAATTAAGTTAATCAATTATACTATATCATGATGGAAAGTATAAAAGAAAAAAATACAAATATTTGGTCTTAAATTTACATACTAATTAAATCTGGGAAGTATGAGAAATTTCAAAAATTGTTGTAATCTAAATAAGAAAATAAAAGGTGAAATAAAAATGAAGTAAGCATAGAACATACTAAATATAAATATGGGAAGCATTTCAATGACATGCAACCTCACAATCAATCAAATCTTATCTCATATTTGACACATGTAATTTTAGATGGTGATATGATTTTTGGAAAATTTTGTCAGAAGGGTCAGGTCCTATCCATGGTCTTACATTGCTAATCGCAAAAGAAAAACCCAAAGGGTACAAAATTAAGATTTATAAGTAGAAGGATAAGTAATGGTAAATCAAGGATGTGGGTAATAGGATGGAAAATATGGTAATTTGTGAGAGATATTGGGTCGTATTTGTGATCTTATAAAGCAAATCATAAATGATATCCCATAGGGAGTGATCAGTAAGCAAAAAAATATGTCGCAAGAATAAGTATGAAAGAAAAGGAATGAAAAAGGAAGTGTAAGAAGTAATACTTAGGCATATTTGTAGAGGACCTTAGGAGGTAAGGTATATACTAAGGATATGAAAAGACACTAAGTGATTAGTGGTCATCTATGTATAAAGGAAACCCGCTTGCTATAGACACAAATATTTAAAGGAAAATATGTGTGCTACTAAGATCAACTCATGAAGGTAGATTGGTACAAGGAAAAATAAAATAGATCTACCTTTTCACAATGTGTTCCCCACTCCTTAGGACAACTTACAGAGCCATCAATCTACTATGAACATTGGGTACTTACATGAGAAAGTAGGTAGCACTAGAAGAATCTATTGGATTACCACACCTTGATGGACCTCGGCTCTACCATGAGTCCAATTATGGATTTTAAGCTTAGATTAGAAGAAGGAGATGTGCTTTGAATCACATATTTTAGTGTGATTAGACATCTAATAATATTGAATGTTTTGCCTTTTGATATCATTGCTTTTTGTTTTGAAAATGATTTGGCTATTACATTATTTTGAATGACTTTTTAAGATTACTCCTCCATATGGATTTGGAATGACCAATCATGAGATAGATAGTGATACACATGAATGAGTTATAGGCTAAGGCTAAATAAGGCTACGTAACCCAAGATAAAATATTGATTAAAACACTTTGGCTTGATAATGAACAAAACATGTGATCTCAAGTCTCAATTATGTATATGCTTAGTTTGTATAAAAAAGGAAGAAGGGAAAAAAGGAGATACAAAGGAGGATCAGTGAAGGGAAATAGTAATGGGAAAGATTACTTGCTAACTGATCACATGGTAATAGGGGATAGTAACCAAATTGAAGAGGGTAACTATATCCAAGTCACTATGACAACTATCTATGAAAAATAGAGATAAGAAAGCAATCAATCAAAAAGATACAAGTGAAGAATTTTGATAAAAACTCTAAAGGAAAAAAGGCAATGATAAGTGAAAAAGAGAAATGATAAGGAAACACAAGTATATGTGAAATGTAAAATGATAATATAAGCTGACAATAGTACAATAAGGAGAAACATGACATATTATAAGAAATAATTTGACACAATGTGAAATGATATAATAAAAATAGATAGAAGATTGGAACACGTGTCCAATACAAACATAAATGAGAAAGCACCATGCATGTGATCATAAATACTAGTAAATATATCCACAAACATTATCCAATACATTAGATAAGTTTTTATGAAGATAAATTCATACTATAGCTAAGGTCTCATCAATCTTGAATGAATACTAGGGTAATAATTATTTTCTAGTCTCCTCAACTAAAAAATTAGCAATGCTTTAATGATACTGCTGAGAAAGAAAGTTAGGCAAACGATAGTTAGGATAATGCATGGAAATAAGATCTATAGGAGAAGCATGAATTAGAGGTGGAGAATGATTCATGGGTGAAGGACTCATGGGTGGAGAAGAATACATAGGTGAGGGAATGTCCATAGGTGAATAAATCACATGTAGAGGAAAAAAAGGTGGTGAAGAGACCATAAGAGGTGATGAAACCACTAGAGGTGGAGAAATGAGAGAAAGAGGAGCCTTCTTGTGAAAATGACCTATGTGAGGAATGCTAGAATGTCTAGGTATGGATACAAGGTTATCTTTAAGATGTTTTGTAATAATGCATCAATGATAAATGTTTTATGTTCTACATAGGTGCCATAGATAATATACCTCACCATACTTAGGTAAATAGTTAGGAATTACCCTCGAGGGAGGTATGGATTTATCTGATGATGGTGAAGAACGATGTAAGGTATCAAATTACTATCACAACATATGATAATGGGTAGAAGAGTGGTTATTTATCCTATGGAAGTAACATATATGCCTGTGATTGGTTTTAGGATCACTCACATAAGTAGATGAAATATGAGAGAAATAAGTTGAAGAGGACTCATCAACCCATTTGGTGGTCAAAGGAGCCATCTTAGGAAGAAAAATCAAACCATCCTTAAGGAAGGATGATGATGGGGAAGGAGTAGATCTAGGCTCAATATGAGGAGAACTAGGATGAGAAGTAGGAAGAGGTTCAAATAGAGTGGAAAAAGGAATAAGATTAACTATAGTTGGCCCTAATAAAGAGGGGTAGGATTTGGAAAATGTCTAAAGAGGAATACCCTAGGTATGACAAAGTGATTAATGTTTGTCATAATATGATCCAAAAGCATGGTCCTAAGTGTTTCTTTAGAAATTATAGATATTTACACCGTATCTACCCTATAGTAAAGAAGAAAAAGTCAAGAATCAGGGACTATAAATGAAAGAGAATGATGAGATACATGAAAAGACTCATGTAAATAAAAGAGGTTATGAATAATCTCCAAATCATAAGCCTAGATAAGGCCAAATAAAATATGATCATCTAAATAATACCCATCATCATAATCTAGAGTATGAAGATCAATGACACAAGTTGGGATGACCTTGTCATCCGAGGAAGATTGGTGCATAGAGTGCCTAGTCTTGGTTAAGAATACAAGAATTTCATCATAAAGAGGCTTGTGAGAATGAGGCCATAAGGAAGCAGGGAGTGACATGATGAGATGAGGCAAGAGATCAATTTCTTTTATATTTAAGATAATCTCATCATACTCATATTCATTAAAGTCTAAGAGGTTGGGAATAATGTCACAAATAAGCTCAGGATGCCCATTATAACCTCTAGTTGATTTGAATGGAATGTTTAGATGCTATGACTAACAAAATGAAACACTAGGTAAAGGATCAAGAGTAAGAATCTTGAAGACATCATGATCTTGTAATTTTTTGAAATTGTAAGGGTTAGTGCCTCGTTGAATCCTATAAATGGCTCTATTATGAGGAAAATTTATGTATTGATAAGAAAAAAAATGTGACAACTTGCATATGATGAGTCTAAAATATACCAAGTAATATGTTATATGAAAGGGGAAAGTTGAAGATCATCACCTTCACATGAATGGTAATAGGTTACATGGGAAGCCCCACACACACTAAGGGAGGAATTTTGATTTTATTTTATCCTTGACATGTGCTATGTGTAGACTTAAGATTACATTATAAATAACCAAGAGTCTTAATGAAATCAAGGGAAGTAACATAGTTGATATACCCCTGATCAATTAAGGCTTTCTTAACTTGGATATCACCAAATTGGACACTAATAAATAATAGAGGATCATCCAAATGAAGTAGAATTTCATCAAGAATCATATATGTGATAGGAAATCATAAATAAAGAGAAGTTTCTATAATTTCATCAACATTAATATACATCTCTCCATATTGCTATAAGATACTATACTCATATCTAGATAAAGTGGCCTCTAATCCTGCTAGAGGAGGGTGAGGGATATTCATCTTGAATAAGAGTTGCATGAGGCAATTTATATGAGATGGAGATTTCCTCATGAGTTTAATAAAATGTATTTGAGAAATAATATTAGTAAGTTATATAATCAGATCCCATTCATCATAACCCATAAGGATATTGTTACATATAGGTGCATAATGATTAATAATATCTTCAGATGGTGGATCTGAAGGGCATTGAAATTGATGTTGATAAGAAGGATGTAAATCATTTGGTGATGAATAATTAGTTGGTTTATATTGATCTTGAAGTTTGGAAGAAGTGTTACTAGAAATTAAATTGTTATTAGCATTAGACGATGATGGGAGAGAAGTAAAAATAACATGGGATGTGTTATCCAGGGGAGAATCATAAATTGGATCATCAAAAGAGATGAGATATTCTTGACCCAACTCATTTAAATTTGGTAAAAAATAATACTAGATAACATGATATGTCTTATATGAAAGAGGAGTATAGATAGGTTGTGAACCAGTGAAAGCTACCACTCTTCACATATTAGTCATATTAACCACATTCTCTTCAAAATTTGGTTAAATAAGACTTTCTATGTTATTGGTGGAAGAAGTTGGCTTATCTTGACATTCTTGGATTAGTTGATGATTAGGTAAGGGGTATTTATAGATAGCTAAATGAGTGTTTTCTTTATTTAAGTCTTTATTTTTATCAAGTTATTTATAGTCTTTGAAAGCAATATCATACACTTTTTAATACTTATGGATAGATGAATCATGATCAAAATATGGGATAAGAAGAAAGTTCATGGCTAAATTGTGAAGATATCTACAAATGTTGTGAGAGTGACCCCAGCTAGCATGAAACCAAAAAAACTTATTAATATCATACCATAATTTCATAGGTGGAGTAGGGTCATGCTCTCAAGGAAGATGCCTAGGTAGACATTTAAGCAATTCAATTGAGGATAAAGGCTTATGGAAATTCATATTGTTTGTTTATAAATGAGGATTAGTGTATTATTGAAAAGGAGTTGGTTCTAAAGAATGGGTAGGAATGACAACTTGCACATTATGAATGGTGTCAAATTAATCATTAATACCATTGGTAATATTATAGTTTTTATTATTTACTAATAGGCAAGGGACCAAAAAATATTAGGGTTGCTCAAATTGATGCATGAATAAATATTATATTTTGGATTGATCAATAGCTTCTTCCAAGGTATGTGGATAAAGGGTATAGACTCAATAATATAATTTAGGAATTAAAGCATTTTCAGAGAGATGAAAGATATTTTGATCTACCATGTTATGTTCACATTTATTTGATAGTCTTCCATCTCTTGACAAAGGCTTGGGAAATTTCATTTCCATTTTGTTTACAATTGATGAAATGGGCCAAAGTGTTATATGGAGGATCACTAGTTTGAAATTATTGTACTAAAGCATTTAATAAGTCCTCCAAAATAGTGATAGAGTGTGTTCTAAGATGATTATACCAATCCTCGGCATCACACATGAAGGTTTTAGCTAGGATTTTGGTAGATTCAAAGGTATTTATCTTGACCCAATCCTTATAAATATTTATAAATGTTTTGAGGTGAAGCATAGGATCAGTTGATCCATTGTAAGAAATTTTAGGTGTTATACCTCTAAAGTCAATATTAGCAATTTGGGTGGTAAGAGGTTAATTTTGCAAATTCTTGATGACTTTATTGACTAATGGGGGTTGTGGAATGAGATTACTTTGAGAATATCAAAGATGGGTAGGAGGAAAACTTTGGTTATGTGTTCCCCAAGTCGTTGGCTGAGGATTGGATTGAATATTAAGAAGGTGGTTTTGCATTCTCATCATTTTATTTGTATTATGAACTTGGAATGTGTTCATTTGATTGAGAGTTTAAAATAATAGTTGATTATTTTTATTAGTGTTATTAGAATAATTAGTATATGTGTTTGTGTTGGTGTTAGTGTCTTGGATAACACTATTGGTATTTATATGAGCTTGAGAAGAGCTATGTGAATTTGAGGCACTAGTGGTCAAATTTGTTTGTGAAGCAAAATATTGATTAGTAATTGGTTGAGAGGAAGAGGCAATAGAAGTATGAGTGCCTTGGGTAGTAAATTAAGAACTAGTAGAATGATTAAGGATAGTGGATGTTATGAGAGGCCCACTAGATGTAGAACCTACCATGTTAGTTGAGATACTAGGAATGGAGGTGGTAGAAGTTAAAGAAGAAGATGTCATGGCATAATAAGGAGTCAAGATTTAAGGAAGAGGTTGAGAAGAAAAGAAATCAACACCCCTAAATCTAGTTGAGAAAGTAAGAGTAGGAGAATGAGGTTCTTCAACTTGACAGCTAATCACGAGGTTATAAATGGTGGAAGGATCCTTCCCTCTATGTTGAAGGAATTTTGTGATAAAGAAGAGAATTTTAGGAGTATAATCTAATTCAAGCTAATAATCTTAGAGAAGAGGAGGTTTTTTATACAAAGGGGTATGAGGAGGCATCCCATAGTTCATCATGCAAGTTGCAATATGAACATTACTAGCATTCATGAAAGGAGCCCTACCTTGTCTAAGGGTGACCCTATTAGGATTGGTGAATTCCATCATGTCTATTGACTAAACTTTAGTTTTGTCACCAAATAAAAATTTCATGATGAAAGAAAGATAATTAAGATGATAAAAAAATTAGAAATTGACTAAAATAGTATAAGGTTGAACTAGTCGACCTAGTGCAAACTAGGAACTATAAAACTATACAGGGTCCATTGGGTCAACCCAGTTTAGTGAACATTGACTAGTAGAATGAGGTATAGATGTTTTAAATAGTAATGGACTGATCAATTCAACCTAACATAGTGTACAAGGGTTGAAAAAGGTATGTGGTTAAAAGGGTTGACCTATTATAGCAGATATGAAAGAAAAGAAAGCTGATAACAAGTTATGAATTAATGTAAGATAATTGAAAGTAATGTAAAAAAGTAGTAAGTAATGAAATGGAAATAAATAGTCTATTGAATTGATGCTAGCCAATCCAATTGATGCACACAAAGGAAAATCTTGTAATAATTTTGGCTAATGCCCTCTTTTGCACACATAATTGATCAAAGAGAAAGAAAACAACTTGAAAGTAAATCTAGCTACATGGTCAACCTAGAATGTTGATTAGATTATTAAGAATGATTTTAAGTGTGAAGGGTGATTGGCTATAAACAAGGTACTAGATAGAAATATATGGATAGTTTCAAGTAATTTTAGGATGAAGGTGATTATAGTGGAAATGATATAGGCTTGGTAATGGAGCCTACCCCCTCGCTTCACATACCAAAATATTAGAGGTATTGGGTGCTTAGCAAAAATATACCATTAAACATGATTTATACTTGACCAGAACTTCAAGTTGGCTTCTTCTTTGGTGATGAAAACCAAGTAGGTAGATTTGGGTAGTTAAATTTTTAAATGCTTCTTTTATGTTTATGTGTTTTGTCCATGTGTGCAAAAGAATAAAAATATTTCAAGTAAGATATTAATAGAAAATCCCCTAATTAGACTATGTGAACTATTCTAAGCATGAAGATAACTTAAAATAAAAATGTGGTTAACATATATGGTTAATTCCAACTTTGAAATAAGTTATACTTAATAAATTATATGGATAATTATATATAATAGGCTTGACAAGGTCAAACCTATACTATGGATGCAAAGTCTTAAAGTGAACTATCTCAGTTAGGTCAACTTAGTTATTTGAGAAAACACATAACACAAAACTAGGTCCATAGGGTCGACCTAGTTGGTTATGTAGAGATAGTTTTGAAGACTATAAAATTGCAAGGAAAGTATAGGACAAGAAATATATAAAGGAATATAAATTGACCTAAATGGTTTAGATATGAAAAGGATAAGATTATTGATCTGAGACCTTGAAGAAAATTGGAAGAAACTTGCAATCTAGGTGGAGATAATTAATCAAGCTATACATGAACCTACTAAAAAAGTGCCTGAAATACACTAGGCAACTTGGTCAACCTGGTAGGCTAAACAAGAGTTTTTTAAACTTAAAAACTTATACTAGGTTGAGTTGGTTGATCTAATTTTCTAAACAAAAGACTAAAATTTATTGAAACTTGTATTGGGTCAAGTTAGTTGATCTAGTTCCCTATTCTTGCAAACCTACACAAAAATATAAATTACTAGGTTGATGGGTCGATATATCATAGTAAATATATGATAACAATAATGATGAATAGAAATGAAATGATTGAAACAAATCTTGGAAGGGTTTGATTCATGTTGGGTTCACCAGAACATATGCAATCATAAATGTATCGTTTCCATGAATTAATCTTGGATCAGATGGGATATATCACACCTAAAATTATGATTGGGGAGCATATAATTGTTAAATGAGAGCATGACCAATGGGAGGATCCACTAGACCTGATTAGGACATCACTTCTCAGAACACACTATGTGAGGTAGGGTTTCAAAGCCTATAGTCTAACACAATCACACAACTCTAAAAGAGTCCTATTATTTAATATTTCACTAATCTAATAAAAAGAAAAGTAAATATAATCTAGTGCACACCAAATATTGTGGTTCAAAGTGGGGATGAGAAATAAAATAAATGAACAACTAATCTAAACATGTATAGAAGACATATACTCATGTCAATGTATATAAAATCCTAATACATGGAAGAGAATAATACAAATGCACTATCTATCTACTATTACAAAAGGAATAATAAAGTTAGGAATACTTAAATTTCAATATGAACCCATTGAGCCTCAATCTCCCCCTTGGCCAAGGTTTTTCATAAGAGATTATCATGGTATGTAAGGACAACTAAGACAAATCAACTCTAGGCTACAAAACCTATCGAAGCATCTAAAATACTAATCCAAAAGATGATATTAGAGATCCAAAGAAATTATTTAACCCTAAATATTTATTCCTCAAATATAGAGGTTAATAGGTATATGCTCATTTGCACTTATTCACTCTTATTAAATGGTGGGGAATGACCTTGTATATATAATATAAACTTACCCTAAAATCATTTTGGAACATCAGCTATGCTAGGTCAACATGATCAACCTAGCACATTTTTGAGTCTAACCCAATAATTTTTTTCTAGGTTGGATGAGAGTCTAACAAAAAAAAAGATAACAATACTCTAAACTATACTAGGTCGACTAAGTCAACCTAGTTTACTGAACATGAAGCTTGAAACTGAACTAGGTTGGATATGGTGGTCAACCTAGTTTGCTAAATAGGAAGAAGGGAGATAAAACAAGGAAAAGAGTGATGAAGCATGGAAAAATATATGAATGATTAGGCAAGAGAAGAATAAGCTTAGGGTTCATGGTTTTAGGAGATAAGTGCATGAATGGAAAGTGGTAAAAGGAACAACAATCTTACAAAGCATCAATGGTCTTCCCACCCCTTTCCAAGTGCACCCCTTTAGTAATACACCCAAATATATTAAGACTCTATAGTTTCTTGTAAGATATGAAGTATTACTAATTAATAAATGTTTGAAAATATTATGTGTATACATATGCCCCAGTTGAAGCTTATCACATGTCATGTAAGCACAACATGGGATGATGCTTTGGAAGAAAACATGATAACACACAATGATGATGATAAGTATGGTGTAATAAGTATTAAATAAGATAAATGAAAGGATAGAATTCAAAAACACATACTTTTAACTTACCTTAGTTTTGTAGATAAATAAGTAGACTATAAGAAATGATGGTGTCCAATGTAGAGTACACTAGGTGAACTTATAGAAGTTAGTGTAAGAAATAGTAAAAAATAAAAAAATTTGGAATATATACTTATGATAGTGGAAAATAATCTCTATTTCATCATGATTCCAACACATTTTACGGTTTGTAAAATATATGAGTAAAAACAAAAATAGAGGCAAAACAAGGAATTTGCATGAAAATAAATGAAAGATTTGAGTTGCTAAAAAGGGTTTTAAAATATGGAAAATTAGAATTCAATTTGAATTTTTTATTTTTAAAGAGAGGAAAGAGATATTTGAGACCAAAAAAGCTTAGGATCATGAGGGAATGACATGCTAGACATGGACGACACCCAAAGATGGTAGTAGGTTCACTCTCAAACTAGTTTTTGAAATTTGTATTGAATTAAGTTAATTTTTGATAAAATTTGATTTTAAGAATCTATATATGTCAAAATGGATCAAAAATGGATTCTAAGAATAAAAAATAGGAAGAGAGGAAATGGGTTTGAATTAATTAGGAGGAAAATGAGTGAAATGCACATTTTAGAAAAAATGTACTAGGTCGGCACACAAAATATACTAGGTAGACTAGGTCAAGCTAGTAGGATGAAACAAGTTAGAATCCATATGGTCGACCTAATTTGTATGGGTCAACCTAGTTTAATTTTTAGACTAAAAATATAGAATGGAGTGAGTAACTAGTTGATAAGGGCCATAATGAAAACTCAGTACTAGGGAAGGGAAGATAAGAGGGTTGACTTAGAATTTGAAGTCAACTATGAAAAAATAGGGAAATTTTGGTCAAACTACGTTGATTAGGGAACCAAATTAATCATGTAAAAACATACAAAAAGCTGAAAGGGCTAAAATGGCATGAAACAACCAAAGGAGGGAAAGAGGGACCAAATAAGCTAGAAATAGTATAAAATGAATAAGGTAATAGAAATCAAGCTTATTTTTAATTAAAATTATAAAAATAATGTGTAAATAATGTATTATGATTATACATGACATGGAGGACCTAATACATCCTTTGGTCTTTCTTGGTTATATAAGCAATTGAGATTTTGAAGGTTGGTAGATGTGTCTTGGTTGCTAGATTTGTTAGATAGATTAGTAGATAGAAATCGAGCTAGACTAGTAACCATGGGTCTAGGAGGTATATATGATATGTGTAGGATACCCCTCAGCACTAACCTATTAGTCATGTTCCTAGGATTCTAAGAATTATTGACTAACACATTTATATGGGAGGTGGATAGGGATGTGATATAGTTGGGTATCACACTAGAGGATATCCATGCCATCCTAAGAATAGCCATAATAGGAGCACCAATGACCATAGGGATACCATATAGCGTAAAGGAGAGGAGACCCTTATCCATGTGGCTACAAGCTCAAAATTGTATTAAGAGGATAGAGAGGTAATATGGATGATTTGTATATATTGTAGATTTTGGACCTTTGAAAGGCAGTGATAGGCCATATGATACAGTGAGTGCTCTATCACAAGTTCAATGGTATGGTACCACTATCTATGGTAGCCTTGAGTAGGACAATTATAAAGGAGGGAGTAATATACAATATAGGTTATGTCATCTATGTCTAGATAGTACATGATCTTTTTGAGATGTTGGTCAGAGGGCAAAAGAATATGGGACTAATCATACTACTGACATCATGGATATATGGTATATTTTCCATGTATCAATCTATTGGGTTAACCTATTTGATTAATGATGGTTTACCGCAAGTGTGGATATGGATATAGCACTAGGTATCATGGGATGTTCCCCATGTGCTAACATTAAAGTTGCTAAGATGTGTAGACATCATGTGGTAGCCATATGGGCACATAATAGCTACATGGGTGAGCTAGCACATAGTTGCACTATCACTAGAGAAGAGAGAGGTAGTTAGACACTATACATGGTGGGGAGATCCACATCTAGTGGCATGAATGATAGGATAGATGAGCCTGCCTCATCTGGTGACACTGATATTGATGCTTGAACAATGGGATTAGCATGTGAGGGAGCCACGAGGGAAGATGAGACTCAAATCACTAATAGAGAGGTTGACACTAAGGCCATATCAAGAGTGACCATGGACTAGTCAAGCATGATGAATGGTAAAGGAGGAGGTGTAGGAGGTAGAGATACTAGATGTACCACTACCAACCCCATAACAAGATGAATAGTAGCTACTAAGGACATAGTTTCAATAGAGATAGGAGAGAGCGGAGACTATAGAAATCCTAGATGATCCCATAGATGAGCTAAAGGTGGTGATAAAGAGACCACTAGGACATAGGCTAAGATGGAAATGACCATGACATCTAGGTTTAATTTGAGGAGGTGACCTATTAAGGAGGTACTATGAGGCTATGTAGACATGTAAACTATGTTAGGTGATCATGTGGATGATGATATCATGGGAGCTAAGATACAAATAAGTATGAATATGGTTGAATTATTTCTTAAGTTTTTATTTCATAGTAGAGAGACATAGATAGATATTAGGAGATATGATAGTAATTTAATATCCATCTGGTGTGATTTTTTAGGCATACCTAAGAATCAGGAGGAGAGATGGGGGTCTTTATTTAGGGGATGACTCCATGACATCCTAAATGAGACTATACATCCATATGACCCTATGACACTAGAATATGTGAGTGTACCATCTACCCTATCTTAGGTGAGTTGGTTTAGATTAGCTAGCAAGGTAATAAGGTAGATACAAGTGTAGAGGGAGAGGATAAAATGACCAACTTTGAAAGCCTTGGAAAATGGGAGAGATTTTCATTTATATATGGTGACATAAATGACATAGGAATATATAATGATGCAGACTCAACTAACACATGCAAATATAGTGACCCAAACTGAGTTGGTGCAAGTAGAGGTGTAGATGTCACACCTATAAGGATAGGTATAGGGATTTAGATATCGAGCTACCTAATTAAAACATACCATTAAAAGGAGTTAGAATGAGTCATTAACATGTAATGGGTCTAGTCCATGAGATAGATAGGATGGAGCCCAACCCTTGTTCTAAGGCTTTGTATATTGTTGTATATGTTCCACCAAACTCATTATATATATATATATATATATATATATATATATATATATATATATATATATATATATATGATGTATCATTTTGGATTCTTGGTGTAGGTTGTGTATGTTGTCTTTATGATGGTTATGTTTTTAGATGCATTTTGATATATTTATGTCTAACACATGTATTTAGCTTTGTTATATATGTTATAGGAAATATATGTGGTGTGGTTTCTTTTCTATAATTATGGAGTATACATGCATGGTTAAAATTAAATAGGTGAAAAAGGACTTGGAAAAATATAATAAATCAAAGAAATGTACTATACATTAGTTCAAGCTAGGAAATGTGTAATAATAAAAAATGACTAAGTATAAATATCCAATAAAATGGCAAACAAGATAGTAAAATGGGATTTATTTTAAAACCACTGTAAAAGTTTTTTACACCAAATTAAAATAAGTAAAATCATACTAAATATCACATTGGGAATTATGGTAGACTATTTAATAAAATGGAAGGTATGTAAAAGGACACAAATGGTAATAAAAATAAATCAAAATTAAGTCAATCAATTATACTACATCACAATGGGAAGTATAAAATAAAAAAAAAATTTGAAAAAAATTGGTTTTAAATTTATCATACTATTTCAAGCTGGGAAGTATGAGAAATTCAAGAAATAGTTGTTATCATACATGCATTTGGAAAATAAGAAAATAATAGGTGAAAAAAAAATGAAGTAAGCATATAACATATTAAATATCAAAGTTGGAAGCATGTAAATGATGTGTAACCTCACAATAAATCAAATCTTATCTCATATTTGACACATGTAATTTTGAATGGTGACTTTATTATTGGAAAATTTTGTGAAGAGGGCCAGGTCCTATCCATGATCTTACTCTAGAGCTTGGAAAATAAAAACCCAAGGGTTAAGATAAAAATATTGGTAAGTATAAGGATAAGTATGGTAAATCAAGGATGTGGGTAATAGGATGGAAAATATGGTAATTTTTAAAGGGTGTTGGGTTCTATCCATTGTCATATCAAGCAACTCACAAATGATATCCCATGGTGACTGATAAATCAGCAAAATAATATTTCCAAAGAGTAAATATGAAATAAAAGGAATAAAAAAGGGAGTTTAAGAATCAAGACTTAGGTGTATTATGAGAAGACCTTAGAAGGCAAGTGGCATACTAAGGACATGAAAAAACACTAAATCACTAGTGGTTGTCTATGTACAAAAGAAACTTACTTGTTACAGACATAAAGCTTTATAGGCCAAATAGGTGTGCTAATAATATCAACTCATGATGGTATATTGGTACAAGGAAATGTGAAATGGACCTACATTCCCATAACATGTTTTCTGCTCCTTAGGATCCCTTACAGAGCTGTCAATCTACATGAAGATTGGGTACTTACATGAGAAAGTAGGTAGCACTAGAAGATTTTTTTTTAATTCTCCTCTTCTAATCTATTGTCCTAACACACCCCAAAGGAACACAACTCTAACTTAATTCTAACTTTGGAGTTTGAGATTTGACTAGAAAATGATTTGTGCCTTGAATCATGTCTTTTAGTGCGATTAGACTTCTAAGAATATTTAATATTTTTGCTTTTTGATATCATTACCTTTTATTTTTAAAAAGATTTTGATTTTAACTTTCTTTTGAATTATATTTTAATCTTACTCCTCCATATGGATTTGGAATGACCAATCATGAGAGAAATAATGATACACATGAATGAGTTTTAGGCTAAGCCTAAAAGAAGCTAAGTAACCCAAGATAAAAGACTGAATATAACACATAGGCCTCACATTAAATAGATCATGTGATCTTAAGTCTCAATCATGTATATTCTTAGTTTATAAAAAAAAGGAATAAGGGAAAAGAGTATATCCGAAGGAGGACTGGTTAAAGGAATTCGTAATGAGAAAGATTTCTTGATAACTGATCACATGGTAATAAGAGATAGTAACCAAAGGGAAGTGGGTAACTATAACCAAGTCACCATGAAAAATATCTATGAAAAATATAGATAAGAAATAAATCAATCAAAAAGATACAAGGGAAGACTTTTGAGAAAAAATCTAAAGGAAAAAAAAAATGATAAGGGAAAAATAACAATGATAAGGAAAACATAAGTATATGTGAAATGTAAAATGATAACATAAGAAAACTATAGTATAACAAGAAGGATAAACATGATATAAGATAAGAAATAATTTTATATATTGTGAAAAAATATAATAAAAATATAAATAAGATTGGAGCACATGTCCAATCTAAACATAAATGAGAAATCACAATGCATGTGCTCATATATACTAGTAAATCTATCCACAGACATTATCTATACATCAGATAAGTCTCTATGAAGATGAATCCATAATGAAGCTAAGGTCTCATAAATCTTAAGTGAATACTAAGAAAATACTTCTTTTTTAATCTCCTCAACTAAAAATGAAGGAATGCTCAAAGGATCATGCTAAGGAGGAATGTTAGGCAAAGGATTGTTAGGAGACTGTGTGGAAACAAGATCTATAAGAGAAGCAATAATCATAGGTGGAGAAGGATCCATAGTTGAATGGCTCATGGATGGAGAAGGATACATAGGTGAGGGAACTTCCATAGGTGAAGGAATCATATGTGGAGGCATAAATGGTGGTGAAAGGACCATAGTAGGTGATGGAACCAATAAAGGTGGAACCATGGGAGAAGGAGTAGCCCTCTTATAATTAAAACCTATGGGAATAATGGTAGAAGGTCTAGGGATAGATACAAGTTGATCTTTACTATGTTGTTAAATAAATTGGTAAAGATCGATGTGATTCATTCCACATAGGTGAAATAGGCAATATACCTCACAATAATTAGGTAATTATTCAAGAAGTACCTTTTGGGGAGGTATGGCTTTACTTGACGATGGGGAAGAAAGATGCAAGGTATCAATGTATTTTCACAACTTACGATAATGGGTATAAGAGTGGTCATCTATCTTATGAAATTAATAGATATTCTTTATGAGTGGTTTTAGGAGAAATCATAAAAGGAGGTGAAATGGGAGTGGAAGAAGCTGAAGAGGACTCATTAGCCCATTTGGTATGAAAAGGACTCATCTAAGGCAACATAATAAAACCATCATCAATAGAGGGTGATGATGGGGAAGGAGTGGAACTAGGATCAATAGGAGGAGCACTAGGATGAGAAGTAGGAAGAGGCTTAGTAATATTAGGAAAGGAAACATGTTCACCTAGAGTGGAAAAAGGAGTAGGCTTAACTATAGCTGGCCCTACTAAAGGAGGGGCATAATTTGTATTTATTCTAAGTAGGACTTCCCTTGCTATGACAAACTGATAAAGTCTGGTCATAACATGATCCATGATCATGGTACTAAGTGGTTCCTTAGAAATGAGTGGTATCAACACCATATCTAGCCTATGATAAAGAGGAATAATGTAAGAATTAGGAAATATAAATAAAAGAGAATGATGAGATGCACAAAAATAATCAGGTAAAGAGGATCAGTAATGAACAATATCAACATCATGGGCCTAAACAAGGACACCTAAAAGAGGATAATTTAAAAAATAGCCATCATCATAATTTGAAATATGGAGATTCATGACATAGGTCAGGATGAGCTTGTCACAAGAGGAAGCTTGGTGAATATGGTGCTTAGTCTTGGTTAAGACTACAATAATTCCATCATAAGGAGGCTTGTGAGAATGAGGCTACAAGGAATAAAGGAGTTGTGAGATGAGATGAGGTGAGATATCAAAAAAAATTATCTTTAATTTAATATAATTAGGCTCATCATCATCAAATTTTAAGAGGTTGGGAGGAATGTTACCAATGAGCTCAGGATGCCCGTTTTAACCTCTAGTTGAGTTTACTAGAAAGTTTAGATGTTATGACTTATGGAACTAAACACTAGGCAAAGGATCAAGAGTATAAATATTGAAGACAACATGATCTTTGAATTATTCAAAATTCTAAGGGTTAGTGTTTCCTTGAATCATGTAAATGGCTTCATTATCAGTAGATTTTATGCATTGGCAAGTATAAGATATAATTGCTCACATACGATGACTCCATAGCCTACCAAACAAGATGTTATATGAAAGGGGAAAGTTAAAAATCATCAACTTCATATGAATGGTGATAGGTGGGATGGTAATGAGAAGCCACACACACACTCTAAGGGAGGTATTTGTATTCTATTCTATCCTTGCAATGTGTTATATGTAGACTTGAGATAACATTTAGAATACCCAAGATTCTTAATAAAATCAAGGTAAGTAACTTAGGTGCTATAACCCTCATCAATCAAGGCTTGCTTAATTTGGATATCACTAATTTTAATGCTGATAAATAATGGGGGATTATCTTCATGAAGTATAATATCATCTAAAATCATAGATGTGATAGGAAATTTTAAATAAATATAAGTGTCTATAGTTTCATCAACATTAATATAAATCTCTTCACATTGTTATAAGATACTATCTTTAGATCTAGATAAAGTGGCCTCCCATCCTACTAGAGAAGGGAAAGGGACATTCATCTCGAATAAGAGTTGCATGAGGTGATTTATATGACATGGAGATGTCATCATGAGTTCAAGAAAAGGTATCTAAGATGGAAGATTAGCAAGTTCCACAATGGGATCCCACTCATCATAACCCATAAGGATATTTTTAGATATAAGTGTGTAATGATTAATAAGATCTTCAATTAGTAGATCTAAAGAGAATTGAAATTTATATTGATAAGAATGATAAGGTCGAGAAGAAGGTTGTAATCCATTTGGTGATGAAGAAGTAGTTGGATTATATAGATATTGAAGTTTGGAAGAAGTGTTAGTAAAAAATGGATTTTTATTAGTATTAGAAGATGATGGGAGAGAAGTATAAATAGCATGGGATGTGTCATCTAAGGGAGAATCATAAATTATATCATCAAAAGAGATGATATCTTCTTTTCCCAACTCATTTAAATGAGTTGGATAAGAATCCTAGATAACATGATATTTCTTATGGGAAGGAGGAGTGTAGATAGGTTGTGATTCAATGAATGATACCACTCTTTACATATTGGTCATATTAACCATGTTTTTCTTAGAATTTGATTCAACAAGAATTTATACATTATTGGTGGAATAAGTGGGATTATCTTTAACTTATTTGATTGCTTGATGATTAGGTAAGGGGTCTTTATAGATATCTTAATGAGAGTTTGCTTGATTTAAGGCTTGAGTTTTATTATGTGATTTATAGTCTTTGAAAGCATTATCATAGGCTTATTAACACTAATGGATAAGTGAATAATGATATAAATTTGGGATAAGAATAAATTCCATGGATTAATTTTGGAATTGTCTACAAGTATCGTTGGAGTGACCCCATCTAGCATGAAACCAACAAAATTTATTAGGATCATACCATCATATCATAGGTTGAGTATGGAAAATATCTCAAGGAATATGCCTAGGTACATGTTTAATAAATTTAGTCAAGGATAATGTCTTATGGATATTCATTTTATTTTTTTGAGAAGTGACGATTAGTGTATTATTAAGATGGATTTGGTTCTGAAGAAGGGGTTGGAAAACAACTTGCACATTATGAATAGTGTAAAATGAATCGATAACACCATCATTAGTAAGATTATAGTTTTTATTACTTACTAATAAAAAAGGGCCCATGGAAGGTTAAGGTTGCTCAAATTAATGCAAGAGGAATTTTTTTCTTTTGGCTTGATCGATAGCTCCCTCCAAAGTACATATATAAAGGGTATGGATTTGATATTATAATTTAGAAAATAAAGCGTTTGTAAAGAGATGAAAGAGATTGTCATCCACCATGTTATGTTCACATTTATTTGAAAAAATATTCCATCTCTTGACAAATACTTGGGTAATTTTTTTTTATTTTTTAATTAATGAAACGGGCAAAAGTGTTCTCTAGAATACCAGTAGTTTGAAATTATTATACTAAATCATTTACTAAGGCCTACAAACTAGTGATAGAGTGTTTTCTAAGTTGATTATACCAATCCAAGGCATCACACATAATTGTTTTGTAAAGGATTTTGGTAGAA
Organism: Torreya grandis; assembly: GCA_037957365.1. Taxonomy (NCBI): domain Eukaryota; kingdom Viridiplantae; phylum Streptophyta; class Pinopsida; order Cupressales; family Taxaceae; genus Torreya; species Torreya grandis. The sequence goes on along the minus strand of JARHVA010003371.1, from coordinate 922,898 downwards.
TCAAAGGTATTTAACTTGACCTAATCCTTGTAATAATTTCCAAATATCTTGGGGTGAAGGGTAGGATCGGTTGACCCATTGTACAAAATAGTAGGTGGTATACCTCGAATGTCAATGTTATAAATTTGGGTGGTAAGAGGTTCATTTTGTAAATTATTGATGACTTTTTTGACTAATGGAGTTTGAGTAATGCAATTACCTTGAGAATATCAAAGAGGGGGAGGGGAAACACTTTGGCTATGTCTGCCCCAAGTCATTGGTTGAGGATTGGATTTAAGATTAGGAAAGTGGTTTTGTATTATCCTAATTTGATTAATATTATGTGCTTGGAATGTGTTCATTTGATTGATATTTTAAAACAATAGTAGATGAGTTTTATTAGTATTATTTGAAGTAGTATATGTGTTTATTCTAGTTTTAGTGACTTGGGTACCACTATTAGTGTTTATAATAGCTTGAGAAGAACTATGAGAATTTGAGGCACTAGTGACAAAATTTTCTTGTGAAGAAAAATATGGAGTAGTAAATTATTGAGATGAATAAGCACTAGAATCATGAGTTCCTTGGGTAGAAATGAAGCACTAGTGGAAGGATTGAGGATAGTGGATCTTATGAGAGGCCCATTAGATGTAGAACCTACCATGTTAGTTGAGATACTAGGAATGGAGGTAGAATAAGTTAAAGAATAAGATGTCATGGCATATGAAATATGTCATGGTAGAAGAAGTCAAGATTGAAGGAAGAGGTTGAGAATCAAAGAAATAATTACACCTAAATCCAGTTGAGAAAGTGGGATTAAGAGAATGAGATTATTAAACTTGATGGCTAGTCATGAGGTTATAGATGGTGGAAGGATCCTTCACTCTATGTTGAGGGAATTCAATGATAAATAAGATCATTTTATGAGTATACTATAACTCTAGTTTATCTTCTAACAGAAGAGGAGGGATCTCTATTTCATCATGTGGGTTACAATATGAACATTACTAGCATTCATGAAAGGATCCCTACTTTCTCTATGGGAGACCCTATTAGGATTGGTGAATTCCATCATGCCTATTGAATAAAATTTAGTGTTTTCACAAAAAATATATTCCATGATGAAATAAAGAGAAGTAAGGTGAAAAAGCTAAGAATCAGAAAGTGGCTCAAATAGTACTATGTCAATATGGTTAACCTAGTGCAAAGTAGGTACTATAAAATTGTATAGGGTCCATAGGGTCAACCTAGTTTAGTGAATAGTGGTTGGAAAAAAGAGGTAAAGATGTTGTAAATAGTACTAGGTTGACTAGGTCAACTTAGTATAGTGTACATGTGATGAAAAATGTATAGGGTCAATAGGGTTGACCTAGTATAATATGCAGGGAATAAAATAAAGTTGATAACAAGCTATGAATTAAATAAAGATAATTGTAAGTAATGTAATAAAGTAGTAAGTATTTAAATGAAAATAAATAGTCAATTTTATTGATGCTAACCAATCTAATTGATGGACATAAATCAAAATCTTATACTAACACTGGATAATGCAAGATTTTACACACATAATTGATCAAAGAGAAAGAAAACAACTTGAAAGTAAAGATAGATACTTAGTCAAGCTTTATATCAAGGTACTAGATATAAATATATGGATAGTTTTAGGTAAGTTTAGGATGAAAGGTACTATAGTGGTAGTGATACAAGATTGGTATTGGGACCTACCCCCTCACTTCACACACTGTATCAATGAGGGTAATGGGTGCTTAGACAAAATATACCACTAACCATGCTTTATAATTGACTACAACATCAATTTGGCTTCCCCATTAGTGATGAAATCCAAGTAGGTAGACCTAGGTATTCAAATGTTTAAATGCTTTTTTGATGTTTATATGGTTTTGTCATGTGAGAAAAATAATATAAATACTACAACTAAGTGATTTTTTTTAAATCCCCTAATTATATTATGTGAACTATTATAATAATGTAAACAACTTAAAAAAGAGATGTGATTAACTTATATGGTTGATTTTAACTTTGAAACAAGGTATAGTTAAGAAATAATATGGAAAATTATATATAATTTGTTCAATAGGGTTGAACCTATACTATGAAAAAAAATTATGAAAGTGAACAAGGTCATTTAGGTTGACCTAGTTATTTCAAAAAACACAAAACACAAAACTAGGTCCTCAAGGTCGACCTAGTTGACTATACATAGATAGTTTCAAAGATTGCAAACTTCAAAGGAAATTACATAAAAAGAAAGATACATAGGAATAAATTCTATTTTTAATGGTTTAGATATGAAATTAGAATATTTTTGATCTAAGACCTTGAATAAAATTGGAAGAAATTTTCCAACTTGGTTGAGCTAGTCAATCAAACTATAGAAGAACCTACTAAAAAAGTGTCAAAAATGCACTAGGTCAACCTAGTCAACCTAGTAGGTTAAAAAAAGAAGTCTAGAAACTTGAAAAACTTGTACTAGGTTGATCTAGTTAATCTAGTTTTTTGAACAAAAATCTAAAAGTTTTAAAAAGCTGTACTAGGTTGAGCTAGTTGATCTAGTTGCTTGTTCTTAGAAACCTAAGCATAAAGATAAATAACTAGGTCGATATGGTCGATCAAACATAGTAAAGATATGATAAAAATAATGATGAATAGAAATGAAATAAGTGAAATAAATATTTCAAGGTTTTGATTCACATCAAGTTTCATAGAATGTATGCAATCAAAAATGCATCATATCCATAAATCAATCTTAGATCAGATATGTTAGATCACACCTACACTTCTGATTAGGGATCATATAATTATTAAGTGTGAGCATGACCAATGTGAGGATATAATAGAAATAATTAGGGGATCGCTTGTCATAACACATCATGTGTGGTAGGGTTTCAAAGCTAATAGTTTAACACAATTACGCATTAACCCTAAAAGAGTCTTATGATTTAATATTTCACTAATCTATTAACAAAAAAAGTAAATCTAATCTAGTAAAAACCAAATATTATGGCACAAAGTGGGTATTAGAAACAAAAAAAATAAAAAACTAAACTAAACATGTATATAAGGCATATACTCATGTCAATGTATATATAATCCTAATACATGGAAGAGAAGAATACAAATGTACTATCTATCTACTCTTACAAAAAGAGGAATAAAGTTAGGAATACTTACCTTTGAAGATGAACCAACTGAGTCTCAATCTCCCCCTTGACCAAGGTAATTTGTAATATATTATCATGGTATGTAAAGAAAACTAAGATAAATAATCTCTAGGCTACATAACCTATCATAGAATCTAAAAGACTTATCCACAAGAGGAGATCAGAGATCTAAAGAAAGTATTAAACCCTAAAGATATTTTCCTGAAGTATAATGGTTAATAGGTAGATGTTCATTCACACTTCTTGAATTTATTATTCACTCTTATGAAATTTTGGGGAATGACCTTGTATATATAGTATAAAATTACCCTAAAATCAATTGGTAACATTAACTATGCTAGGTTGACTTGGTTGAGCTAACATGTTTTTAGGTCTCACTCACTAGGTTTATGTTAGGTTAGCCAAGAGGCTAGAAAACCAAAAGAGAGAACAAGACTCTAGATTGTACTAGGTTGACTAGGCCGACCTAGTTTACTAAATAAGAAGCTTAAAAATGCACTATATTAACCATGGTGGTGGATCTGGGTTGTTAAATAGGAAGAAGGGAGATAAATTAAGGAAAAGAGGGATAAAGAATGGTAAATGATAGGAATGATTAGGCAAGAGAATAATAAGCTTAGGGTTCAAGGTATTAGGAGACAAGTGTGTGGATGGCAAGTGGCAAAAGGAGAAATAATCTTATGAAGCTCTTATGGTCTATCCATCCCTTTCATGGTGCACCCCTTAAGGCATGCACTTAGAGAGGTTGAGACTCAATAGGTTCCTTCAAGATATGAAGTGTCAGTATTTAGTAAAATTTTGAACATAATATGTGTATCTAAGGCTTGGGTTAAAATATTAGACTAAGATCATAATAGAATACCCTCTACTCAAGGGTGATACCTAATAGTAGGGCATTATTTTATGGCTTTTGTTGAGGTAAATGTTTTGAAGACCCTAATTTCATTAGATAAAATGTCCAAAATACAAAATTACAAAGGGTAAGTGTAATATATCTAAAGGGAAACTATGAAAATTTTGAAGGGTCATTGTCTCAGGGAAAATGGACACAACAAAAAGGCTTAAGGGAAACTACAAAAAAATAGAAGGGTCTACTTCATAGGGCAAAGTGCCCATGGTAAAAAGTCTAAAGAGTCAACTTCAATAGAAAAAATGTTTGAAATAAACATATCAAAGACCCAATTCTGTCAGAAAATATATCTAAAATAATTATGCTAAGGCAAAAAAAATAATGTAATAAAAATTATGATAGAATAAGTCCAAAACATATAATTTTTAAATGACAAATTGCATAAGTCCCGAAAGATATATTGGACAAAATACCCAATAGAATAAGTCTGAAACAATTATAAAGATAGTCTATGAAAAAATAATGCCAATGTCATCTTACCAAAGTATGAAAGGCTAATAGTTAGCATTTTCCTAGAATTTTGAATTAAACACATAGAAGAAGAGATCAAAGCTAATATAATAATCTAAAAAAAATTAGGTCCCCATTTATGTAAATAAAGAGGGGATTTTGGGTAAAAAAAATACATTGGTGCATCACCTCTTATTGCATAGAGTTTAATTTTAAGTCTTTATTCTATCTCTTTTCCTTGGATAGAAAAGTAATATTATTATTTTAGCTTAGATGATGCATAAGGAGAGATATCCAAAAATATAGAGACTTACCTCATTCGTTAGGATACCCACACCTAGTGGTTATTCCATTAGATCAGTTAAATGAGGTAGGTTTGAAACCCCTACCTAAAGAGTGTAATCCAGATTGATAATAACACTTTAGTAGCTTATCTTCCTATTATCACTCAATCTTGCACCATTAAATAGGTTGTTAAATCTTCCTCAAAATTAAGTGAAACATTTTATTACCTCTAGGCTTGTGGATTGCCTATTGTAGAGGTAAACTTCTAGGTTTAAGGGCTAACTCCCTAAATTAGACTTTTATGACTTATAACCTACACTAATTTCTTTCTTGGATGAAAATAGGTAGAAGGAACATAAATTTAACCTATCATAGTGAGGTGATACACAAAATTAATCTCCAATAGACTAATACATACTCACATTATGAAATATGACTCACAATACTAGTTTCAACATCTTAGATTGCTCTAACATAAGTGTTTCAAACATGAGGTGATATGCATTGCACTTATCAAGGTGAGTAAATAAGAGGTCATATTATAGACACTAATGATACTCCTTACTTCTAGAGATATACAAATACACTAACTACACTTCATGTGACCTATTAGAGGGAGAAATAATTACACTAAACATGAAAGTTATCACTTGTCATTGCACTATGCACTACTTCACACACGTAAAAAAGAATCTATGAACTCAAAACCAGATTGGAAATATTTATTTCAAAGGAAATTACAATATTAAAACTAGCAGGACTTTTCCATATTAGGTGTGGATTCAATACAAATGTCAAAATGGCTTGCATATATAGAGCATATGAAAGGAGAGAAAAGAAAATAAGTGTAAAGGTCACAAAGACAAGTGTCAAGATTTTAAAACAAATTACAATGACATAGAATGATGTGGATAATAGGTTATGAAGTTATTATTAGATAAGTGTACATCTAAAGCATGACATGTTCCTCAAGTTGGCATAAAGACTCTTCATGTTCTTCTTTGAAATTGCACTCATGATGATGATGAGTCCATCTATCTTGAACTACCTGTGAAATATGTTGACACATTCATAATAACCAAGGGAAGTTAAAAATAATATTTATAACATTCATTTATACTTTTCAATTGATAACATCTCTTTTACCACTTGTCATTCACTATTTATAGTTTTTCATTAGCCTTCTAGTGTTGGTTAATACACTTGTCAATGTGATGTCTTGTAGTTTCTCAATAATATAGATTGAAAATGTGTTAGAAAACTCATTTAGGCCTTATTTTTCCTCTGTTTTATCATACAGACCTCAATGAAACTCATAACATACTTCTCACTCCCAATCTTTGATAGGCATATTGCCTTTTCACTATCTTATTCAGACTACCCATAATGAATTTTCTAACAAAGAGGTTTTCATGCTTCATTAAGGTGAGATATGAGTATGATAAGTTAAAACAAGTCCCTACACACCTCCCATAATGGTTCTCATTTATCTATTCTCTTTTATACCTATAACATAATTTAAATCCAAAAAAAGATAGAGAATTAGGCTAGTTCATACAAGTGATGGTACATAAAAAGTGGATGGTGAGGAACCTGAGAGAGTGATAATCATGCATAATTCACTTTTTAGTCCATTTAATCACTTTGGATGATCTCCAATGATATTTTATACATCAAGTTTATATAAGGTTTTTATAAGGGTTTGCTTCTTAGTGATAATTCATAAAATTTAGATGCTCAACCTCCACAAAAATTCTAATGATATCAATATAATGACCCCCATCAAATATCCCTAACTCCTTGAGGCACCATGCACATTTTTTATATAGATGTGAGCAAAAAAAATGGATCCTCAACTAACTGCTTTCATTCTAGATAGGCCTAAGATAGGTTTAGGCCAAAATTTTGAATTCAACGACTCTATATAAAAAATAATATCTCCAAAAAAACTTAAATTATCCATTGAGTTTATCAAATGGATTGTATTTATCTCATTTTCATATGAATGGAATTAGGAAGGTGAGTGTTCATGTCCATTTTTAGGCTTAATAGGCCTAATATGTGCTTTTGTGTATATGACCACTATTGAGTGGTTAAAAAGGTATTATATGTAAAAAAACATGTTTTTTCATCCAATTAAACTTTATACATCAACCTACATAATTTATTACTCTCCCTTTCATAAATTATTCACTCACATATTATGTCTATAGGTTATCTTACTCATCGATTGCCCTCTATCTGAGATAAAATAGAGGACATATCCCATAAGGGTATGAAAAAATTGAGATCATATAGGTCTTAATCCACTAATTTTTACCATATTTACCAAGTTTAAATTCTTTATTATGCCCATATATCGTTTAACCTCAAATGTTTCCCATACTAGCTTCTAGGTTATGACTATGTCCAAGATTTTGACAAAGTTTGATAAACTTTAGATAGGACTATAGGTTGAGGTTATTAATTATTAAAAAAAATAATAATGTATTATTACCAATTTTATATTTATTTTAAATATGTCCATCCATCCTACATATTTTTTTCATTAGCTAAACCCATAATCTCCATAAGTGTGAGCTAGTCAGCAGATTGTCTTCAACTGTAGGTATCAATTTAGAAATCACAAGGTTATTATAGGTGTTCATTTATATGTTAATATGTTTCACACATATATTTAATTATTATTATTCTTACGGTTTCTCACACATTTATATATTCATCTTTATCTATTATCCAATCTTGTATCTTTCCCTAGCTTAGACTAGTCTATATATTTCAATTCAAACTGTAGGTGTGCATTTATGGAAGTTGTGAAATTCCAATAGGTTTTTGTTTAATTTTTGAAACTTATTATTTAACCCCTTTAATTATTATTTTGATCATTAATGTCACATCACAAATTAAATGAACTCATTTATTCATTTAGACCATAAATAATTCTTTACCATAAACACAATAGTTGTAGATCCATTTGGTCTCAATCACATTGTAGTTCACTAAATTTCCTCATTAGAAGATTGTATGGTTTTAAATATAATTTAACATATATTTTAATCACAACCAATTAGTGGGGATGAATCAGTTACCTTAAAATAATCATTAAATTTCACTTGTCACTCATGAAGCATTCATTCAAACACATACATCAACTAATGCATAAACAAGAATCTGCATAAGTATACAAGATATGAAAATAATATATATGTTGGAAAATCTCATGGGGAATAAAAAAAATTGAAACATATATTTTAATATAGTCCTATAATCAATGAATCAAGGTTTAGTGAGTCACCAACTCCTCACTAGTCAAGTACCGACTCAACTAGGCTTTTTAATAAGCACCAACTTACAAGAAGGCACCAACCCCATAGGTTAATCATAAAAAATCATCCAAATATAACCTATGATCACATTTTTCCCACTCAAATTATTATTATCACCTTATTTTTCTCTTCACATTCCCCTATCTCTCTCAAATAGATTATTAGGCCTCTTTGTTCAACTACCCCTTTTCTTGATTGAGTTAGGTCATATAACCTTAATCATCATATATATAATAATTTTTATAACTTAATGAAATACTAAACACACATATTTTATGGTATTAAATCCCTCTACCTAGTTTTCAAAACTTATATTTCATTTATTCATACACTCAATATTCTTCTAGTTAAATTAGGCCTATTAGACCTTCTTCTTATACACGACTCTTGCTTTCACTTACATTGGTTAGACACAAACCTATAAATAACTGGATCACCATTATAATATATAAAAATACATTTTTAATGGGATAAAAATCCACTACATAGGTTGACCACAACTCATAAGGACCAAAACCACTATTATGCCTAAAGGAGACCTAATGCAATTAGGCCTTCTCAAAGCATACATTTCACATTGACCAACTTGTAAAATATTGAGACTACATAAATGGATTAAAAACATCAAAAATTATTCAATTATACCACTAATAATCTCACCTTTTATCCCTAACACCATTTATCTCATTTCACTCCTTGAACCACACAATTAGGCCTATTCACAAATAGGCATTCTTACTGTTAGAAAGTCTACTTTAAATATCTTAAGAATACACTAAAATTTTAAACATAAACATATTAAAAATAAATTATTTATATATATAATGACCTCATAGTAATCACCATGTATATTATACTTCACCATGTAGGGCAAAAGACCTCAAACCAACCACTTCCATATGCTTACTCAAAACTGCAAATAGACCTACAAAACTAGTCAAGAACCTTTAAATTTTCACAACTTCATATTAATTTACCATGAATAAATATAAATTAAAATTATCATATTATACCTATATAACAACTTAAATTTCATTAAACTCTTCAAATATTGGAAAATTGCTTCATTCTCATCTCTGCTAGATGACTACTCATAACTATCAAAAACTTCAAAACATAGTCATGAAAATAATGAATTAGAACATTTGTAAAAACACTATAAAGATATTTAAATTTTTTTATATTAAAATTAATAATATTTATATCAACTTAAAATAATTATATTATAATCTCAAATGGTAATATTAGTCTTACAGAATAATCTCATGGCTTCATGGTACATAGACTTTATTATGCTAGACAAGTTAGTTTGTGAGCACTTTTCTATTTATATATAAGCATATAAAAATATTATATCCAATATGTATATGTGTTAAATTTATTTAATAACAACTTATCTCAATTGGATCCATCCCTAATCTATGGAAACACATCTTTGATCTCATTCTCACTTCTACATGGGTTTTCTCATTGTCTTCCTCATTAGGCCTTTTTAGAAATAGGTCAACTTCCATGACTAGTTAGCATATTTTAAGTATATAATATAATTAAAAAAACATGGGAATAATATATAAGTTTCACACATATTCCTCCAATCATTTTCATGCTTTGACCTAGTCAACCCTACCTATTATATCAAAAATACAAGAAATAATGGATTACTTGTAGCTTTCAATCACTCTTCTAAAAATTAGATACTACTCAAAGAACCTTGAGAGATTACAATAAAACTTCCAAACATATCACAATCCATAACTATCCATCCTAAGCACTCAATAATAAAATCTTCATCATCAGGTCATTATGAGGGTTTCAAGATGGTTTAGACTACCTTCCACTCTTAACAATCATTCATAAATCTTAGCCCCTCAATAGAAAATATAATTTCAGTAAATTTGAGATAGAAACCTTAAAAAATTACAATTAATTACTTGGATCCTCATGAAAAGTTTTCACATGTCAATGAACCCAATACAAACCTTCTTAGGTTTGGAACACTCCATTCTAGCACTCAAAGGACCTTAATACCCATGTTTCATGATTTATCCTTCATAATTTGAACTAAAAATTGGTAAAAATAATTTAAACAACCTATTATACCTTTTAAAATTCTCTCATGAGCTATATCACCTTGGAAACTAAACTTAACCCCTCATTAGGCCATACTAGGCCTATACTTATAAGTAACACTTTGACATTAAACACACCTTAAAACCTATTAAACAACTATTAAAATATCATATTAATTTCATATAGCCTCATACCATGCTCGAATATTTCCAATATTCTTCTCACAATCCTTAAACTACTCACTTCATCATGCTACCAAGCCAATGCCTTATCACTAAGTCTCTTTATGCAAATTAATAAGCCATGAACTATCCTTAGGATATCCTATAAAAATATTATATACATTACTCACATGATTATATAGTGTTAAACATATTCTCACATGCTCTACCACTGATTTACATCCTTTATATACCATTATAACACCTCAAGACTCCTCATTAGGTCAGGCAGGGTCTAGGATTAGTCTGGTTATATTTTCAGGCTTAAGACCTTACCCATGTAGGTTTACCTTAAAACTTTATAGAGTTTTAAAACACTTCATATACATTTTTGGTCATCCTTAAACATATACTCATACATGTGTGTATCCATATTAATAGACCACCATATTCATACCCTCTCATAGGGTCTCTTCATGTACATGCTCATGATATGAAAAAGCTCCTCAAGACTAATGCTCAATAGTATGCTTACATTGTTTCTTAATCTTGACCTTAAAACATTTCATCAACCTCAAAATAATTAATAGGTTACATTCAAATTCTCTGTCAATGAAGAGACAATAAGTTGTCTCCAAATTCTCTCTTGTCATAAGACTTCCTTGTCACATACCACTTTCACCATGCATGACATCAACTTTGAAATTGACATTTGTGACATCCATATTGACTTTGACACAAATTAAAACATCATTTCCATAACACAAAAAATAGTAACACACCTCAATAATCTCCTCTTTTGTTATTGATGGAAACCACTCAAACAAAGTTAATCATTCTCATCTCCCCAAGTTGGATCTTCTTTAAACTAACATTTCTCCAAAAATGGAACTCTCCCCCTTTTAAATTAATTAAAAAGGGTCATATCTTGACAAATATCTGATCCTTGGAATTATAACAACTAGAAAACATACCTTTTCTCTCCTTGATAAAAAATATCAACACATAAAAATGCTCCCCTTAAACTCATACATACCTCAACATATGAACAACACTCAACAATAAATAACTAAAGAAGGAACTCCATTTTTACAAAATAATATCTAAGCCAAAAAGAACCAAATATCAACACATATATTATTTTTTAACTCATGAAATAATTAAAAAAACTCAACCTTATACCAAGCATCCTCCATGCTTCTTCTCACTAGCTGAGTTCCTCCATGAAGCATAACGGAGTCACCTCTTATATAGGGTATTAAGATAACATAAAATTAAGAGATTCATATATCTCCATGTCCTCACTATATTTAAATTTATTCTTGATAATATTAGGATTTAATATCCTATTTACTTTAACCACTTCAATCTACATTTGAATAACATTTTGAGTAGGTCTATTTGTCTTGACTCCTTCATCCATTACCTGAGCTGATAGGGAGAATTCTTGGAACTCCTTTACATCTTAACTATGCTCCACTATGTAAAATAGTCCACTTAGAATTTCAAATTGGTCATCATTCACCTTGTCTACTTTTGGTTTCCATTCACTATGTTGTCGTAATTCTTACACTCTAGGGGCCTCAACCTTCTTGTTTTGACTTGACAATCCATGCTTAAAAAACATTGAAATATGACAAAAATTTTGACAATTGAAACACACTATTCCACTTGATGGAAGCACACCATTATCCATACATCTTGATTGATTATTCTCCTCATAGTTTTATGCATATTAAATCTTTGAGGGTCTTCCACAATGCTTTGATATATGACCAAATTGGTTACATGAATAACAATAAACATTAAAAGGATTAGCATACCTTATAGAAATAGGTTAACTGATAGGATTAGTCTTCATTAGATTATCACCATCATTTCTTAATTGACCATTTACCTTTAAGGTATAATTATCCTTGATCACATAAGTATTCTTCTTTTATTTTCCATTGAAACCAAGACCTATTTTGTCATTATCAATCTTTTGAATACTTAAAAGGTTGTCTAAATCATTGGTACTCATGTCAAAATTCACAAAGGACTTCACCTTACTTTATTACTAATCCAACTAAGCTCTCAAGAAATCCACTTTAGTTACATACTTGACACATTCTTCTTATTTAGACTTAAGGCTTGCAGTCACAATCTCAATTTGAGTCTCTACCTATTTGACTATTTCTTCTTATTCCTTGGAGTTGTTTATCGATATCTCTTCAAACAAAATAATTTTATCCTCATAGTATTTAAAAAGGGACATTATCACCTTATTATTTGTATTCATCATATTAATTTCTTCTAGATCATACATCAACTCAGTCTCAAAGTCCACCTCATCTTCTTCTTCATCTGAATCACCAATAGTACCTCCAAACCACATGGATTCCTCTTGACTTGAATAGCGTGCTTCCTCAACCATGAAGAGAAATTAATTATAATTAGGACCGACTCACTCATGATCATTCTCAAAATCACTTCTCTCACTCTAATTAATTGATATATAGTTTTCCTTGGTGTAAAATCTTCTTTTGCTCTTGAACAATTCTTTTTATCATCATACTTTCTGAAACTTTTATTGCTCTTTTTAGACCTATAAGACTTATTTTCATTAATAATTTTTTTCATCATCCTTTATCTTATGATTATGATGGAACATTCTAGAAAAGTTTCTAATTTTTCCATAATTAAATAACTTAAAGGGAAGCTTACCCTTGTATTTATTTAAACTAATTTTCATCTTTCTTGTAAACATAACTATCAACTCATCATCATCAATATTAGAAACATCATTATATTTTTATTTTTTAATTTTTATCTTCTTATACTTTGAATTATTTTATACCTTTAATTTAACTTCCTTAGATTTATGTCCTTCACTTGTACTCATCTCATTGATTGTTAAAGTGTCATGAAGCCCATCCATCTCTATCTTGTCTGGGTATTACATCTCTTCAATAATAGACACTTTAGAATAAAACTTACGAGTTAGATATCTCAATACCTTTTAAAAAATATTAGACTCTTTCTATTCTTCACCTAGGCCTCTTATGATGTTGACCACTTCATCAACCCTCACAAAAGGTAGGTTGCAATGGTCCCATCTTCATTCATTCTTAGGATTTGAAACTATCTTTTATGTTTTTGAAATTTATCCAACTTGACCTTAAAGTATCCCTCATGGATAATATTTAAATTATCCCACATATCTTTGGTAGGCACATAGTACATCACCTTACCAATATCTACCTATGATAGGCCACAAATAATACCATTTGTTTCTTTTGAATTGTTGTCACTAGCCTTCTTACTTGGTACATCTATAGGGGAAATAGAGGGTGTAGTATATACATCTAAAACAAATTGACAAACATCAATAACTTGATACATAAAATATTTTATAATATTAAAACTCCAAAAAGAGTAATCATATCCATTCAACAATGGATCCTTACTTGTAGAGAAACCACCTTGTGCTTAACTAGCCATCCTCACTTGCTTATGATCTCATTTAAGCTATTAGTCCTACTTCAAAGGACTTAATATGATACCAATTATTTTAATCACATATAATTATATGGGGATAAATAATTTACCTTAAAATAATCATTATATCTCACTTATCATTCGTGAAGAATTCATTTAAACACATACTTCAACTAATACATAAACAAACATCTACATAATCATACAACATATGAACACAAGATATAAGTAGGAAAAACTCATGGGAAATAAATCACATAAAAAATTGTCTTGGAATACATTCCTATAATAAATAAATCCACATTTAGTGAGGCACCAACCCCACAAGGAGCACCAATCCATTAATAGTCAAGCACCAACTCAACTAGACCTTTAACAAACACCAACTCATAAGGAGGCACCAACTCCCTAGATGACTCATCAAAAACTCAAAAAAATATAAAAATAATCACATTTAGACACATAATAATAACTAAATTTATGATTATTACCTTTTTTTTTTCTCTTCACACTCTCATATCCCTCTCAAATATCCTTTTAGGCCTCTTTGCTCAACTAACCCTCTTCTTGACTGAATTAGGTCATATGACCTTGCTCATCATCTATAAAATCACTATTATAACTTCATTATATGTTAAACACACCTATATTTTTTTATTAAATCCCTATACCTAGTTTATAAATTTCTATTTCATTCATTCATACCCTCAATATACTAAATTGTCAAATTAGCCTGTTAGACCTTCTTCTTATACATTACTCTTGATTTCACATACCTTGGTCAGAAATAAACCTATCCATACATGGATCACAATTAGAATATATAAAAAACAATTTTCATATGAGAAACAACTACTACACATTCTGGCCATCACTCATAAGGACCAAAACCACCATTAGGCCTAAAGGAGACCTAATGCAATTTGGTGTTCTCAAAGAACACGTTTCACCTTGACCACTTTGGAACATATTGAGCCTAAATAAATGGATTAAACACTTAAAAAAATTAATTTTAAAAATTATAATCTCACCTTATGTCCCCAATTCCATTTATCTCATTTCACTTCTTAAACCACACTATTAGGCCTACGCATAATCAAGCCTTTTTACCGCCTAAAATTTTGATTTGAATATCTGAAACATAGACTCAGATTTGACACATAAATTTTTTTGAAAAATAAATTATTTATAAATATCATGACATAAAATTCATCACCATGTCCATTATACTTCACCATATAGGTAAAAAGACCTCAAACTGACCACTTCCATATGCTTACTCATAATTACAAATAGGACTAAAAAACTAGTCAAGATCCTTTGGCTTTTCACAGCTTCATAGTAATTTATCATGAAAAAACATACATAAAAATTAACCTATGAGACATATATAAAATTTTTATGTGAATTATACTCTTCAAATTTATGAAAATCACCTCATTCTCATCTCTGCTAGATGACTACTCAGAATTGTCAAAAACTTTAAAATATAGTCATGAAAATAATGACTTAGAACACCTGTAAAAATACTATCATGATATTTAAATGGTTTTATATGAACATTAATCATCCTAAGATAATATTAAAATAATTATATTATAATATCAAATGGCAATATTGGTCTTATAGACCATTCTCATGGCTTCACAGTACTTAGGCTTCATTATGTTATACAAGTCAATTTGAGACAAATTTTTTGATTTTATATAATCATATCCAAATCTTATATATAGTAGGTATATGTGTTAAATGTATTGAAAAACAAACCAATGTAATTGTATCCATCCCTATTCCATGAAAACACATCCCTAATCTCATTCTCACTTCTACCTCATTTTTCTCACAATCTTCCTCACTAAGCCTTTTTTACCAATAGGTCAAATTACATGACCATTTTATGATATTTTAATTCTATAATATTATTAAAAAAACCACCATGGGAATACTATTTAGGTCTCACACAACATCCTCAAATCATTTTCTTGATTTGACCTGGTCAACCCTACCTATTACATAAAAAATTAGAGAAATAAGGGATTTATTATAGCTTCCACTCACTCATCTAAACATTAAATCCTACCAAGATAAACTTGAGAGAGTCTAATAAAACATCCAAACATCACAAAATACATAAATATACATCTTTAGCATTCAAAAAAAAAATCTTTACCATCGAGTTATTATGAGGATTTTAGGAGGGTTTAGATTGCCTTTTGCTCTTAATAATAGTTAATAAATATTAGGCCCTATAACTAGAAATTAATGATATTAAATTTGAGATAGGACCATTCCAAAACTTCCATAAACTACTTGGATCCTCATTCAAATTTTTCACATGTCAACAAGCATAAGAAAAACCTTATCAGGTCTACAATACACCATTCTAACACTCAAGAGACTGTAAGACCCATTTTTCATCCTTTTTAATTATAAATTTGACCTAAAACTTCGTAAAAACACTTTACAAATAATTTCACACCTAAAAAAAATTTCTCATGAGCTATATCACCTTGGAAACTAAACATGACCCTTCATTAGGCCATACTAGGTCTCTTTGCATACTAGTCCTATACCTATAAGCAACACATAGAATCTGAACACACCTTGAAACCTATTGAAATAATCTCAAAAACTCATAATAATTTCATAAAACCTCATACCATACTCAATGATAATATTATTATCACAAGCCTTAAATTTCTCACTTCATCTTGCTACCAACCCTGTGCCTTCTCACTAAGTCTCTTTATGCAAATTAATAAGCCATGAATTGGCCTTAAAACCTCATATAAAAGGTTATATACCTTATAAATTTTTTTACATATTTTATAACATATTATCAAATGCTCTACCATTGGTTTAAATCCTTGATATACCATGATAATACCTTAATACTCCTTGTTAGGTCAAACAGGGTCTAGGACTAGTCTAGTTACATGTTTAGGCTTAAGATGTTACCCCTATAACTTTACCTTGAAAATTTATTGAGTGTTAAAAAACTTAATATGCATGATTATTCATACTTAAACATCCACTCATACCTATGTGTATCCATATTACCAGACCACCATATTCATACCCTCTTAGAGGGTCTCTCCATGTACATGTTCATGATATAACAAAGCTCCCCAAGACTAGTTCTCAACACTATGATTATATTGTATCTTGATCTGGACCTTAAAATTTATCATCAACCTTAAAATAATTACTAGGTTTACTTCAAATTATCTCTTTTCATAAGACTTCCTTATCACATACCACTTTCACCATGCATGACATCAACATTGACCTTAACATTAATGGAATTCATCTTTACCTTGACAATAATGACAAAATCAATGAAAAAATGATAGAAGGATAAATATAACTCAACACCATCACTCTCTCTTGATTATTCACCCTCTCTTGTGTTTAGATATGATCTCTAGGTCTATGTTGATAGCTTGAGAGAATTAGACTTCCACATTCCTCATGGATCTTCATAAATAAATGTTAGATTGTATGAGCAAAAACCTCATTTGGATAAGTTAAGATAAAACCTCTCATTGGGAAGTTTTCATAACTTTTATATTGTATGTGTTGTTTGAATCATCGTCCAAGCATATTATTCCATCCTACTATCTTTAATATTTAACAAAAGGCATTCTCACTACACGTAAAGTCTCAAGTCTCCTCAAATCATATCATTAGGTCCCTATGCATTGACTACCTACACATAGAAACATATAAGTCTTCATATATGATTGACTATTGGTAATAGTATCAAAGTCTTCAATACTTAGATCTCCTTTTGAGTTTGAAAGATATGTTATGAGCCTCAAAGGTAATGGTGACTCATTTTAGGGTTATGATCATGTAGTTTTAATCCTTTACATACCATTTCCACCTCCCATATTTGATACATACATATTAAAAGTACATTCTTACTATATGAAAATGAAGGTATAGATCCACTATGACTTTTAGACCAAGTTTACTAGCAATAGCAATTGGGGCTTGGAGAACACATTACAGTAAGGATGATATTGATCTCAAGTTACCTTATAAACCTCAACTTCACACCTTCACCTATAACTTATCAAGATATTGTTCTGTAGAGTATCACTATTTTGTATTTATTATCACAATGAGATGATTTTGCCTATCTCCTTTCCTTCAAACATAAAAAACCATTTGGAAACAACATTAAAATAGTGTACATTCTCTAAAATACCATATCCACTACTTGGTTTACTCAAATTAATGCAAACAAATAAGGAAACTAAATCCATTAGGGATGTGAAAGAAGTTTATAGACACTAATAATATTAAATAGTGTTTATAAAGTATACACCACTAGAATAGAACCTATTTCCATGGAAAGGAATCACAAATGGACTAATATAAACCACCAAGTGCACTCACCTAAACTCTTCTCCTCCTGTGTATACCAAGTGTAAACTATTTGAACTCTTTGATCTATCCAAGAGAGATATTAGAGATATATTCACTAAGAGGGGGGTGAATTAGTGTGAAAAATCCTATTTAATTTACATATATCATTCACTTATTAATCAAATAGATTTAAATATATAATAATGCACAAGAAATTATTCATATGAGAAAAAGTGAAAACACAACACATGAGCACAATATTTATTTGGGAAACCCTCTAGGGTAATAAAAAACATTGATTAAAAACTTTTAAAACTATATTATAAGGAATTAATAAACCTTTTAGTGAGGTACCAACACACAAGGATCACTTACCCCTCACTTAGTCAAGCATCAACTCAACTAGTGCATTTAGCAAACTTAAACCTAGAAAGAGGCTCCAACCCCTTAGGTGATCAATAAAAAACTCAAATAAATTTAATATTTGATCACCCTTGGACACCTATTACTTATTAAAATAATTATGACCTCTTTTTTTTTACTTTTCTCACATTTATTTCTAACTCAAATAGCCTATTAAACCTTCTTGCTCAATTAACCCTCTCCTTGGTAGAATTAGGTCATATGACCTTACTCAAAACCTATATAAACACAATTACATACTCATGGAATATTAAACTCATCTCTATGATGACCTTCAATCCCTTATCCTATTTTCAAAAACACTATATCCTTTGTTCAATAGCTTAATATTCTAACTAGTCAAAATAGGCTTATTAGGCCTTAACTTTATACTTGATTCTTAATCATACCCATCCTGGTTAGATAAGGAAATAAAAATACTTGTATTATGATTTAAATATACCAATATAAATTTTTTATAAGTGAAAAAAAATTTCATAGGTCATTCATTACCTTCAAGGGCTAAAACCACCATTAGGCCTAATAGAGACCTAATGCAATTATGCCTTCCCTAAGCACATGTTTCACTTAGAACTTTTCTAGAAAACTTTGATATTTAAAAATTATATGAAAAAATTAATATGTCACTTTAATATAAACATCACAATATTTCATAATGTCCCCAATACCACTTGGATATTTTTACTCCTTGAACGATCTAATTAGGTCAACTCAGCATTAGGCCTTCTCACTATCAGAAGGTCTATCCTGTAAATATAAACCATATACATAATTTTAAAAAATAGAACATAAATAAATTAATATTAATATGGTATTTATGACTTAAAATAATTCCAAAAATTATTTTGTCTTCACCACATATTCCAAAAGGCCTCAGGGAGACTCCTACAAAAGGCTTACATAGAATCACCAAACATTGTCAACAAATAGTCAAAATCATTTGACTCTCAAAACTGGAATAGGGACTAAAATAAATAAAAATAAATTAAAATTATCCTATTAGACTTTTATAACACCTTAAATTTATTTCAATCCTTAAACTTAGTGCAAAATGACTCAAAAACATCATTTTCACATACACACAGAAAGTTGCATGACGTACCAAAAACATAGTCAAGAAAATCACATCTTAGAACACGTATGGGAGCACTTATGAGAATTCAAATGTGTTTTTTTCAAAATTATGAATCCTTATATTATATTTTTAAATATATATTGCATGTTCATATATCAATATTTTTATTATAAACCAATCTTACTATTTCACTATACACAGACTTCGCTATGTTAGATAGATTTGTTTGATAATAACTTTTTCATTGAGTATAGGAATAATAAAAATTTATACACAAATAGGATAGTATGGATAGGTTTCTAATTATTACCCCATGTATTAAGATCCATAAATATTCTTTTACAACCAATCCCTAATCTCATTCTCATTTCACCTAGTTTTTGCATTGTTTTGTTCATTAGGCCTATTTAGTGATAGGCCAAATTTCATGATTGGTTTAGCATATTTTTGGTATAAAAACTTATTATAAACTTTCATAACAATTAATTATATGTATTACACATCATATTCAATCCATTTTCATGATTTTACCTATTGGTTCCAAGTTGTACACCTTGTACACTTGGCCTTGCACACTTGAGAGAAAATGATAAGTAATGATGAAGAACCTACTAGTATGTCATTGTAGATAGGGAAGGGTTTGCCTTCAATATTTGAACAAATTTAAAAAATGACTAAAATACACATAAAAATGGTATATTCATCTCCATGATACTTTTTGATCCACCTAAACCAATATGAGCTGACCTATGTGGTATCTTTAACACATGAAAAGATTCTACAATTCAACATCCATGGGGATTTTTGACACAAGGAACAAATATGACCAGGGCATAACCACATTTTAAAAACTAAATCATTAAGGGTTATCACATAAAAATCACAAATTATCTAATTCAAATACAAGCTACTAAATATAAATGTTGAAATTAATATAATATTCATTCTATAAAATATTCAACAACAGGGGTCGAATGGAAAACTATAACACTATGATTAAAAAAATGTAGACACGTGTTAAGTATATAATATTCATTCATCTATAGACAAATATTAATTATAATGTAAAGGGTGTTATTATTATTAGGGTAGGATAAGTTATATGATTAAAAATAATGAGGGTGGTATGCTAGTGGTTTCTAAATAGTAGGGTATCTTACAATGTTTCATGATAATATTCCTTAGTAGAGATGTAGAAAAACTTCAAATCCAAGATAATGGTAAATAAAAAATGATTCCTTAGAGACTATATCATACACTAAAACTAATATTTCAAATGTTTTTCCCTATGAAATATATAAACCTAGGTGCCCCAATAAGTTATTCAACAACCTATCTTGAAGAAATGCAAAAAATGTTTATAATCTAAATCTATGTTGAAAATGACAACCAATAGTGAGCACAAACCCAAATTTCAAATCATAATTCTTGAAAAACATGTCTTTACACTTCATTTATATGAGACAGTGAAAAACCACAAGAATTATCATAAACTTTAAGAGAAATGTTACAAATACTAATACATAAAAATGATGTTATGGAGACAAACATGGTGAGATTTATATTTTGAAAAGATAGACATAAATATGCTCTCAAAGCTTTCTAATGGTTGTACAGTTGTAACCACCTTATCGAAGGAGATACAATCTACACATCACAATTGATCATAAAAAAAATTCTACAGAACCTAGACTTAGATAAAATGGACACCTAAAACAATAACCAATAACAACCTTGAAATACAAGATAATCCTTATATTTAAACATTTCCAAATCTCAAATCCTGGGTTTTAGCTTTAATAATTGTTATTTCAATCCTTAAACTTAGTGCAAAATGACTCAAAAAAATCATTTTCACATACACACAGAAAGTTGCATGACGTACCAAAAACATAGTCAAGAAAATCACATCTTAGAACACGTATGCGAGCACTTATGAGAATTCAAATGTGTTTTTTTCAAAATTATGAATCCTTATATTATATTTTTAAATATATATTGCATGTTCATATATCAATATTTTTATTATAAACCAATCTTACTATTTCACTATACACAGACTTCACTATGTTAGATAGATTTGTTTGATAATAACTTTTTCATTGAGTATAGGAATAATAAAAATTTATACACAAATAGGATAGTATGGATAGGTTTCTAATTATTACCCCATGTATTAAGATCCATAAATATTCTTTTACAACCAATCCCTAATCTCATTCTCATTCTCACCTAGTTTTTGCATTGTTTTGTTCATTAGGCCTATTTAGTGATAGGCCAAATTTCATGATTGGTTTAGCATATTTTTGGTATAAAAACTTATTATAAACTTTCATAATAATTAATTATATGTATTACACATTATATTCAATCCATTTTCATGATTTTACCTATTGGTTCCAAGTTGTACACCTTGTACACTTGGCCTTGCACACTTGAGAGAAAATGATAAGTAATGATGAAGAACCTACTAGTATGTCATTGTAGATAGGGAAGGGTTTGCCTTCAATATTTGAACAAATTTAAAAAATGACTAAAATACACATAAAAATGGTATATTCATCTCCATGATACTTTTTGATCCACCTAAACCAATATGAGCTGACCTATGTGGTATCTTTAACACATGAAAAGATTCTACAATTCAACATCCATTGGGATTTTTGACACAAGGAACAAATATGACCAGGGCATAACCACATTTTAAAAACTAAATCATTAAGGGTTATCACATAAAAATCACAAATTATCTAATTCAAATACAAGCTACTAAATATAAATGTTGAAATTAATATAATATTCATTCTATAAAATATTCAACAACAGGGGTCAAATGGAAAACTATAACACTATGATTAAAAAAATGTAGACACGTGTTAAGTATATAATATTCATTCATCTATAGACAAATATTAATTATAATGTAAAGGGTGTTATTATTATTAGGGTAGGATAAGTTATATGATTAAAAATAATGAGGGTGGTATGCTAGTGGTTTCTAAATAGTAGGGTATCTTACAATGTTTCATGATAATATTCCTTAGTAGAGATGTAGAAAAACTTCAAATCCAAGATAATGGTAAATAAAAAATGATTCCTTAGAGACTATAGCATACACTAAAACTAATATTTCAAATGTTTTTCCCTATGAAATATATAAACCTAGGTGCCCCAATAAGTTATTCAACAACCTATCTTGAAGAAATGCAAAAAATGTTTATAATCTAAATCTATGTTGAAAATGACAACCAATAGTGAGCACAAACCCAAATTTCAAATCATAATTCTTGAAAAACATGTCTTTACACTTCATTTATATGAGACAGTGAAAAACCACAAGAATTATCATAAACTTTAAGAGAAATGTTACAAATACTAATACTTAAAAATGATGTTATGGAGACAAACATGGTGAGATTTATATTTTGAAAAGATAGACATAAATATGCTCTCAAAGCTTTCTAATGGTTGTACAGTTGTAACCACCTTATCGAATGAGATACAATCTACACATCACAATTGATCCTAAAAAAAATTCTACAGAACCTAGACTTAGATAAAATGGACACCTAAAACAATAACCAATAACAACCTTGAAATACAAGATAATCCTTATATTTAAACATTTCCAAATCTAAAATTCTGGGTTTTAGATTTAATAATTGTTATTTCAATCCTTAAACTTAGTGCAAAATGACTCAAAAACATCATTTTCACATACACACAGAAAGTTGCATGACGTACCAAAAACATAGTCAAGAAAATCACATCTTAGAACACGTATGGGAGCACTTATGAGAATTCAAATGTGTTTTTTTCAAAATTATGAATCCTTATATTATATTTTTAAATATATATTGCATGTTCATATATCAATATTTTTATTATAAACCAATCTTACTATTTCACTATACACAGACTTCACTATGTTAGATAGATTTGTTTGATAATAACTTTTTCATTGAGTATAGGAATAATAAAAATTTATACATAAATAGGATAGTATGGATAGGTTTCTAATTATTACCCCATGTATTAAGATCCATAAATATTCTTTTACAACCAATCCCTAATCTCATTCTCATTCTCACCTAGTTTTTGCATTGTTTTGTTCATTAGGCCTATTTAGTGATAGGCCAAATTTCATGATTGGTTTAGCATATTTTTGGTATAAAAACTTATGATAAACTTTCATAATAATTAATTATATGTATTACACATCATATTCAATCCATTTTCATGATTTTACCTATTGGTTCCAAGTTGTACACCTTGTACACTTGGCCTTGCACACTTGAGAGAAAATGATAAGTAATGATGAAGAACCTACTAGTATGTCATTGTAGATAGGGAAGGGTTTGCCTTCAATATTTGAACAAATTTAAAAAATGACTAAAATACACATAAAAATGGTATATTCATCTCCATGATACTTTTTGATCCACCTAAACCAATATGAGCTGACCTATGTGGTATCTTTAACACATGAAAAGATTCTACAATTCAACATCCATGGGGATTTTTGACACAAGGAACAAATATGACCAGGGCATAACCACATTTTAAAAACTAAATCATTAAGGGTTATCACATAAAAATCACAAATTATCTAATTCAAATACAAGCTACTAAATATAAATGTTGAAATTAATATAATATTCATTCTATAAAATATTCAACAACAGGGGTCGAATGGAAAACTATAACACTATGATTAAAAAAATGTAGACACGTGTTAAGTATATAATATTCATTCATCTATAGACAAATATTAATTATAATGTAAAGGGTGTTATTATTATTAGGGTAGGATAAGTTATATGATTAAAAATAATGAGGGTGGTATGCTAGTGGTTTCTAAATAGTAGGGTATCTTACAATGTTTCATGATAATATTCCTTAGTAGAGATGTAGAAAAACTTCAAATCCAAGATAATGGTAAATAAAAAATGATTCCTTAGAGACTATATCATACACTAAAACTAATATTTCAAATGTTTTTCCCTATGAAATATATAAACCTAGGTGCCCCAATAAGTTATTCAACAACCTATCTTGAAGAAATGCAAAAAATGTTTATAATCTAAATCTATGTTGAAAATGACAACCAATAGTAAGCACAAACCCAAATTTCAAATCATAATTCTTGAAAAACATGTCTTTACACTTCATTTATATGAGACAGTGAAAAACCACAAGAATTATCATAAACTTTAAGAGAAATGTTACAAATACTAATACATAAAAATGATGTTATGGAGACAAACATGGTGAGATTTATATTTTGAAAAGATAGACATAAATATGCTCTCAAAGCTTTCTAATGGTTGTACAGTTGTAACCACCTTATCGAAGGAGATACAATCTACACATCACAATTGATCATAAAAAAAATTCTACCGAACCTAGACTTAGATAAAATGGACACCTAAAACAATAACCAATAACAACCTTGAAATACAAGATAATCCTTATATTTAAACATTTCCAAATCTCAAATCCTGGGTTTTAGCTTTAATAATTGTTATTTCAATCCTTAAACTTAGTGCAAAATGACTCAAAAAAATCATTTTCACATACACACAGAAAGTTGCATGACGTACCAAAAACATAGTCAAGAAAATCACATCTTAGAACACGTATGCGAGCACTTATGAGAATTCAAATGTGTTTTTTTCAAAATTATGAATCCTTATATTATATTTTTAAATATATATTGCATGTTCATATATCAATATTTTTATTATAAACCAATCTTACTATTTCACTATACACAGACTTCACTATGTTAGATAGATTTGTTTGATAATAACTTTTTCATTGAGTATAGGAATAATAAAAATTTATACACAAATAGGATAGTATGGATAGGTTTCTAATTATTACCCCATGTATTAAGATCCATAAATATTCTTTTACAACCAATCCCTAATCTCATTCTCATTCTCACCTAGTTTTTGCATTGTTTTGTTCATTAGGCCTATTTAGTGATAGGCCAAATTTCATGATTGGTTTAGCATATTTTTGGTATAAAAACTTATTATAAACTTTCATAATAATTAATTATATGTATTACACATTATATTCAATCCATTTTCATGATTTTACCTATTGGTTCCAAGTTGTACACCTTGTACACTTGGCCTTGCACACTTGAGAGAAAATGATAAGTAATGATGAAGAACCTACTAGTATGTCATTGTAGATAGGGAAGGGTTTGCCTTCAATATTTGAACAAATTTAAAAAATGACTAAAATACACATAAAAATGGTATATTCATCTCCATGATACTTTTTGATCCACCTAAACCAATATGAGCTGACCTATGTGGTATCTTTAACACATGAAAAGATTCTACAATTCAACATCCATTGGGATTTTTGACACAAGGAACAAATATGACCAGGGCATAACCACATTTTAAAAACTAAATCATTAAGGGTTATCACATAAAAATCACAAATTATCTAATTCAAATACAAGCTACTAAATATAAATGTTGAAATTAATATAATATTCATTCTATAAAATATTCAACAACAGGGGTCAAATGGAAAACTATAACACTATGATTAAAAAAATGTAGACACGTGTTAAGTATATAATATTCATTCATCTATAGACAAATATTAATTATAATGTAAAGGGTGTTATTATTATTAGGGTAGGATAAGTTATATGATTAAAAATAATGAGGGTGGTATGCTAGTGGTTTCTAAATAGTAGGGTATCTTACAATGTTTCATGATAATATTCCTTAGTAGAGATGTAGAAAAACTTCAAATCCAAGATAATGGTAAATAAAAAATGATTCCTTAGAGACTATAGCATACACTAAAACTAATATTTCAAATGTTTTTCCCTATGAAATATATAAACCTAGGTGCCCCAATAAGTTATTCAACAACCTATCTTGAAGAAATGCAAAAAATGTTTATAATCTAAATCTATGTTGAAAATGACAACCAATAGTGAGCACAAACCCAAATTTCAAATCATAATTCTTGAAAAACATGTCTTTACACTTCATTTATATGAGACAGTGAAAAACCACAAGAATTATCATAAACTTTAAGAGAAATGTTACAAATACTAATACTTAAAAATGATGTTATGGAGACAAACATGGTGAGATTTATATTTTGAAAAGATAGACATAAATATGCTCTCAAAGCTTTCTAATGGTTGTACAGTTGTAACCACCTTATCGAATGAGATACAATCTACACATCACAATTGATCCTAAAAAAAATTCTACAGAACCTAGACTTAGATAAAATGGACACCTAAAACAATAACCAATAACAACCTTGAAATACAAGATAATCCTTATATTTAAACATTTCCAAATCTCAAATCCTGGGTTTTAGCTTTAATAATTGTTATTTCAATCCTTAAACTTAGTGCAAAATGACTCAAAAAAATCATTTTCACATACACACAGAAAGTTGCATGACGTACCAAAAACATAGTCAAGAAAATCACATCTTAGAACACGTATGCGAGCACTTATGAGAATTCAAATGTGTTTTTTTCAAAATTATGAATCCTTATATTATATTTTTAAATATATATTGCATGTTCATATATCAATATTTTTATTATAAACCAATCTTACTATTTCACTATACACAGACTTCACTATGTTAGATAGATTTGTTTGATAATAACTTTTTCATTGAGTATAGGAATAATAAAAATTTATACATAAATAGGATAGTATGGATAGGTTTCTAATTATTACCCCATGTATTAAGATCCATAAATATTCTTTTACAACCAATCCCTAATCTCATTCTCATTCTCACCTAGTTTTTGCATTGTTTTGTTCATTAGGCCTATTTAGTGATAGGCCAAATTTCATGATTGGTTTAGCATATTTTTGGTATAAAAACTTATGATAAACTTTCATAATAATTAATTATATGTATTACACATCATATTCAATCCATTTTCATGATTTTACCTATTGGTTCCAAGTTGTACACCTTGTACACTTGGCCTTGCACACTTGAGAGAAAATGATAAGTAATGATGAAGAACCTACTAGTATGTCATTGTAGATAGGGACGGGTTTGCCTTCAATATTTGAACAAATTTAAAAAATGACTAAAATACACATAAAAATGGTATATTCATCTCCATGATACTTTTTGATCCACCTAAACCAATATGAGCTGACCTATGTGGTATCTTTAACACATGAAAAGATTCTACAATTCAACATCCATGGGGATTTTTGACACAAGGAACAAATATGACCAGGGCATAACCACATTTTAAAAACTAAATCATTAAGGGTTATCACATAAAAATCACAAATTATCTAATTCAAATACAAGCTACTAAATATAAATGTTGAAATTAATATAATATTCATTCTATAAAATATTCAACAACAGGGGTCGAATGGAAAACTATAACACTATGATTAAAAAAATGTAGACACGTGTTAAGTATATAATATTCATTCATCTATAGACAAATATTAATTATAATGTAAAGGGTGTTATTATTATTAGGGTAGGATAAGTTATATGATTAAAAATAATGAGGGTGGTATGCTAGTGGTTTCTAAATAGTAGGGTATCTTACAATGTTTCATGATAATATTCCTTAGTAGAGATGTAGAAAAACTTCAAATCCAAGATAATGGTAAATAAAAAATGATTCCTTAGAGACTATAGCATACACTAAAACTAATATTTCAAATGTTTTTCCCTATGAAATATATAAACCTAGGTGCCCCAATAAGTTATTCAACAACCTATCTTGAAGAAATGCAAAAAATGTTTATAATCTAAATCTATGTTGAAAATGACAACCACTAGTGAGCACAAACCCAAATTTCAAATCATAATTCTTGAAAAACATGTCTTTACACTTCATTTATATGAGACAGTGAAAAACCACAAGAATTATCATAAACTTTAAGAGAAATGTTACAAATACTAATACTTAAAAATGATGTTATGGAGACAAACATGGTGAGATTTATATTTTGAAAAGATAGACATAAATATGCTCTCAAAGCTTTCTAATGGTTGTACAGTTGTAACCACCTTATCGAAGGAGATACAATCTACACAGCACAATTGATCCTAAAAAAAATTCTACAGAACCTAGACTTAGATAAAATGGACACCTAAAACAATAACCAATAACAACCTTGAAATACAAGATAATCCTTATATTTAAACATTTCCAAATCTAAAATTCTGGGTTTTAGCTTTAATAATTGTAAAATAAACTTCCAATTCCACAAAGATTATTTTGTATAGAAAATATTCCCTTCCCATGATTGAAATCTTCATCCATTGGCAAGAAAAATACTTGTTCTAACTTCCTCTCCAAATAAAGATTAAGATATACAAAAAACTCTTTGAACTCATGGTGAGAGATGAATTTTTCATAATTTAGAAGGATAATATTCATGTTAGAGGGCCAAAAAAGCTTTTTATTTATGTGGAACTACTTAATGATTCCCTAGATCACTTGCTTACATAACTAGAACCTTATGGACAACTCTTCCTCTTTACATGCCATGGAACAACCTAGTCTTGTGATGATTTCCCTAGGAATATTCTAGATCCTTCACCCTTTGAATGATATTCTTTAGAGTGGCCCACATTAGATTTGTAAACCTAAAATATCTATATAATGGAGGAACTTGGAAAAGAACAATAATGACACAATACGAGAGACTTAGGTTATTATCAACTTTTCACCTTCTAGATCCAACCTATTTTTTACCTTTTGCATTTTGAAAATTTACCTTTTTCATATCTATCCTTATAGGGCTTCCCTCATATATTTTAATTCAGTAATGCATTAGTTTCAATCTCAAGATTACCATACCTCATTTGTGAATTTTTAAAATCAACTTACTACAAATGGTGGAAGCTTAAACAGTTTCCTTGTACAAGGTCCTTGAATGTATATGCCTATGTGGCATTACCATGTCATGTCTACTCACAAATATTTTTTCTTTACACTAACCTTAGCATTGTTTGTCTCTACATGTGGCTGTACTTCTTATTAATTCATAGAGCACTTCACTAGTTGCCACATTAGATTTAACTAGGCACATGCCACCTTTTTGTTAGTTTTGATCCATTTAAACATTCCATTTTAGCTCGTACTATTGGATTTTCACACCTGAGTAGATGTGTGCTATTGATATTGATCCAAAGGATCAAACACCATTGGTTATGTGTAGGTCTTATACCAAAATGGTGTCACTTAATAGCTCAATAGGCTCTCTACATCCTACTCAATCAGTCTTATTAGGCTAATGCATTCTTTCTAAGTGGTAGTCTCACATTCATTCTAGGCTTTGTTGAAAGGTCTTGACTTAATACATAACATATATCATATTGTGTACACTTGAATGTTTACCATCGATCTTTGGAAATGTGGTTAATCTTGAGCTTGTAATAATGTATTGACTTTTCAACTATGCCCTTACATTATTAGATATTTTTACCTAGTCAAACATGCATCAACAGATTTCAATCCATGAGAGTGAGCATGATTTCTTCCTTATAAACAATCTCTGTTACTTTGAGTGATATCACACTATGTGGTGGCACCTTATGCTTCTTTAATTTTTAACTTAGTCCACTCACTATTATATCTCTGATAGGGTTCTCATGATGATGACACTTGTCACCATATCACTCATCCTAGGGATTTATTTCAAACATTGGCCTTTTACATACCATTCATTAGGATCTATATGCTTCTCATGTACTGTCAATTGATGAAAACTTGCTAAAATTTTAATCATGCCCTACAAGATTAACAATTATGAAATATAGGTGAGTTTATTTAGAGATTTTGGTCGCTTGACCTTTTTATCTATGACATTCCTATCTTTGACATTTCTATCTTTGGCAATAATCATTGTGGGATTTTTATGTTTGGCACTTCTAATTTCATTCAACCTTTGGTCTTCAAGACTTTTCTCCTATAAAATTTCTTTGGGACTTTTATTCCACAACATTTCATCACAACAATCTATCTTTGATATTCCATCAGGACAATTATCTTAGATAAAATGTTTAAGATAATTTCCCCAAATAATTTTAACTTAACACTTTTTTAGAGAGATTTGAACTTTATCAGACCTTTTGTCATTAACATAATTCTCATAAGAATTTGGCCTTTAAATTTTCATTTTCATCAAGACAACTTTTTCAAACATTTTATTTGAAACAATTTCCCCAAAGAAATTGATCTTTGCATTTTTGCTGAAGGAATTAGACAATACATTTTTTACAAATAAATTGAGTCTTCAGTTCTTGTGTCTTCATTGGGATAATTATTTTGGACATTTGTTAAAAATAATTTACTTGAAGAAATTGGTCTTAATTTTTTTATGAAGGAAATCAATTTACACTTTTGCTAAACAAAATGATTTTTGTCAAGCATTTTGTGTGGATAAAATGCCTAAAGGGATGGTGCCCTTCAGAATTTTTATTGCAGACAAAAAGTCTTAAATAAATAAGGACATTAAATTTTCCCAAAACAATGAAATTATTACATGGTAAAAATTCCCAAATGAAATATACCTTTGTATTTTTTTCCATTTAAAAAATGTTTGATGTAATTCCTTTAGATTTTTTGTATAAACATTTTGGTCAAAATAAAATCAAACTTTGCACTTTTTCTAAAAATTTATAATTATTTCAAGATTTTTTTCATGAACAATATTCCCAATGGGAATAATTATTTAGAATATTTATGTGAACAAAAATACTAAATAACTATTTATATCAATTAAAATATCCCAACAAAAAATTGAAAACCCTAAGGCTGTATTTCATTAATTAAATACTAACTTAAGACAGCCAATCTAACCTAAAACATGACATATAATGAACATTGAACAATAATAATTGGGTTAGGGACTTGGGAATTTAAACTTGACAAGCTCCAAATTTCTTCAATTTAATTTTGGGCACTAACATTGGCTCTCGCCTTGGGATGCATACCCCCTATGGGTGTGCAAAGAACCCTAACTCACAACACAGTGTGCCAATCCATTGGGTCACAAATTCAAGACTTGAAATTTTCCCAACAACACTTATGAAGGCTCAAAAAAATATGAAAAACTTAATGAAAATATATTAAAAATATATGGAAACAAACACATAATAAAACACAAATGGAAATTGTATAAAAAAGGCCCAAAATAGAGGGGCAATAAATCAATGAAACAATAGAAAAATAAAACTATACACTAGACATTAATGTACATAGGTACAAAATCAATTAAGGAAGTATTTCAAATCTATACCATTGACTAATAGATCTAGTATTTCACCATCCAATTCTCTCAAGAAGAAAATATGCTTCCCAATCCAGTAGTTAATAGAATAGGGACCTATCGACAAGGCATCAAATTTTCCATGATTACCTTTCTTTTCATGCCTACTATCCCAAAGTAGAACCATATCACCTACTTAGAAGGATATTGGAATGACCTTCTATCAAATATTTTGTTTAGATTTTCCTTAAATTTGAGATGTATTTCATGAGGTTGTCTTTGAATTTCATGAAGATAAATAATTAATTTCATCCTACTTTCATAGTGATTGATTTGCTCGTTGTCTCCTAGTTGTTACATGAGATAATAGGTGAGAAATTGTAAATTCATACAAAAAAATACTTGAGCTCCAAAAAAATCTCAAAAGGCCTTTTTGCTATATCTCTCTTAGTTTTAATCCTATCAACCCATAAGGAAAACACAATCTATTCACCCTACTTCTTATTTACTTCTAAAGTTCATCTAAAGATTTTGAGCAATTTCTTGTTACTAGATTCTGCTTGACCATTCCCCTAAGGGTTTTAATTGGAAGCATAGGTCAATTTCATCCCATATTAGTTGAATAATTCCATTAAAGTCTTGGATTTTAAACTCATGGCATTATCTGTGATAACTTTAACAAGCAGACCAAATCTACAAATAATTTGATTTAATAAAAAATCCATAACCACCTGTTGTTTATCCTTCTTTGTATGGATTGGCTCAACCCATTTATAAGGAAAACACAATCTATTCACCCCACTTCTTATTTACTTCTAAAGTTCATCTAAAGATTTTGAGCAATTTCTTGTTACTAGATTCTGCTTGACCATTCCCCTAAGGGTTTTAATTGGAAGCATAGGTCAATTTCATCCCATATTAGTTGAATAATTCCATTAAAGTCTTGGATTTTAAACTCATGGCATTATCTGTGATAACTTTAACAAGCAGACCAAATCTACAAATAATTTGATTTAATAAAAAATCCATAACCACCTGTTGTTTATCCTTCTTTGTAGGGATTGGCTCAACCCATTTATAAGGAAAACACAATCTATTCACCCCACTTCTTATTTACTTCTAAAGTTCATCTAAAGATTTTGAGCAATTTCTTGTTACTAGATTCTGCTTGACCATTCCCCTAAGGGTTTTAATTGGAAGCATAGGTCAATTTCATCCCATATTAGTTGAATAATTCCATTAAAGTCTTGGATTTTAAACTCATGGCATTATCTGTGATAACTTTAACAAGTAGACCAAATCTACAAATAATTTGATTTAATAAAAAATCCATAACCACCTGTTGTTTATCCTTCTTTGTAGGGATTGGCTCAACCCATTTTTTGAAGTATTTAGTTATAACTAGTATCTATATATGTCTAGAACTTTAGGAATCAATAATTTATCCAATGAAATCCATTCCCCATTATCTAAATGGGCCTTCAATCATCCTAATCTACAAGGGAAGATAACTCGAAGCTTTCATCCTCGTAGAAAAGTGATGACATTTCTCACACTTTATAACTATTTGAGAAACATATTTAAATAATGATGACCACTAATAAAAAACTTTCAAAATTTTATGAGATTTAACCTTAGGTATGAAATGAACACATTACACTCCACTTTGGAAGTATTCAATTAGGTTAGTAGTATGTTCTTCCAACACACATCTTAGCAGAACCCCATCTTAATTCTTACATGCTAGTCCATTCTTAATCAGGAAGTATTTTTGGGAAACAAGCTTAAGAGTTATTTAATTTTTATCTAAGTCAGGGCATCAATTTTTATTTTTTAAGTAGTAAATAATATCTATATACCATGGATATATGTTAAATTAACTCAATGAAGCATCAACACTAAAAATAATAGTGTTTACCTCAATAAATTACAAATTGGTCTCATCCATAAACTTGGCTAGACCCATCCCTCTTACCAACTTGGTGGTCTAAATATCCATGTCATACTCTAAAAACTTGTTGAACCACTTACATCTCTTATTAGTTACTTCAATCTGAGTCAAGATGTCCTTCACCATGGTATGTGATACATAAGCACTAATCTTTGAACTTAGAATATGAAGCTTGAACATTTTGAAAATTTTTAAGAGAGTGAAATATTGATTTTACATGATGATATAATTAAGCTCAAGACCTTACATAGATTTTTGAAAGAAAGGTATGGGATTCTCATGAAATTCTTCATTATATTACAATAGGACACCAACAATAGTATTGTATGATGCAAAAGAGAATATCTGGGATAGCTTTGTGTAATCAGGGTTGACTAAGATAAGAGCAAACATTAAAGTTCCCTTGATATCATTGAATTCTTTCATAACCTTCCCCTCTCACTTAATGATCTGGTCATTCATTATCATGGATGTAATAGGTAGGGTTATCTCTATAAAATTTTACACAAACATCATTAAAAAGTTAATTTGTCTAAAGAAAGAATGAATTCCCTTCTTAGACTATGGGATAGGCACTTTGTTAATGGATTTAACCCTTTTAGGGTCAATCATGACACCATCCTTAGAAACTATATGTCTTGGTAACTTGGCCATTCATACTCTAAACTGGCACTTCATAGGATTAAATGAAATTCCAAAATCCCTACATCTAATAAATGCTTTCTCTAAATGATCCAAATTTCTTCTCTAGTCATGGATTACATAGTAATGCCATCCTAAAACACAATAATGAATTGATATATTATCTCTATGAAACCAACATCCATAGCTCACTAGAATTTTTCACGAACATTAATATACTTGAAAGTCAACCTCATATACTGATATGTACCCTAAGGTGTTATGAACATAGCCTTAGATCTCTTAGATTCATTCACCTCAACTTGGTTTTTTCCATCTAAAGTGGATAACATATTTGATCTAGTAACACTTTACATTAAGTTGTCCATATTGGGCAAGGGATAATTATATTTGAAATAACCTTTATTCAAATTCTTTAAATCCACACATAAGTAGATATCACCATTTTTTTTCACATAGGACTAAGTTTACCACCCATAATGAATACTTAATGGGCTGAATGATACCACCATTCCTCACCTTATTAAACTCAACCCTCATCTTCATGGCCAAGATGGGGTTAATGGGCCTCTATTTTTGGCTAAAATACTTGCTATCACATTGCAATGGGGATGACATGTTGGAAAAATTATTCCCTATATACTTTAAACATAGAATAAAACCATGTTAAATAATTCTATTACCTTTTAAGCAGCTACATGTAAGATTTTTTCTCAATTGCACTCAGGTGAGTACTTAGCCAAACCTTTCTTATATTCTCATGATAACCCACGTTTAACTTAGTCACATCTTTTGAGATGAATGCATCTCTTGATTTAATTCATTTAGCTCCATGAAAATATGCTTCTAAACTTACTAATCCTTTTAGGAGCATGTTTGTCTTCAACTGAATCATGTCCTTCCAAACAAGGTTTCCTTTCTATCATAAACCTAAACCATAGATTCAAAGTCTGTGAGTTGATCATGGAACTCAACTTCATAATTAAGAAACCTCCTAATCTGATAATCATCATCTAAGACCTACCAGTGATTAACATTATTTGGGATTGAAGCTAAGTAAGCACCTCCACTTGATATTGATAATGAAGGATCATATTTTTAATATCAAAATTAGCACCTAACCCTACAAGTCTATCAAATTCTTTGTTAAAACTTCTATCATGATAAAAATTGTTGAATGCATCAAAAAATTCAATAAAACATCTAATATCATTTTGATATTATTTCAACCTTTTATTCTTGGTGGCATAAGCATTACAGATTTGCTTAACCACTAACTTAAAATTTCTCTTGACATTCAAAATTTTAATTCCATATTCATGGGAAATATTTACACCAAGAAAGAGTGTCTCATACTCAGCATTATTATTTGTGCACTCAAATGACAACTAAATAGAAAACATAAAATATTTACCATTGGGGGCATACAAGACAACCCCAATTATGTTTCCATGATTAAAGCAAGTACCATCAAAGAACATCTTCCAAACTATACCTTTTTTTTCAAGTTCAACATCAAGAATAGTAGGATATTCACTAGTATCAACATTCCCAACAAAGTTACCCAATTCAACATTTGTGTAAAATATTTAGTTTAGATGATGTTTTGGTTCTTCAATTACAGGTAGCATCTTTGGATATATATATATATATATATATATATAAATCTTGACCATCTTACCCTCGATCAGAATGGTGGTGTAGGAAATGTCCATCTATACACTTCCACCCATGCTAGCAGCCCATTTCAATGATATCAACATCACCCACTTAGGTGGGTAGTTTGTAACTACCATGACCATATTCAAATACTTTCCAAGTTGAACTATTGATTTTAAAAATAATCCCTTGACTTGTCCTATAATTGGTACCTCTCATGAGTCCATGGCATAACACTTGCCAAAGGATAATGTGATCTTCACACCAATCTCATATAGGGCACCCAAGGGCATCATATTACAAGAAGGACTAAAATCAAACATATAATTTTGAATAATCAAACCATTGATCAATAGGGTTGTAATAAATGGATCCACACTTAGCTAACTTTTTACAAGTGTTGTTCCTAAATAAACCTCTAGAGTGGGTTCGATAACCTCTTCTGATTATTCATCACCATTCAGGGGTATTTGGGGCAATGATATTTCATTAATAGCTAACCTTTCACCAAACTCAAAGTACTCTAATGTTCTCTTCCTATTTTTAAGTATTCTTAACAATTTAACAAGTGGTATGGTGATTTTTAAGACTCAACACTTGAACAATATCACCTAAGCTATACCAAAGAAGAGTAGTATTGAGTGGAAGGGTGACAACACTTTCAGTAAGAATAAAGACACTTAAGGTTTTAAATGGAGTAGGTGGGGATGGATTTGAATATATAACAATAGCCTTCAAAGGTGTATTTTATTTAAGCTCATTATCACCCTTAGGGACACTAAACAACATGGGTGTTTATTCTTGGCTAGAGCACCTCTAGGCTTAGGAAATTGAGAAATTAGAACTATTTTTGAAGCTTTAGGGACTACTGTAGTTTTCTTATCATCCTTATTATAATCCCTTACCTTAGGATTTGTAGGGGTAGTGTCTTTAGGATCATCATCCTGATATTTGATTCTCAGGTGATACTCCTCTTAGATAAATAGTGTATTAATTAGTAGCTAAATATACTCTACTGATGGAATTCCCTCATCATATTTCTTAACCATCATAGAGTATAAGAAATTGAAATCATAAATGTGTTATTCATATACTTGTGCCATATTAACATTATAAGTAAATTTAGGAGTTGGGATGCTTACCATTTCAGCTATACTCTAAATTTTATTAGCAATAGTATCACTCAAAAATTATATGGAGGAAGTCATCTCACTTTGGGGGATATGACAATTAAACAATAAGGTTTCATCATTCAATGGTGTAGACTCAAGTTCATCTACATGTTCATCAATTATTTCAACTGTATCACATGGGGAATGTGGGAAGAAGTACTTCTCACACTAATCAATATCAATGTCATAATCTATATCATCCACCTTAGCATTTAAAGGATTAGGCACTTCTTTTCCATCCCCTCTATTCTAATTTATATCTATTCTTTCTTCATGTATAAGCCTCTTCCCTTTATCATTATATCGATTGTGGAAAGCAAGCCCCCATTGTGATTGATTAGGATGAGGAGCCCTCTCTTAGTTGGTAGACACATTAGGGATCCCATTTTAATCTCTATCCAACTTGTATGACATTTCTCTACTAATAGAGGCCAAAGTTTTAATACTTTCCTCATGGTTGGTTATCTTTGTGGATTGTGTATTTTCTAGATTGACCAACTTCACATCAACCCAATTGTTCATGGGCTTTCCCATAGCCTTTATGTTATTTTTTTATTTAGATGGGCATATTTAATGATAACCAAAGGTTATTGGGAGCCTTGTACCTTAAGTAGTATACAAATTTATTTTCAAAGGCATCATAATACTTTATTAAGCACGTTGCATCATTGGGCCTGATGTTTTTAGGTAGTCATATAATAGCTTTTTTGAACCTTATATTCAAGTCATGTACACACTCATTAGGGATATTTTTGATGTTTTAAAACTCAACCAAAAGAAACCTTAGATTAATCTTAGAACCATACTAAATTCTAAAAACATTTTTCATTTGTTCCCATGAATCAATGCTTCCAATCAGAAGGGAATTACACCATTCACAACTGTCTTCCTCAAACATATGCAAAAATAACCTAATGTACACATCCTCATACTCAATATCATAATATTTAATGATATTATGAAAATCCCTCAAGTTCTCATCACCACTCATTGCATTATCCCCTTGTAACT
This sequence comes from Torreya grandis, assembly GCA_037957365.1. Classification (NCBI taxonomy): domain Eukaryota; kingdom Viridiplantae; phylum Streptophyta; class Pinopsida; order Cupressales; family Taxaceae; genus Torreya; species Torreya grandis. Next base: position 884,476 of record JARHVA010003371.1, on the reverse strand, counting down.
TTGGAAGTCATCTCTTTACTTCATTGAAACTTCATTAGGATATCATTTTATTTGATCAAAATTGATAGGCCTAAATTTAGGAACCTATAATATAGGATGCTCATTCTCATCTTGGTCCCTATGCCTCATGACTAGTTCAATAGTGGGCTCATGAAAAACTAGCAAAAGGGATATGAGTGGGTGAATGACATGGACTTAGTGGATTAGATTCATGAGGGGATTCAGTTGGTTGAGAAAGAGTTTGGTAATACATATGACTATAGGTTTTAGAATTTATAAAAGAGCTATGATAGTCCTAAAAAATGGGAGGGTAAACAAATATTTTAAGATTATCAGAATCTTGATAACCCTTAGAAACTAAAATTTTCCCTCCAATAGGCTACCAAACATGTCCCCTTCTTCTTGGATGAATACTTGAAGGAGAGATGAGTTTCTTTGACAGGTTACTTCTAAAAGATGATCTCAGTCCTTCCATCTTTGTAAATAATAAAATACTCAAAGTTAAAGGTTAATTAAGATATTAAAACTATTCATTGATCTTCTTTAAAACCAAAAATTAAAGTTAGATTCACCACTAGAATCAAAATTTTACAATATAATAGTTTACAAACTACTATGATACATGATGATATTAAACTTGTTAAAGCTTAATGAGATAGACAATAAAGACACTAAATTTTTCAAAATAACATTTAAAAGGGGAAAAAACCTTTCAACATGCAATGTTAACATCTCTTTGTAAAGAACAAAACATAATTCAATTATCAAGCCTTTAAAAAAATCCTAACATATCCCTAGTGGAGTGTTACAACGTTAATGACCAAGATAGTCAAATTAATCTAGTAACAACATAGAGATTCATAAAATGATATACTTATAGCAACTCTCTACAAGAGTCCCTGATAACATAGGTGATAAGAATTGTCCCTTGAAATAATGATAGAATAGTGTTGGTTCCCATTTTTGCACCTCATACACTTAGTCTTGCACACTTGAGAGAAAATGGTAAGCAATGATGAAAAACCTACTAGTATGTCATTATATTTGGGGAAGGGTTTGGAATCAAGATTAGACTAAATTTAGAGAATTACTTAGAGGTACCTATAAAGGGTATGGTCATTTCCATGATTATTTTGACTTCACTTGAATGAAGGTGATAAGACATATGGGGTAGCTTGCTCACATGGAGAGATTATACAATTCAACCTCCATGGGGATTTTAGCATAGAAAATAAATATGACCAGTACATAAAAAAGATTGCACACTTCACCCATGAAGGGTTGTCACACAAAATTCAAAAATATTATAAGTCATATAAAATATACTAAAGACAAATGAGGAAATGCTTGCAATATTCACTCTATAAAATATTCAACAATAGTGGTCAAATGGAAAACTAAAACAATATGCTTCAAGACACAAAATGAAGACACATGTTAAGTATACAATATACATGCATCTATAGGAAAATAACACTTATAGTATCCAAAGGGTGTATTAATTGTAGGGTAGGTGGGGTAGGACAAGTTAGATTATTAAAAATGAGGGTGGTGTGTTGGTGGTTTCCAAATAATAGGGTATCTTGCATTGTTTCATGATAATATTCCTTATCAAAGATTTAGAAAAACTTGAAATGCAAGATAATGTTAAATACCAAATGATTCCTATGAGACTAAAACATACACTAAAACTAATCTTTCAAATGTTTTTCCTTGTCAAATCCATAAACCTAGGGTGTCATAACAATTTATTTAATATTCTATCTTGAATAAATATAGAAAGTGCTTATAATCTAAATCTATGCTCAAAATGACAACCAATAGTGAGCACAAACCCAAATGTCCAATAAGTCATTCTTGAAAACATGTCATTGCACTTCATCTATAGGTTACAATAAAAAACCACAATGAATTTCATTAACTTGAGAAATGTTACAAACATCAATGCATCAAAATATTTTCGTGGGGATAAGCATGGTGAGATTGCTCTTTTGACAAGGGAAACAAAACCAGTCTCTCATATGTTTTTAATGGTTGTACAATTGAAACCACCTTAGCAAGGGATAAAAAATACACACATAATTAATCCCAAAAATATTTCTATAGAACCTAGACTTAGAGAAAATGGACACCTAAAATAATGGCCAACAAGAACCTTGAAATAGAAGACAAGCCTTCTATTTATACGTTTTCAAATCTATAACTATGGGTTGTAACTTCAAAAATTGTAAAAAAACATACAACTCTACTAGGTTAATTCCATTTAGAAAATATTCCTCTACCATGCCTGAAATCTTCATCTATTGGCAAAAATAATCATTGTTCTAACGGTTTCTACAAAGAATGATAAAGATATGAAACAAACTCTTTGATTTCATTGCAGGAGATGCATTTCACACAAGATATAAGGAGAATATTCATGATAGAGGGTTGAATAAACTTTTTATTTGTGTGAAACTACCTAAATATACCATGGACCACTTATTTTCACAACAAAAACCTTTTGGATAGCTCCTCTTCCTCTTTACACACCATGGAACAACCTGCTCTTACAATGATTTCCCTGAGAATATTATGGATCCATGGCCCTTTGAATTATCTTCTTTAGAGTGTCCCACCTTGGATTTGGAAACCTAAAAAAATATCTCTAATGGAGGAACTTGGACAATCACAAACATGAAATAATGCAAGAGACTTAGCCCATTCTTAACTTTTCACCTTTTCACTCCAGCCTATTTTTTACATTTTGAGTTTTTAAAATTTGATTTTTCATATCTATCCTTTTAGAGCTTCCCTCATTTATTTTAGTATAATAATGCATTAGTTTCAACTTCAAGTTTACCATGCTTCATTTTCAAATTTTCCAAGTCATCTTGTTGCAAATGGTAGAAGCTCAACCAATTATCTTGCATAGGGTCCTGAAATATGATGTATATGCCTATGTGGCATCACCATGTCATGTCTACTCACTAATATATTTTATTTACACTTACCTTAGCATTAATTGTCTCCACACAAAATTGGAATTCTTGTTCATTCATAGATAACTTAAATGGCTACCACATTGGATTCAATTAGGTAGATGTCACTTTCTTATTTATTTTGAGCCCTTTGAATAGTCCATCTTGGCTTGCACCACTGGATTTTCTCACACAAGTAGATGCATGAAATTTATATTGATCAAAATAATCTAAATCTATTGGTTTTTTATAGGTCTTGTACAAAATGGTGCCACTTAGTAGCTCCATGAGCTCTTTGTATGTTAATTGATTAGTCTTGTCAAGATAAAATACTCTTGCCAAGTGGTGGTCTCACATTCATTCTAGGATTTATTGAAATATATTGACTTAATATGTTCCATAAATCAGATTGTGTATACTTGAATGCATACCATCGATCTCTAGGAATGTGCTCAATCTTTAGCTTGTGGTAATGTATTAACTTTTCAACTATGCCCTCAAACCATTAGATCTTTTTGATCAGTCAAATGTGCATTGTTAGATTTCAATCCATGAGATTGAGCATGATTTGTTCCTTCAAAATATTATCTATTTATTTGAGTGTCATTTCACCATGTGGCATCACCTTATGCTTCTTGGCATTTTGACCTATTCCACTTACCATCAAATCTCTGATAGGGTTCCTATAATGGTGACACTTATCACCATCTCACTCATCCTAGGGCATTGTTTGAAACATTGGCCTTCTACACACTATTGATTAGGATCTATATTCTTTGCCACATATAGTCTATTGATGGGAACCTGCTCAACTTTTAAACATGCCCCGTTAGCTTAACACTTATGCAATCTAGATGAATTTATTTGGAGCTTTTGGTCACCTAGCATTTTTATCCATCACATTCATATCTTTAGAATTTCTATCTTTTGAATCAATGGTTATGGGATTTTTATCTTTAACACTTATGATTTCATTTAGCCTTTGGTCTTTGGGAATTTTGTTCCACAAAATTTATTCACAATAATCTATCTTCAACATTCCATCAAGATAATTATCTTAGACAAATTATTTGAGAAAATGTCACCAAAGAATTATCAATTCACACTTTTCTCAAGAGTTTTGAATTTTATCAAACCTTTTGTCATGGAAAAAATTATCATAAGCATTTAGCCTTCATGTTTTCATCTTTTTTAGGATAATTGTTGCAAACATTTTGTCTAAAACAATTTCCTCGAAGAAAATGATCTTTGCATTTTTGCCAAAGGAATTGGTCTTTACATTTTTGTTGAAGAAATTGAGTCTTTGACATTTGTGTCTTCATTAGGACAATTTTTTCAAACATTTTGTTTATAATAATTTCCCCAAAGAAATTAGACTTAACTTTTTTATGAATGAAATGAATTTACAATTTTACTGAAGAAAATGACTTTCATAGATATTTTTATGTGAGCAAAATGCTAAAGGGCAAGTGGCCTACAAAATTTTTATCATGGAAAAAAGTATGAAACAAATAAGGACTTTACATTTTCTTGATAGAGTGAAATTGTTTTGGACTTTTAGCATGGGAACAATTATTGAAGGAAATAAACCTTAATACTTTTTACCATGGATAAAATATCCAATGGATTTTTTTTGGATTTTTTGTTCAAATATTTAGGCTAAAATAAGAAAAGACTTTGCATGATTTCCAAAACTTCACAATTCTTTTGGTATTTTTGTCTTAGATAATTTACGTAATGTAAATAATTATTTGAACCTTTTACATGAATAAAAATACCGAAGGCTTATTCTTGTCAAGCAAAATATACAGACAAAAGACCTAAAACCATAGGGCTTTATACACATTAAGTAAATACCAACTTAAGACTTATCCAATTTAACCAAAAGCTTGACATATACTAAATATTTAAAAATAGGACTTTGGTTGAGGACTTCTGCACTAAAAATTGACAAGTGCCAAATTACTTTAGTATAATTTTGGACACTAACATGACCTGGTAAACCCTACTTGCTACATCAAAATTCTTGAAAATAAGGGTTTTCCTATAGATTTTACTCATTTTCAAGACAAACCAAAACCATGTGAGGAAACTTGAAAGATTCCTTTACATGTTTCAAACATCAAACTAGGTCAATAGGACCATTTTGACCTATAACCAATTATATCTTTCTTATTAGGTCATTATAAGGGTTTTGACTAGTTTAACTTCATAGTAATTATTCATAAAGGATTTCCCCTCATTTTCAAAACTAATGCTAGGAAAAATAATCTATGGTAGTTCCCTAACTTCCATGGGGTGATCAACCTCTCATGTAAAGGTTGCATGTACCAACGAGTACCTGGAATCTCTTCTTCAGTTTATAACACCCCATTCAGTATATAAAGGGAACCTTATGATAAGTTTTGATTCATTCTCCTTTAGGTATTGACATAAAACTTTATCCACATACTTAAAATAACCTATCACACCTCTATCAATGCTCTCAATATATCTATCACCTCTAAAAATGATTTTGACCCTTCATTAGGCCATTTTAGGTCACTTTACATACAAGGCCCTATACTACTAGTCATACTTAAACTATGGTTATGAATTTAAACATATTGAACTTTATTCATCACTCCAAACTCATGTCATATTACCTCATATCAAGTTTATACACTAACAACCTTGCTTATAGAGATATTTTATATCTCAACTCATCATGCTACCAGGTCTATGACATTTATCTAGGTTCATCAAATAAGTCTTTATGATCTCAACATCAAGAAAAACAATGACAACACCAGATGAGATAAACAAAACTTAAATGACATCAACAAAAAATTCATGCATACCTTGTAACACATTCCCAATAATCTCCCTCTTTATCATTGATAGAAACAACTCATCAATATAACCTATTAAGAGAGACTTCTTTTATTGGGAAAAATCTTCTTAATGAAGATCAATCTCTCCCTTTGATATTAGTCACAAGGCACTTACCTACAATAACACTTCAATATACAAAAATAAAATATCATGTCATAAAACTCCCCCTTGCATATTACATATATCAGATAGCTTCTTCTTGATAGATTGATATGACTCCCCCTTTAACTTTACAAATTGTGAAATTCTTTTCTATTCTTGGAGCTAAAACACCTCCTCATTAGCTCCCCTTAAGTACTTTATCTTTCTTAGTGGCTACTAGGAATAGGAATCACACCTAATTCTTATCTCAAATGTTCAAAAGTAGCCTTTAGAAGAGGCTTAGTCAAGATATCTACAATTTGATCCTTGGTAGTCACAAATTCAAGATTAATGCTTTGTTCACTGACCTATTCTCTTAATAAATTATACTTGATAGGAATATGTTTGGTCATTGAATGCAATTAAATATTATTTCAAACACTTGTGACACTAGTATTATCATAAATAATAAGAATAAGACCATCAAACTCTACCTTGTAGTCTGTAAAGGTTTATCTCATCTAAAATACTTGAGTATAACATGAGGCTGATACAATGTACTCAAACTCAAAAGTTGATAAAGTTACTAAAGGTTTTTTCTTTCTTAACCATGAGACTAGACACTTACCTAAGAAAAAATATTCTCCACTAGTGTTTTTTCTATCATCTAGACTCCTAGCCCAATATGCACATGTATAAGCTACTAGATCAAACATTTTAATCCTTGGGTACCATAAACCATATTCCAAAGTTCTTTTGAGATACTTAAATATCCTCTTGATTTCTTTTAGGTGAATTTACATAGGATCTACTTGGAGTCCTCCTATAAGACCTACTACTTGCATGATATCTAGTCTACATGTAGTAGTATACAACAAACTCCCAATCATGGATCTATATTTTGTCTAATTAACCCTTGAGGATTCATCATGTAACCATAGGTGTAATTATAGACTTACAATATTCCATTTAAAAATTCTTTACGGTCTCTTTTATATACTTTACCTATGAAATGAACATACCTTTTTTAGTTTGACTAATTTGAAGTCTAAGAAAGAAGGACATTTCTCGAAGCATAGACATCTCAAATTATGACTTCATCACCTATGTAAAATCCTTGGTCATGTTTTAATTATCTAAACTAAATATAATATCATCCACATATACTAAAACTATTAGTTAATGATTATTTTTAGTTTTGACATACATGTTACTATCTACAACTCCTCTCTTGAACCCTTAGTCTAAAAGGTACTTATCAAGTCTAGAATACCAAGATCTAGGGGCTTATTTTAAACAATAAAGGGCATTTTACAAACTAAAATCATAATCTTTGTTATCAATCCATATAAAACCCTTAGGTTGTTTAATGTATACCTCTTCTTCTGAATTCCCATTTAGGAAGGTTGACTTAACATCTATCTAGTACATCTTGAATCCTTTAAAATATGCATAGCCAATGAACAACTTAATGGAATATAACCTTGATATATGAGCAAAGGTTTCTTAAAATTACAGTCCTTATACCAAATCATATCCTTTTCACACAAGTATGTCTTTGTTTCTAGTGGCCTCTCAAATCTCATTGAATTTGTTCCTACAAACCCATTTTGTACCAATGATGTTTTTGTCTCTAGGTCTAGGTACTAACTCACAAGTTTCATTCTTCTCAATTTGATTTAGGTCCTCATTCATTTCATCTAATCAAAACATATCTTCACTTAATTATTTATATTTTTTAGGTTTAACTTTCAAAAATAAGGCATCATCACTCAGCATTATTCTCCTTGTTTGTATGCATGCACTTTTATTTCTAATGATTTGAGATTTAGGATGATCCTTTTTAATTTGCCTAGAAGGACCTTTTGAGTCCTTTATTTCCACATTCTCATTTTTATCCTCATCTATCTCTATTTATCCTTCATCATTATTTTACTAAGAATATGGATTCTTTGTTTCATCCACATTCACATTTGTGGTCTCCACTGTCTTTTTCAATATTTTGTTATAACGTATGTATGTAACACTTACTGATGAATGTCCTAAAAATAAACCTTCATCATATCTTGAATCAAACTTTCCTAGGTCCACATCATCTTCTCTTGATATAAAATTTAGTCTTGAAAACCCTGAAATGTTCAAAACATGCAAATCTACCATTACATAATTCATATAGAGTTTTATCACCATTGATTCTAATCTTAGATTTGTTCAAGGTCTAAGTTATAATACTCATGTCTTCTCTCTAATAACCATATGATATATTTTACTCATTCAACATGTTCGTTTTCATCTCTTGGACTATTCTATTCTTTCTTTTAATCACTCCATTCTATTAAGATGTTCTAGCAGCTAAGAATTATCTTCTTATTCCATTGACCTCACAAAACTCAAAAAACTCAATTGACCAAAAATATCCTCCTTTTTAAGACATAATACACTTGATATTAACATTAATTTCATTTTAAACCAAAGACTTAAAGGTTTTTATCTTTCCTAGAGCTTCTAACTTCTCCTTTAAGAATGGTACCCAAGTCATTCTTGTGAAATCATCTATAAGAAAAAGGAATTAGTTATCTCCCTAAATAATTTGAATCCTTGTAGGTCCACACAAAGTAGTTTGGATTAGTTATAAAGGTATAGTAGTGTAATATTATTTATAATTAATTCTCATCCTAGTTTTCTTACCATGTTAACATGCCTTGAATAGAGCATCTATAGGTTTAGAGATTTTTGGAATATTCTTCATAGATCCCTTAAAGCTAATATTGGCTATATTTTCAAATTTCATATGACATAACCTTCTATGCCACAAAAAATATCATATACCTTACTCATGCATAATTTATCTTTTATCATGTCATTTAGTATATAAATATTGTTTTCAGTTCTCTTAGCTTTGGCAATCAATCTTCCTGATTTAGCTCTTCTTATCTCACATAATTTTCCATGAAATGTTAGAGTATGTCCTTGGGTGCACATTTAACACATTTATATTTTTGTATTCACAATTTAAAATCCCAAATCACCTTTCCTAACTATGTTATCATATGTTTTATCACCAAACCTTACTGAACTAGTGTCATTCTTCTTCAAGGTGATGCCTTTACTTTTATTTCCTATCATGTGATTTGAGTTTCCATTTTCTATGTACCATTTAAAATATTCATCTTGAGTATGAAAATTAGTTTGGTCTATCATATATTCATCTCCTCTATATTTACGTTTCTTTTCTATAGTTTCTACTTTCTTGATCCATTATTTAGTGTAAGGACTCCTTAGCTTCTCAACATGGCTAGTTTTCCTGATATATTTTGTCTTACACTCTTTTGAAATATGTCCTATTTGGTTATAACTATATCATATAATTTTGGTTCTCAATCTACATTTAAAAAATTTATGTCTAAATTTACCATAATAGAAGTAATAACCCATGAAGGAGTTCACATAATATTTTTTTTGATCTTGTTAGTCTTTTGATTAAGATATAATGAAACATTATTGCCTTTGACATTTATGGATGAAGAAAAGTCCTTATTAACTTATTGATGCTTGACTTCAAATTTGGTGGATTCTACATAGGTCTTGATTCTATAAATTTCATTACTCCTTGAATGATAAATGTATGTTGGAGTCTTACATTTCATAAAATCCTTTTGTTCTTCTCTAAATCCAAGACCTCACATGTCATTAAAGGATATTTATAGACTTTTCAATACTTTCCTCATACTTATGGTAAGTCCTTAATTTGATATCACCTTGCTCAATTTTTGCCTCGAAAGTATTTATTTTCAATTTAAGCTAGGTAAATTCTTCCATGTGATCCTTCTCTTTTGAACAAAGTTCACAAGTAGACTTACTAATTATGGGTAGATTCTCATGGCAATCATGGAAGACACTTTCATTTCTAAGATCCATATCTATGTTCTTAAGATTTCCCTTAGACTATTATGTCTACTCAAGGGACCAAGTTTTGATACCAATAAGAGTGGGGTGGATTAGTGTGAAAAGTCTTATTTCATTTCCATATATGATTCCCTTATCAATCAAATAGATCTAAAGATATAACATTGCATAAGCAATTATTTATATGAGCAAGAAGTGATATCACATCACATGAGCACAAGATTTATATGAGAAACCATCTAGGGGAAGAAAACACATCAATTAAAAACTTGAAATACTATCACATAAGTAATAAATCAACATTTTAGTGAGTCACCAACCCCATAAGGATCACCTACCCCTCAATTAGTCAAGCACTAACTCAACTAGTGCATTTAGTAAGCTTCAACTTGCAAGTAGGCTCCAAACCCTTAGGAAAATAAGAACTAAATCAAATACCTTAAATATTTGTTAAAAATTTGACACTTATTTCTTATTTAACTGATGATGATCTCCTTTTTTTTCTCTTCTCACACTTCTTTCTCACTCAAATAGCCTATTGGGCCTTCCTTCTCAATTAGCCCTTTCCTTAGTAGAATTAGGTTAAATGACCTTGATCAACACCTATAAAAACATAATTAGATACCAATGGAATTTTAATATCATATATATGATGTTATTTAATCCCTTACCCTATTTTCAAAAACACTATATCATCTGCTCAATAGCTTAATATTCTAACTAGTCAAAAGAAGCTTATTAGGCCTTGACTTTATACTTGATTATTTCTCATACCCATATTGGTTGGATAGGGAAATAACAATAATTGTATTATGATTTAAATATATCAATATAAAATTTTAAATATTTAAAAAAACATTTAATATGCAAGCCATTACATTAATGTCAAAAACCACCATTAGGCATAATAGAGACCTAATGCAATTACGCCTTCCCTAAGCACATGTTTCACTTGAACATCCTTTGAACACTTTGAGACTTAAAAAATGGATTAAAAAATTAATATGTAACTTTAATATACCCCTAATAATATATCCTTATTTACCCAATACCATTGGGATATTTTCACTCCTTGAACCATCCAATTATGTTTACTCACCATTAGGCCTTCTCATTGTGAGAAAGTCTACCTTGTGAATATGAACCATATACACAAATTTGAAACATAAAATAATAGTAATAGGATATTTATGACTTAAAATAATTCCAAAAATGATTTTTTATTCACCATAATCACCAAAAGGCCTTATTGATTCTCCTACAAAAGGCTTACTCAGAATCACCAAACACTGTCAACAAATAGTAAAAATCATTTGGCTCTCCATACTTGAATAGGGACTTTAAAAGAATAAAAATATATTATAATGATCCTATGATAATTTTATAACATCTTTAATGTACTTTTATCATTCAAATTAGTTTAAAATTACTTAGAAACATCATTTTCACATACACATAGAAAGTTGCCTGAAGTAACAAAACCACAATCAATACAATCACATATTAGAACACCTATGGGAACACTTATGAGATATTAAAATTGGTTTGTGTGAAAATTTATCATCTTTATATTATCTTTGAAAATATAAATTATATGGTCATAAATCAATATTTATCTTACAGACCATTCTCACTATTTCACTCTACATAAACTTAAATGTTCTAGATAGACCAGTTTGATGAAATATTTTTGCTTGAGTATAGGAATAATAAATAAGTATAAACCAAGGGGATAGGAGGGATATGTTTTTAATAATGACCCCATGCATTATGATCCATAACTATTCTTATGCAACCAATCCCTCTCAATCTCACCTAGTTTTTTCTTTGTTTTGTTCATGAAATTTGTTTAGCGATAGTCCAACTTCCATAAATGGTTTAACACATTTTGGTATAAAACCTAATAAAAAATTTTCATGGGAATAAAATATAAATCTTAAACATAATCCTCCACCCATTTTCATGCTTCTACATGGTTAACCTTGCCTCCTACATCAAAATTATTGAAAATAAGGGTTTTCTTGTAGCTTTTGTTCAGATTAGTTTTCACATTGTTTAACTTTGTGTATTTATTGAGGGGTAAATAGTAATAGGTTAGTTAATTAGTAACTAGGTAATCATAATATGGTTATATAAACAATTTTATGACATTATTTAGAATATTATAGCTGTTGAGATATATTGTTAAGAAGTTATAACAATATATCTATATACGATTTTGGTTAATTTAAGAGATTTTGGGTGAGAAAATAATGGAGAAATTATAGGAATAATATTCCTATAAATATGTAATATTCCTAAATGATTACTAATTATAATATAAGATAATATAATATTATTATGTGTTGAAATAATTATCTGTGTTCGATTCAATTTTATAGTGCATGAGTTAATTATTTAAATATATCTCTTTTAATTCACAACAATGGTATGAGAGTGGCTATGAAATCCTAAGACATTATATGTAGAAAAGCAATTATTAGCTTGATTTCCCTAGCTCATGAGAAATTATGTTGATGAAAGCATCTATGAAAAGTATATATTAGTTTTTTAAACATTTTTTGTGGTATTTGGTAATCGACATTACTCAGATCTACTTGTAGAATTTATCTTATGAATTCTACATTATGCACTCTATCATTGATTGACATTTTTTCAAATTGGTGCTCAAAGAATTCTCAAACCTCAATGTTGTGATCTTTTTATAAGACATTGTTTATATACATCTATGTAATATCCATTAGAGACTCTACTTAGATTTATTCTTCTCAAACAGCATCATGATCATATGTTTTCCATAGATGCATAATGCATAGAAGAAAGGATAATCAAAACCTCAAAAATCATATAGGGCTTGTGAATAGTAAGGTAAAAGGAGAATCATTGTGATCATTAGTTTCAATAAAATACATGCAGTAATTTCAATCCAAATACAAAAGACAATTTTGGAGATTAAACAAGTAAATAATTATTGAGACATCAACACTACAAGTGGGAGAATACAAGGACTGTGAACAACATACTATTTAGTTTATCTCCAACCAACTGCACTCCTATATGTTTAGTTTCATGCTTCCAAACCATGCATCACCATGCCACTATTCATGGATCATATAAGATTTAGTTTCATAATTTTTTGTTTGATTTTTTTTATAGTCCATCATAATAGTATTAATTTAGTTATAGTCTAAATATAGAAATTCTCTTTATCATGTGATTTTATTATTTATGAGTTGTTAAAGTCTATAGTTTGAGATTTTTTATAAAGTTTTTTTTTTAATTCTTAAGTTTTGGTTTATTAGTTTTATTTCTAATAAGATATTTTTAGATGAAGTATAAATTAGTGTTTTTTATAGTTTACTTTGTTTTGAGTATGGTTTTTAAGAGTCTTTGAGTCCAAATAGTCAAAAATTGAAAAAGTTCAAAATTATCAGAGAGTCATTTTTCAAAAGCATCATTTTTTTCAAGAATCCTATTTTAATGTTAAGAGTATGTCCATGCAAAATCCAAACTATTTATATGAATAAAAAGTTAATGTTGTTTAGGCTTAGAGAGTCACTATCAAACAATATAAAAAGTAAAACTATTTATTCTAATAATGCATTTTCACTTGAACATGATGTTCAGATTATGGGAGGAGTCTTTCCTCAACTAAGCTTCATCGATACATCAAGCCAAGTAAGTAATAGACATTGGAGGTTGGAGGATATACAAAGGATGAAGGTATTTAACAACCTATCTTTAGTCACCAATAATGGGGCCACACTAATTATGTCATGACATTTTTTTTGTTTGTCATTTTCAATTATGTGGATTTAAGTTTTTCACTATGGTGTGGTAGTTACATTTACTTTTCAGCATGTGTGAAAAATAAGAACAGTGGTAGTTGTTCACTTGTGAATGATAGTCCTATGTAACCCCTTTTGTATATTTACATTGGATAATGTTGATCTAAAATTCATTGTAGCAATCATGATGAAAGGTTAGTGGTAAACCTAAGAAAACCATTTTGTAAGGATTTTGGTGAACCTGTGAAAACTATTTTGTAAGGTGAGTGATGAACTTGAGAAAACCCCATTGTAAGGTTAGTGGTGAACCTAAGAAAACCATTTTGTAAGGTTATTGGTGAACCTATGAAAACCTTTTTGTAAGGTTATTGCTGAACCTAGAAAACCAATTTTAGATGAGCGTGAAAGAATATATGTACAATGGCACATGTATGCAGAGAAGATCATGAACACATGAAGGTGGCATGCTCCAATAAGAAAATGAGATATATTATACCATGTAAAAACTATGGGGGAATGTTGGGATTTGTTTTCACATTATGTAACATTGGGTATTTACCAAGAGGTAAATAGTAATAGGTTAGTTAAATAGTAATTGGTTAATAAGAATATTGTTATATAAATAATATTATGATCTTAGTTAAAATATTATAGTTGTTGAGATATATTATTAATAAGTTATAACAATATATCTATATAGGAGTGTTCTTAATTTGAGATATTTTAGGTGAGAAAATAATGGATAAATAATAGGAATCATATTCCTATAAATATGTAGTATTATTTAAAGATTATTAATTAGAATTGAAGATAGTAGAATAATGTTGTGTATTGAAATAATTCTCTATTGTTTGGATCAATTTCATAGTGCATGAGTTAATTAATTTCATATAGCTCTTTCAATTCACAATAGCTCTTACTTATTTTCAAGACAAACGAAAACCACCTAAAAAAACCTTGAAGATTCCTTTACATGTTACAAATAATAAAATAGGTAAATAGGACCATTATAAGCCATAATTGATCATATATTTCTTATCAAGTCATTATAAGGGTTTAGAGAGGGTTTTGATTAGTTTCACTTCTTTGCAATTATTCATAAAGGATTTCCACTCATATCCAAAACTAATGCAAAGAAAAAAAATAGGAACTTTCCCCGACTTCCTTAAAGTGATCAATATCTCATGCAAAGGTTGCACACGCTAAAAAGTAGAAGAAATCTCTTCTTTCATCTACAACACCCCATTCAATGCACACAAGGAACCTTATCACATGTTTTCATGATTTCTCCTTTAGTTATTGACTTCAAACAATTTACACATACTTAACATGACCTCTCAAAACTGTTAAAATTATATCAAGAGCTATGTCACCTTTGTAACTTATATTTACCCTTCATTAGGCCATTATAGGTTACTTTGCATACTAGACCTTATACTAATAGTCATACTTAAACTATGATCATGCCTTGAAACCTCTTGAACTATCTTCATCACTCTAACATCATGTCATATGACTTCATACTAGGTTCATACACTACCAACCTTACCTATATATATCTTTAATGGCTTAACTCATCAAGCTACTAGGTCCATGCCATTTTAGTAGGTTCCTCAAATAAAGACTTATGAACTCAACATTAAGAACAATAATGATAGCATATAATGACATGAATGAGACTTATGTAACATCAATTACGATACTATTTTCATGGGGCAGTCTGAAGTCACAAAAGCAAGAACTTTGAAGAAAGCTATAAATTTATATTTAGCTGCCTCAAGACAACTGATTAACTGGAACAAAAGTGTAGTGTTCTTCACTAAAACCCCAAGTCATAGATAGAACAAAATAGCTAAAATCCTTGAATGCTCCACAGGATCTTTCCCCTCCTCTTACCTGGGTCTCCCTCTTGGGATGAAAGTTCTTGAAGCTTTTTGGGAAAGACTTATTAAAAAAATTAGCAAGAAACTTGTGGGATGGAAAGGTAATTTTCTAAGTCAGGCAAGAAAGCTTACCCTCCTCAAAGCAAGTCTTCAAAGCATACCCACTTATGCTTTGAGTCTTTTCAGAATTCCAACCAAATTTGCAGAAGCTATTGAAAAAATTTAGACAAACTTTCTTTGGACAAGTACTGAGGAGAAAAGGAGAATGCCTTCAATTTCATGGGATAACATTTGTAAACCTGTTAGGGAAGGAGGACTAGGAATAAGGAAAATTAGAAGTATGAACATAGATCTCTTAGCCAAGTAGGGATGGAGGGTTTATTAGGAAAACAAAGAATGGAGCAAAATATGGAAACATAAGTATTTATTCAAGGCAAAGTCCCTTTCTGATTTATTTTCTTACCCTGACATCTCCCATCCATCTGCCATATGGGGGACAGTTCAGGGTACTAAACAAGTTTTAGAAGAAGGAAGCTATTTGAAAGTTGGCAATGGAGAAAAGGTGAAATTTTGGGAAGATGTTTGGTTAAAAGGAAAACCTTTGATAGATGAAATCCAAGATAAAGAAGCAATAGACCGATGTAAATAAAGATTGGGAATAATGGTTAACCAATACTGGCAAAACAACTCTTGGGTGAACCTTACTGATCTTGATCAAGATTTCAAGGATATACAACTATCCCTATATGCTATATCTCTCTACCCTAATCTTGAAGATAAGATTGTTTGGCATAATGAGCCTAGTGGACAGTTTAAAGTTTCTTCCATTTTCACTTCAACAGGAAATGGCAACAAACCTTTGTGGATGAAGGCCTGGATAAAGGGGCTCATCCCTAAAATCAAAATATCCTTCTGAACCCTCCTCCAAAATAAAATCTTGACTCTGGACAATTTACAGAAAAGAGGAATATATATTGTGAATAGGTGTATTCTTTGTAAGAAGGCCTTTGAAGATAGAGATCACTTATTTGTGAACTGTTCTTTTACACAGCAAGTTTGGAAAGAAATCCTCAATCTATGGGGTATTGCTTAGATTCACCACAAAAATGTGGAATTATCTATTAAAAGTTGGTATTGTCCCTCCAAGAATCCTGAAGTTATATTTGTATGGAAACTAACTCTTCCCCATATTTGGTGGAGAATATGGAAGGAAAGAAATAACCAAAATTTTAGAAGTAAAGAACTTCCTAGATGGGTGGTGGGGCAGAACATCATTAGAGATATTAAGGAGAATTTTTCATCACAAAGGATTACAAACCTAACATTTCAAGTGGATAATCCCTTAAGAACGGAAAATTCTAATGGTAAACCTAAAAATCCTAGACTAGGTGTTATTTGGAATGTCCCCCCTCAAGGGTGGATTAAAAGAAACTTTGATGGAGCTGCTAAAGGGAATCCAGGGAATGTAGGATGTGGAGGAGTCTTCAGAAACCATATGGGAAATGTAATCAATGCTATTGTAATCCCCATTGGAAAGTCGAATTGTCATATTGTTGAAGCTTCTGCTGCCCTTAAAACCATCAAACTAGCTGTGGATTTGGGATATTCTAAATTATGGCTGGAAGGGGACTCACTGAATATCATAAATATTATAAACAATAAAAATTATATGTCATGGACTATAGAGGTTATGGTGATGGAGATGAAAACTTTAATCAAAATTTTTGAAAAAGTAATAATTACCCACACCTATTGTGAAGCCAACAGAGTTGTAGATTGGTTAGCAAATTATGTAGTCTGAACAGGACACAAAGTGAGGTGGTAGGAAACATTAGAAAATAATGTGGATCTTAGAACGCTCATTCATCATGACGCAACTCATGCAAAGGAGGGAAATATTAGCTTGTAATAGAAAAGTAATGAGTTGGAGGAGTGGCTTCGTGGAGAAAGGTTTACAATCATTAAAAAGGAAGGCCCTCGAAAATGAGAAGTGGATCCTGAACATGCCTAAAAAAAAGTGAGCTTTGAAACAAATTGGTAGCAGGTGGGATCATTGTATAGTTTACAGTGATTGGGTATCAAAGGAAATATGCATGGCTCACGTAAGTAAAGGAGAACCAAGGAAGCAGGAACCCAAAAATTGTGAAGAGTGGAGAACGAAACAAGATGTCTAGAAAATCCTGTAGAGAGGGAAGGTTGTGAACTATATGGAAAGGCTCCATGGTTCAAAACCTCATATTACAATGGATTTTTTCAAAAATTGGATTGATGATAGGGTCACTCTGCATGGCATCACAGTGAATCTAACAAAGGAATTTATAGCAGAGGTTACAGGGCTGCCTATGAAAGGATTAAAATTCTCTAAGTAGACTAGTATTTCAAATGAGGCCTTTTTAAAATTCCCTAAGATGAACGTTGAAGAGCAGAAGTTAGAAAATAATGGGGATTTCTTTGAACTGGAATAGATTAAGGGCTTTTAGAGGGATGTCTTATGCTATATTCGAGAGTACTTCATCCTTGATGGAAGAAGAAAGAGAGTCCACAAATTCCACTTTGTATACCTAAATCATTTTAGACACAAAGTAATAATTTCCTTTCCCTTTTATCTGCATTTCTCTTTGGTCCAAAGTTTATTCACTCACAGGAAGAAGGAAACGTGTCCTATTCTACATGAAGGATTAATTTTGATAATTGAAGGCTATTGCAAGAACAAGGCCATGGTTATGAACCCTTATCTAGGGAAAAACAAGGATTCATGGAGTAACAAGAGTGAAATTGTTAAAGGGAAAGATAAAATAAAAATCAAGCCCCCTAGTGTCAAGAATCAGAATGTTGACGAGGACACAGAGTGGGAGAGAATTGATAAGTCTGGGGAGGAAAGCTTGGAGGAAGAGGGAGGAATAGAAGCAGGAATACAAGTTCCAATGAGGAAGAAGAAATTCAAGAGAAGAATGAGAAAGAAGGAGTCAACATAGAGGAGGAGTCTAAAAATATTGAAGATGACTTTGAGGAAAATGAGCAAGTGTTTGAGGATGATAAAGTCCTGGATGGCCCTGTTGAGGACCCTATTTTGATAAATGAGAGGGAAAACATAGTTCAGGCTGACAACCAAGAAATGGACTTGGGATTTCAAGCTAAAACTAAGGAACAAAATCAAAGGGGAAGAGAGGATCACATTGAAGAAGGTGGGAACAGTCCTAATAAGAACATAGAAGAGTGGAGTGATAAAAGGTAGAACGATGGAAGGCACACACCTATGAGATGGGTTAATTACAAATCAGAGGCTATCCTCCAACTCAATTCATGGATGTTTAAGGAGATAATGGATCTCAAAAGGAAAATGGAAATTATGGAAGACAACCAGAAGGCAGTTTGGAACAAAATCAATAACATGGAAAAATAGATGAAAGACATCCCCATCAAGCTTAAAGACTATGATAACAACCTAAGGGAACTCATCTAGGAGAGCAAAATGAAAATGGAGGAAGTTACATCTAACATATGTGCTGCAGCTATTAATATTGGAAAAAGAGCTAATGAGGAGATCAAATCCTTGGAGGGGCTTAGCAAGAGGACGAGACAAAGCTCAAGAAAGAAAGTTATGCAAGAGGGAGCCATGTCAGTGGCTACTTCCATTCAAGATATTGTTGTGAAAGGTAAGGAAGCAGTGAAAATGATTTTGGAATTGGAAGAATAGCCTGGTTCTTCTAGTTGGTTGTGTTATCTAGTCTTGTTTCTTTGTTTTTTGTAATCTTTTGACTATGGTGTAGCCAGGTCTTTGTAAAACCTAGGTTTTGACTTGTGGTCTTTTAGGTGGTTTTAGGTCCATATAAAACCTATTTATGCTACTTCTTTGTAGTAGGTTTTAGGTTTTTCCTATGGTCGTAAATGCTTCATCTTTCTATCTTTGTTTTAGGGTTTTGGGGTCCCTTTAAAACCTATTTTTACCTTAATCTAAAACATCAATTACAACTTCATGCATACCTTATAACACATTACCAACAAAAGTGATGAGGTAAAGAGGTCAATTTTTGTTATTTTTAGATCTATCAAAGCTACATAAGCATGGAAGTGAATATTAGGGATTTAGGAAACCTCCTTGAAGTGGTTAGACATGCCAAGTGGGTTAATCAGCCTATACAACAATTAAAACTAATTTTTTTCTAGTGATATTCCTATTTCTATGTTGATCCTATATCCTTTTCCATTTAAAATTATCCCCTAATACCTCTATAATGTGTGGTACATTATATGTCCTCTTTAAACCTTTATCTTTAGTGAAAATTGTATATTTAATTCAAATGTGACCAAAAGGTGACATAACATATCATTAAGAATAATGAAAAACATGTCAAAGGATTAAAATATATCATTTGACCCTCAAACCATGCCTAAATCTCATTTAGGATCTTGGACCATTTTCAAACCTATGGGAACCCTATGAAAAATGTGAATATGTAGGGGTGTGGGATCAAATTTTACCTAGGTTCAAATGTAGTCAACCTTTTGGTAATTTCATAGGGGTAGCATGCTTACCATGCTAATGATCAATTACCTTATCCTATCCTTCAGAATGGAGTCATAAAAACATTGATATTGACATTGATAAGCCTCTAAAAGGACATCAAACCACACCACACACAAAAAAAAAATAACACACAAGACAAGAAACAAAGAAACATACTAGTGCTCTCATTAACTCTTAATGAAAACACACAAAAACATAAGCAAAATACACACCTATCATATTATTTACAATACCTCAGGACACTTAAGGTGAGGAACCACTCGTCATTGCTCCAATCAGGGTAAAAAGATAATGCTTCATGCATCACTATTACTCCATGAAAATAAACCCTCATATGATGAATGCTTATCAATGAACACTTGATTATGGAGATAGTCAAATGGCTTACCATATTTGGATCTTATGTTAGATTTTTTTTTCATTTATTGTTATTAAGAACAGTCCATTCTAGCTCTCTTAAATATTTGTTTGAATTTGCATTTGACTTGAGTTTTATCATGCTCATTTGATGTTCTTTATTTGGCCTCTTGTTAATCATGAAAGTTGTCTCATGTTCACATTATTTTAGAACATGATGCACATGATGTCTAGAATCATCAAGATTATCATCTTGCTACTCCAACATGTCTAAAAGTGATTCAACATTGAACTAAGGTTTGTAATACTCCTTAAACACACACATTTTTGCCTTGGATTAATTGCATTCCTTTATGATTGTAGCCTTATTAACAGTGGTTTGATACTCATTCTCATGATCAGTATGATACTATCCTTCATGTTTATAAAGTTCATGAATAACCTTATGATTACATTCATGCTTCTTAGGAAGTGGAGTTATCTTACTCAATTGATCAAACTCTTGAACTATTGCATGGAACTACTACCATAGGTCATCATCTTCTTCATGATCATTACATTTATGGACTCATCCATCTTGGGAATCCAAAATGGCATTGTCTTCCTCATTATATTGATCTACCATACATTGAAAAACATCATCATTATGCATATGAATAATATAATTACCTTCAAAAACTTATTCAAAATAATTATCAAGGCTTACCTCAGAATGTTTATTACCTTCCTCAAAGATGATGTATATGACAAGGCCTATCTCTTCAATGAAGGTATATAGATAATGTCCATAAGTGTCATAACCATACTCATATGGTAAAATATTAGATATACATTCAATTTTGGAAGATGTTCCATCATCCATAACATACCCCTTTTGATCGGTAATTGTACAATTCATATTAAAACTTGCTTCCACATATGGCTCAATGTGAAACATGGCCAATATTGTTTTCTAATAGTCAGATTTGATATATACCTTATTTAAAATTCCAACAATGACTAATCAACTAATATGCATCCTCCTATCTTGGTGGTAAATCCTCTTGATATGTAGATAGCAATGTGAGTACGTGGATCTACAACCACCATGTCTTGAAGGATTGCAAGATTGGACAATCACGTAAGGAAACTCTCAAACTTTTGATGACCCTTATTGTCTTAGCTGGTGTCCCATCAAGTTGAAACACTTCTTTAATAAATGGATAATATCTCAATTCCAACTTATCTTCCATAATTTTGGGCATGACTGAAGCTCTTACCCCATTATCTACAATGTAATTGTGAACAAGTTTGTCTCCTACAATGAGTGTAAGACACAAGGGTGGGGGATTTTAAGATTTAGTGGAGGGTTAAAAAATATGATTAGTATAATTATTGAGATTTGAATCACCATGTATTTATGAACAAGGAATGATTTTGATTTGGGATAGTTGCTCTTGAAGTAGTTCCTTTTGACTGGGCATATGGAACACTTCCCAAAGAGATAAACTAATCTTATCATCTTTCAAGGAATCAATGATATTTAAAAATTTAACGCTCACATTTTATTACATTCATGAGTAAAAATAAGTAAATTGATTTGGAGGCAATGGATTTTTTGAGTCATCCTTCCCACATTCTAATTTAGAAAAGGTGAAAAAGTTGTAGGGGTTGCCACATTTGTATTCACAGCTGATGGTCTTGAAGAAGGATTGTTTTAACTTGTGTCAACACCATGAACATATTTTATAAATTTGATTTTAAATATTATTTTAGATAAAACTAAGAAAATTGGTTTAGGATAAATTTATCTTCTAATTTAATGTTTGCAAGGTTCACTCCTTGAGGCTACCATCCTTCAGTTGTTTTTTCTTGCATGAAGTTCTCATATTTTACTATCAATTGAGGAGTAGGTCATCCTTGAGATACCAAGGATTTCCATTCACATTCATTGACATTCATAAACATCCCTTGAGGATGAAATTCTTCATTTTGAACCAAGTTACTATAGATTGGAACTATGACTATGTGTTGGGAGTAGAGGTTGGATTATAGGCATTAGGTGGCCTATTGAAGTTAGGCTGACCTTGTCCCCTCCCTTGACCATACTAATGAGGTGGGAATATATTTTATTGTGAAGGATAGGAATAGGGGTTTAGTTTAACTCCATATTGTATACTATGTGCCTAAATTAAGGCTTTAAGGATTTAGATTTTTCATCCTAATGAATGGTATCCTCTAACTTCATTGGGGCAACTATAGACTTGTTGTTTGAACTTGGATTTAGATTAAGACTTGGAAAATTATATTACATGTTGATAAAAATGGGTATAGATAATTTTGTAAGGAGTTTACTACTTTGTATTAAACCATTCTCATCTTTAATGGCTATTTCTTAGGCTTTAGGAAAAGTGTATCCACCCATCGACTACAACATGATATCTATATCAGTCCTGATAGTTCTTAGGTATGTAGAGAAAACAAAACTTTCATGTGGTATCATGGTAAGTGGTAAACTATACCATATTATTTGAAACCTCTCACTGAATTCATGTATAGTTTCTTTAGAACTTCTTTTAATCACATTTATATGATGAATGAGTGATGTTATTATTTATGTTGTATAAGTTATAAATGTCCCTAATATGATGACTTGGGGTAATATAACCTTCCCCATTGAAATTTGGAATACTCTTGGTGGAAATGAGAGGGATATCATCATAAGAATTGAGGTGTATAGGATTTTTAGTGTTAAAGGTTGGGAAAGCATGCTACCTAGCCATGTTATCCCCAAATTCCTCTTCACTCTCTTGATCTTCTTAGATTGAAAATTCTTCTTATTATTTAAATATCAGGATAGGTTGAGGGTGTTGAAATTTAGGAGGAAACTTAAGTCGACGAAGTGGGTTTATAGTATTTTTACCTCTAATAGTAGTTAACTTATTAAAGACCATAATGTATGAAAACAATTAAAAATAAAACTTGGTATACAACCAAATATTACCTTCTATGGAGTTTCCAAATGTTTAGTATAACACATATATACAAGTGTGATTTTATCAAGACTAACATTCACCTTGACAAGATGTACTTGATACAATAGTACCATTAGGCATGTTAGAACCATTGTCACTCAATTTTTCACCCCTAAATATGTTTTTAAATCCTCCTCAAAATTGAGTGAAATATTGGATTACTTCTAGGCCTATGGGTTTCCTATAAAAAAGATAAAGCCATAGGTTTAAGGGTTGGCTCGTTAGATTAGTATTTGATAGATTATCACCTAAAATACTTCTTTACTGAGATGAAAAGAGGTAGAATGAATAAAAATTTAAGCTACCCCAATGATGTGATATACCATATTGATATCAATTAGAATACCACACACTTGCACTATGAAACATGACTCGCAATACTAGTTTTAACATCCTATATTGCTCTAACATAATTGTTTCAAACATGGAGGTGATATGCATTGCACTTCTTAAGGTGAATGAAGAATAGGTCAAATTATATAAAATAATTCTAATATTTACACTTATATATAGATAAATACACTAACTACACTTCATAAGACCTATTATATGGAGAACTACTTGCACCAAACATGAAAGAGTAAAGAGAACACAAGTATAGATAGTTATCACATGTCATTCCATTATGAAGTACTTCATAGACTTAGACAAGAAGATATGAACTAATAACTAGATTGTGAATATTTTTTTCAAACGAAAGTATAGTATTCAAACTAGAAGAGTTTTTCCATACTAGGTGTGGATTCAATACAATTTCCAATATTTCTTACATATATAGAGAATATGAGAGGAGAGAGAAGAATAGAGGTGGAAGGTCAAAAATATAAATGTCAATAATTATAAACTAGTTAAAATACCATATAATGAAGTGGAGAAGAGGTTAATATTGTCTTCTTTGACAAGTTTCCATTTGATGCATGACATATTCTTCAATTTGGCATAGAGACTCTTCATGCTCTTTGAAATTTCCCTCATGATGATGAGTAGTCCATCTATCTTTAGCTAATTTTGGAATATGTTTACACATTCATAATAACCTAGGTAATATATAAATAAGATATTTATGATTCATGTATGGCCTTAAACTAATAACATGTCTTACACCACTTGTCATTCACTATTTCTAGTCATTCATTAGCCTTCTAGGCCTCGTTCATACACTTTTCAATATGATTTATTTTAGTTGCTCAAGAAGGTTCATTGAAATGGTTTTATTAAAATAAATTAGACCTTCTTGATCCTTAAGTCTATCATATATAACTCAATGAAACTCAAAACATACTTCTCACTCCCAATCTTGGATAGCCACTTTGTCTGTTCACTATCTTATTCAGATTACCTACAATGTATAGACTAAATAGAAACATTTCCATGCTTCACTAAAGTGAGATATGAGTATAATAAAATTAAACAAGTCCATACACACCTCCCATAATGGTTATTAATTGTGAATTTTCCTCTGTACTTGTAACACACTTCAAATCTTACAAAAGATAGAGAATTATGCATGTCCATATAAGTGATGTTAAAAAAAAAGTGGATGGTTAGAATATTTAGAGAGTTATAATCATGTCCAAGTCACCTTATATGCCATATAATGAATTTTGGATGGATCCCCAATGATATTTTCTCCATCAAGTTCATACAAGAGTTTTAGGAGGGTTTGCTTCTTAATGATGATTAATAAAATTTTGGACACTCAACCACAAAAAAAATTCGACTGAGATTAAGATAATTACCCCCCTCAACTTAAATAAACTTTTTTAGGCACCATGCATAATGTCTATATATATTTGAGCAAAATGAAATGTCTCCACGACTAATTGCTTGCATTCTAGATAGGCTTGAGATACATTTAAGCCAAAATGATGAATTATGTGATGTTATCTACAAATTTATGTATCCAATTAATCATAAATTTTCCCTTTAATGTTTCAAAATTTATTTTAAGTATATAATTGGTAATATGAATGTAATAGGTAGATTAGTGTTCATGTCTAGGTTTAGGCCTAATACACCTAGACTATGCTTTTGTGTATATGACAACCACTCAACAGTTATAAAGAATTTATATGTTTATCAAAAAAAAATTAATATATTTAAATTGTATATATCACCCAACATCATTTATTACTCTCCATTTAATTTTTTCTTGACTCGCATACTTTATATGAAGGTTATCTTCCTCATGGAGTGTCCTCTGTCTGAGACAAAATAGAAGACATCTCCCTAATGGTATGGAAAAATAGATAAAATGGAGGTGTTAATTAATTTATTTTGAAAAATTATAATAATTTTAAATTATTTAATATTTCTATATATCCTTCAACCTCAAATGTTCCCAAGACTATAGTCTAGGTTATGACTATGTGCAAGATTTTGACAAAGTTTGAGAAACTTTAGATAGGACTGTAGGTTGAGGTTAATACTTATTTAAAACACTCGGGAATGTGTCACTAACACTATGAGAGTTATTTATGAAATTTAAATCCATCTTATATCTCTTTTAATCAACCAAACCCATAATCTCCATAAGCATGAGCTAGTCTATAGAATGTCTTTGACTGTAGGTGGCAATTAAGAAACCATAAGGTTCTTATAGGTGCTCATTTACATTTGACTTATTATGTTTCAACCTATAATTCATTATGACTTTATCGATGGTATATCACACCTAGATATATTCATATCTATCTATTATCCATGTTTTCATCTTACCCTATCTTAGACTAGTCTATAGATTTCAATTCAAATTGTAGGTGTGCATTTAAGGAAGTTATGAGATTCATGTAGGTGTTTGTTTCATTTTAGAACATTGTGATTCCACACCTTTGATTATTATTGGGAAATTAAGGTCACCTAAAAACTATAATGATCTCATTTATGCATTGTAACTATGAATCATTTCTAACCATCAAAATAATAGGTGTTACTTTAAAGTTATAGGTCCATTTGGTCTTAATTACACTGTAGTTCACAAAACATCTTTAGTAGTATCTTGGATGGTTTGAAATCTCATTTACCATCACTATGTATTAAACAATCACCCTCTCTTATCCTTATATATGATCTCTAGGCCTAGGATTATATCATGAAATAACTAATATTAGATAATCCTCATGGATATTCACAAAAATATGTTACATTGTATGAAAAAAACATCATTTGGAGAAGTTAAGGTAAAACTTCTCATTTTAAAGTTTCCACAACTTTGAGATAGCAAGTATTGTTTGAAGGGTTTTACAAGCATATTATGTCATTATACTATATTCAATATTAAAAAAAATGCATTCTCACTACACTTCAAGTCTCATATTCTCCTCAAAGCATATCATCAGATCATTATACATTGACTACCTATACATATAAACCTATAGCTCTTCATCTATGTTTGACTATAGGTAACAATCTCACTTTTTTGAATAATTGGCTCTAATTTTGAGTTGGAAAGATATGTTATGATACTTTGAGGTTATAGTGACTCATTTTATGGTTTTTAACATGTAGTTTTAATCCCTCATATACCATTGACACCTCCCATATTTGAGACATACATATTCAAAGTACATTTTGCTTGTATGATAGTAAATGTATAGATCCATTATGACTTTCAAATCAAGTTTGATTCAAAGATAAAATGGGGATTAGAGAAAACATTAAACTAAGGATGATATTCAGCTCAAATTTATTTACAAACCTCAACTTCACACATACACTTTTAACCTATCATGACACTATTATATAGACTATCAATGTTATGCATTTATTATCACAATGAGATGATTTTGTCTATCTCCTCACCTTCACACATATAAAAAGATTTGGAAAAAACATGAAAGGAGTGTACATTATTTACAAGAAAATATCCACTACTTTTCTTAATCAGATTAATGATAACATAGAATAATAATGAATCCATTAAGGATGTGTAGGTAGTTTAGAGACACTAACAATATTAAAGATAGTTCATAGAGTAGAGACCACCAAACTAAAAACTATTGGCATGAAAAGTAATAAAAAATGGACTAATGTCACTAACCAAGTAAAATAACTTTAAATCCACTCCTCTTATCTATACCAAGTGTAAACTAGTTGACCTCTTTGACCTACCCAAGAGAGCGATGAGGAAAAGAGGTCAGGTTTTACAATTTTTGGACCTATCAAAGCTACTCGAGCATGAAAGTGAATTATAGGGATATTAAGAGACTACCATGAAGTGGTTACACATTAAAAGTGGGTTAAATTAGTCCATAAATTAAATAAATTTGACTTTTTTTAGTTGTTTTCCTATTAGAAACCCAAGTTACACCCTCTTGAAAAACACTATTCAAATCTACCTCAAACTTACATTATCATGGGATTAACCTAAAGGTTATGGGATAATTGTAGTCTAGGTCAAATATATATATATATATATTATGAGGATAGATACCTTAATTTATCATCTTTAATTTTCCTTCAAAGACCTAATTATATTATGATGAAAAGGGTAAATATGAAAACCTATAAATAAAACTACACTAAAAGAGGTGGTGAACCAATACTTGACTATCCTCTCTTGACTATCGCTTAGACTCGCTTATCAATCTAATGAAGGATAAAAATTGATCAAAACTCTTAACACAATCCTAGGCCTGAATATTTCATATTAAGTTCAATTATAAAATTTTTAACGTGAAGGCTAAGGATATAGGTCTACTTTAGACACTATTAGCACATCAACACTTCAAGAACAATACTACTAATCAACACTTCATACAACCTATATAGACTACAAATATGATGTTAAGTTCATGAAATGAACTATAATAGAAATTTAAACTCATATATTATTATAATTAACTATCTAAATACACATTAACACTCATACAAAATGTTTGCAACTATTCTTCTCTATTGATCAAAGGCACAAGCTACGCTTTTGGTAAAACTTTACTATACCCAACTGAGGGATGAGAATAAATATCTCAATGCTTAAATATATAGAATTTTCATGAGAGAGATATAATATTATATGCATAAGAGAGGTCATGAAGAGACCATGGTGGCTATAAGGTAGTTACAATAGTCACGACTCCTTCAATGCATTGCTTGAGTGAATGGGTGCCTTAAATAGCCATTTGAAACATTGGTACCTAGTTTTTGAAATGTTTGAATTGTGGAGAGCTCATGTACTCCACCATCAATAAAATAATTCTCTATCCATTAACTAAAAACACTATAAGTGGCTAAATGACCCCCTTTTCATTTAATATTAAGTGATTATCTACACCTACAAGCAGACCATGATGAGAAAACTACCCAAAATCTTCATTATGTTTCTTAAAATGGGGATTTATCACTTAAATTAAAAACTAAAAATGTCCCAAGGTGGGTCATTAACCTCATAATTCATTCTACATCCATTATCATCTTTTTGTTGATTGAGTAGGTCTTACCTACCATTGTTCATCTGTATGTCCATTTACTACTTACATTGTTGAGATAGTTGAACCAAACTATCAAACCATCCAAGAATAATTTGATTAATCTTTTATTAACCCTCTGAATTTTAACTTAGAACCTTCAAACATCCTTCATTTGAAAACTCATCTACATTGTATGACTAGGCCATTTAGACTAGTCCTAGAGAATAATTGATTAAGAGAAGTTAGTATAATAACTTAAAGGTAGATAAATTAACACTTATTTATTTGGAGAGGTAGAACAAGTATTAAACTAACACTTCCATTGGTTTATAACTCTTGAATAAGTCTTGCATCTCATTTTATGCTTAAAATACTAAAAACTTATAGTTTCTAAAGGTGTCCATACAACATCCATATGATCAAGTACAATGGAAATGGCCTCCTATAAGTTGAAAACATGGTTTAGTTTTTTAAAGTTTTTTATACCTATTTGGATGTAATTATCATAAAATATATCTATTTGGGTCGTTATTAGGGTTTTACAGGGGTTTAAGAGTACCTACGACTTTAAATGATGATTCATAGAGGGTAGGGCCTAAACTGATAAAAATAATTACATAAAATTAATGTTGACAAACCCATATACCTATTATAAAGTTATTATCCTCCCATGCATAGGTTTTTTATAGCTATGAGCATGTGAAAATGTTCCTCAGGTGAGAATCATGCCTTCAAGATAGCCTTTGGGTGTTTAAACATAAAAAGGGATAGTTGTATTAGATCTCTTGTGGTTTAATGTGAGCAAAAGGTTCCTGAAAATCATTATGAACTTTTCTAAAAAGGTATAATGTACCCTTGCTCCTCAATTTTCCCTCTACTCCACCTTCTAGTGGAATTGCTCTAATGGAGGTGTCAGACTTGTCTTTCTAAACACATGAATCCTATGTTTTGGCCCTAACCCTAGGATTGTGAGGCATCCTTAAATTTTTTTAACCTTTAGATTATATCTAAGGTCCTATAGAGTATAAATATTGGCTTGATTAATCCATTTGACCTTTGATGAATGCATAGATCTCTTAATCTTAACATCTAGGTCTATTTTCTAGTAGAATTAATCATATAGATCCATATAGATGATTGTTAAAGTGATATTTAGAATATTTACGACCCATTCTCTCTTCTTAACCTCATGATACACACAAAAACGTTCCATTTCTTTGATTTTAAGACCAAACTAGCCTTCTCAATCTTGTTATATATAATTTTATCCCTACACATGTCAAAAAATAGGTCGTTATAATGCTTAAAATATTCAAGGGGACCTTAAAGAATATTTTAGGATCAAACAATTCCATCAACATGTATTTTATGGTAAAAATCCACCATCATGTACCATCTAGGGTTTATAAAGGGTTTAGGATGTCCACCATTTTAAAAATGTTTCATATAGTATAGAGATCCAAAATAAAACTAATTTCCATGAATTTTTATTACACTGACCCTTTCATCTTTCTTTAATATCTTGGGATCCCATATAGAAGGTGTGTGGAGAGAGGAACATTGAAATATGACCTTTCATCCTTCAATTCCATAGTTTTAGAAGGTTAACTTCTTAAGGATCATTCATAAAGTTGAGACCCTTAATTACTATCAATATTTTATGTATTTTGAGTCCATAATTGTAATTAAATTTACATAAAATCCTTGATCTTGATCCTTCTTGTTGTGGAGTGTATGAACAATTAAATGTGCACCTCAAACTTGCTATGTTGGAGCTTTGTGACTCAAGTAGTGTTTGAAGACTAGTTTGAACATTTTATTACTTCCTTTCACTTGAAAATATTCTATCAAAATATGAAACATTGTGTATATCCCTCATGGTCGTCCATCTTGTTGTAAGGACTTGTGTGTGTTCCAAACTAATAATAGGGTCTAAGACTAGGTTTGAGTTTTGTCTCCTTTAGCTTGTTCTCAAGTGCATTTGATTAACAAATTAAATTATTATTAACTTATATGATTTATAATTAAATTAAATACCAAATGTCCTTACATTGCAAATATCTCATGAGGTCTAGCATACTTGTAAGTTATTCAAACCACCAAATCACTTACCTAGCCTAGAAATTGACCATCATCAAACTAGTCTAGGTCTGAGATAAAACATTGGTTATACCCATTATTTTTATTACCTAAAGGGAAGAATGGATATATTTATCCACTCATAATGACCATTTTTATTTTATTTTAAATATTTTTCATACCTACAGAGTCCTCAAATAATAATTTTACCATGACCAGTTGTAGGTTGCCTGTAAGTCTGAGTGATTGGTATCATGAATGGTTCTTAGAAAAATTTGTATATTATATATTTAAATGATTATGGAATTAGTATTTTTATAATTTTAATAGGGAATAATGATACCCTTATGTATTATTTTATCAACATCATTTTCCTTGTTAGGCTTAAGGTTTATGCCCAGTTGCGCTTGTGTTACCCTCATGTCTTTGTTTGGTGTCTTATTTATCTTTGGATGGATTGATCACCACATTTTTTACATGTTTTTAGTGTGAATTTTACCTTATTCATGAATATTTTTTCTTACCATAGGAAATATGTAAATCTCCATATATGCTAATGGTGTTGTATGCATTCACTTACTAATATTGATTATCTACAGGGGGCTTAGTAACAAGGTTTTATGAGAGAAGAGAGACCTGTAACTACTTGAAATATTTGTGACCCTTTTAATTTTATCATTAATATCATTTAGGTATCCATTATCTATCACCAATGGTGGCCCATACATATTAATCTTGAAGGTTCTTGCCCAGTAGGCTCAAAATGGTCTCATATAAGTGACTCTTTGCTTCTTCAATAGGGTATATGGATATATAGATATATCATCCTATGATATTATGGTTATTGATGGTGAAAAGTGGAATATAATATTTATTATCATGGTTGAATCTAGGAAATATGGGTATATGACTTGATGAGGATGATAATGAGGTGGTATGAGACTTGAATACGGAGTGTAGGGGCTAAACTATAGTGAAATGGAAGTGAAAGAGTCATGAAATGGTAGGGGTATATTCATGGCTTGAAATGGATTATGGATTCTTACCTAATATAATACAAAAGAAACTTAGAGACCCTAATTTTCCTACCTATCAAAACATATCACTTTGGAGATAAGAAAAAGGCATACACAATCAAATAGTGAAACCTAAGACTCTTCAGAGAACCTTAATATTGGCTAGGAAACCTTAACATATGATAAAGTAAATATGGAAAGATTTGGAGGAAAGAATGTGGTTTCAAATAACATGTATATATCATGGAGGTTAATAACATATACATAAGGATATAATGGTGACTTATCATGACTTCAACACTCTATTTCATGTGTCTACTTATCTAGACAATAGCTTCGGTATTCATTCTCTCTCCTACTTATGGTCTAAGCACAAAATTGAAATTATATCCAAGCCTAAAAATGAGCACAATTGGAATGTTGATTATTTTTGAGCTCCTCAAGCATTAAAACATTCTAGTTTCTTCCACACATTCCATTATTAACTTACCCCTATAGATCCCTGACTCAACTTGAGTCAGTCTATACATCATAGATCTGTACAATTCAGAAGACCTCTAAAACTATAAAATTCCCTACATTTTATCATGTTTCAAACCAAAATACATTGTTAACAGGTAGGATGGATGAAAATTATGAGTTAGGTGATGTATTAAAGGCTATGGTATGAATTGGGGATGCTGGAAATACATGATTTGGCACATGTGGGGACTATTAGAGGCAATTAAGCATTGACCTTTGTGGGAATGGGTTTGATAGTAAATGAAACACCTTAGTGATGTCCTAGTTAATTATATGAAATATATTTAAGGTGTTAATGGTGGTTTAGTGCTATCATGGTCAAAGAAGGTCTAATAATGGTAAAAACTCTTGCCTTTAAGACACACACATGACCTTAAAGATACATAAAATATGGATAACATGTTAAAACATATGAGGATAACTTTATTACTTAATAAGGACTTTAATTAGAATACAATACACTCCAATTATGTTCTCAAAATATTGAAAAATAACATAGCTCATATGACTAAGTAGATCAAAGGTGTTCATGATTCTTCAGTGGTTGCCTTGTCAAGTCACTTCCACCATGACACTTTTAAATGTTGAAGCTTCATAAAAACTAACCAAATAAATTTAAACATACTCAAAATTTCTAAAAAAAACTAATACAAATTTAAACATAGAGTGATTGGGAATATCAAGCATCTTATAATCATGACAAAATAATGAACCTATTTAAACTACCAAATATCACAAAGGTGTATGGAAACCATGAGAAATAAAGGTGGGTCATGACTCTAAGACTCTATTTTTACCCCTTTTTATATATAAGAATATAAATTGGATAAAAATTTATGGTTATTTAGTTTTCTTAACCAATGTATTGGTCAAAGGAATTTGGAACCTCTAAATTTTCTCTTCATGACTAACATGTGAATCTTTGACTGCACATAGACTCTAATCAATACGTTGTAGAACTTGAGAGTTAATGAGACACAAAAATACATAAAATAAAATAAAATAAAATACAAACACACACAAAATCAAATAAATAAGACAAAGAAACAACTAGAAATCATGTACAAAAGCAATAAAGGAAAGAGATAATTACTAACTACTATGTATATGAGAACTTGGTGTTATTAGTAGTAATAATTGAGGAAAATCCCATTAAAAAGGATGGGGACTTACTCAACAATAAATATCATTATTTTTAAACTATTTCTCTACTTGCAACTAGTGATGACATATGGTCCACTCGAAAGGCTGTCAAATTTTGAGTGTTTACCTAGCTTAACATGGTGTTTATGTGTCTCATTGTTGAAAGGTCTTGGATGGAGCTCTCTTGTCAAAGGATATTTGACTTGGTGTTGAATTTACCACATAAAATGAATATTATTTTCCATTATTTCTTCCAAATCTCTTATTTCATTCATTCTTACTTCCATTGCATCATTCTAAATGATCTCAAGTTGGTGTGCAAACTCTAATGTTGGTAGTTTAAGGGAAATGGGTAATTTTGCCTATCTACCATATATAGGGAGGTAATTACAGTGACTATTAGACCTCTTAAGAGTTATTATATCTACCTATAAGGTATTATTTAACTTTGTGTGCCATTTTCTTTGACTATCCTCCATTTTTCTCTAATGATCTTTTTCAAGTTTTTGTCAGTGGACTCTACTAGCCCATTTCCCTATGGGTAGTATTTGGAAGAATATTTGAGATAGATACCATGGTTAAGGTCATACTCGCACACTTTTACACTAATAAATTCCAAGTAATTATCTTATATAATGGTAGAGGGGACCCCAAACATGGTGACAAGACTGTCATAGATTTCTAAAATTGAGTTCTCATTAGCTTTTTTGACTGAAACTACCTCCACCCATCTGGTAAAGTAATTAGTGGCTATCAAGACCCACTTATTCCCACCACTATAGGGAGGATGGATCACGCATATAAAATATAAGCCCCATTACATGAATGGATATTTAACTTGGATGGGTTGTAGAGGCAAGGACGCTAATCTCTATTCGCCATAGACATAACATACATAGAACAATTTTTGACCCAAGCATGTGAGTCCCTAAATATAGTGGGACAAAATTAGCCTTATCCAATGATCTTGGAATCTATGGTATTGGAATTAACTTTTCCACCGATAGGCCCATCATGAAACTTTTCTAAAAACCCATCAATTTGAATTGATTCAACACACCTTAAGAGCATACCTCCTATTATCATTTATGACTATCAATTGATCCCTTGAGATGTAATGGATGGAATGTAGTATAAAGTTCCTTATTTTTATCCTATTTAATCTTGTATGACATTGGCATATTTAAATAAACTTCACTACATCATTAGACCAGCTAAGAGGGTTCATTTTTTGTAGCTACCTACTAACTATTATGGACTTCCAATAACATCTCTTTATCTTCTTTAACCTCTTATGTAAGATTTTCACATAGTTCCCTACCTCTAATTAGTTTGGTAACCCTCACTTCAATATCAAATTACATACACTTAGTCACACAACCAACCCTCTTCTCACTTAAGTCCTTATTGATAATGAAATATTTTATACTAGGGTGAGCTACCATCAAAAAGACCTTGTTATTAGACACCACGTGCCTAAAATTTTTTAGAGGACATGTTTAAAAGAAAAGGTGTATATTTTTTCATACCCTTCTAATTCTTGACTGAATAAAGTAATAGTTTTTTCTACTCCTTCATTATTTTGTTGAATGAGCATAATAGAAATGACATCATATATGAAGAAGACATACATTAAAAAATCCTTATTCATGTTAGGGTTGAGAAGGGTGGGAGATTAGGAGATGGCCTACTTGATGACCTCAAAAATTTTGATTCCTTCATTTCTTCATGATAAATCCTTGTGCTTCTTGATCATATGAGAGATTGGCTTCACCAATTATACAAATCTTGGAATGAATCTCTTTATAAAGTTAATCTTTTTGAATAAGCTTTGTAATCCTTTATTGTGTTTGTACAAGAGTAAGGATATGATTAATTGTATCCTTTTAGGTTCAATGGAGAGGCCATACTTTGACATAATATGTCTTATTAATAAACCTTCATGGACTAAAAAATGCATTTTTGGGGTTCAAGAAGACCCCAAACTACCTGCATCTATCAAACACTAATCTCAAGTGTGTCATGTGATCCTTAGTCTCCATTTAAAAAATAGTGATGTCATCAAGTTAGATGAGAACCATCTCATTGATGAAACCTTAGAAGGCTACATGCATTACCCTTTGGAAGTTTTCCCCTGTATTGGATAATTTTAAGGGCATCTTCATGTATGCGTATATTGCCTATTTTGGTTTAAAGGTAGTTTTGTTTCTATCCTCTTCTATCACTAATATATGATTATAACCATAGTATCCATCAAGTGAAGATAACCTCTAAGATCTTGAAACCTTCTAAAGAATCTGATCCATAGATGGTAGAGGATAATTATCTATCCAAGACACTTTGTTTAGATCTCTAAAGTCAACACACAAATGTATCTCCTCATTATTATTTATTATATTAAAAATATTTTACACACATGAATAATGTTTAATAGGTAATAATATGTTAGATTTTATGAGTTTTTTCAACTCTTTTCTCATAAGGGCCTTGACTTTAGGGTTGACTAGTCTTTGTTTTTACCTTATTGATTTTGCATTCTCCTCAAACTCTATGGTGTGTTGGGATAAACTAGGGTCAAACCCTTTCATGTAATTTTATTATAATTAAAATACATATAAAAACTCATAAAATAATGATATGAAGTCAGCTCTTTCATTCTTGGTATTCACTTTCCCTAACTTAGGCAACTTGTCTTTGAATATAACAACCTTCTCATAATTTTACTCTTTGGTGGAGATCCTTACCTTGTCATTAATAAATTAATAATATTCATTTAATATACTCTCTAATTTCACCAAAACCTTGGGAAAATTATTTGTCCTTAATTAGATAGTCTGATCACCAAAATGATGTTGTAGTTTACTTTAGTTCTTTGAGCATAATTCCTCTTCATGTTGGAGAAAGCAAATAATATGACTATCACTCTAAAAAATATTCAAAATTACCTCATTTTTAGGGACTAGGGTACTACACACCACCTTTATTTGTGATTACATTTTGGTTTATTTCTTCCATAAACTATGTAATTTTGTGCACCAATGGTAGCTAATATGCCTACATGATGATTTGACTCCCTAGGTATGAAATGAATGTCAAAGGCTTGGAATTCCTCCAAGAGGTCCCAAAATTGGTGATTGTAATATTTCAAAAGTGGATTATTTATTTAACTTATACCACTTACCTTCTACACCATTAGTTTAGTATTTCCCTTTGCTTGCAATATCTTAATGCCTCTTCTCCTTACCTATTGTAGCCCATGAATGAGGGCCTCATATTATATACTATTTGAAGTGAAAATAAACTAAAAACTTAATATATAATGATAATTTTTATTTTAATGGGATACAATCATAATACTTTCCCCACTCCCATTCTTTGATCTTGATCCATTAAAGAATAAACTCCATACACCTTCATTCTCTTGACTTGGGCTAGTGAGACTAGGCATAACAACTCCTTCATGCATATAATAAACACCTATGCATACATATTTAATGGTATTATATGGTTCATAAAAATGTTTTTATACTTCTGACTCATCAAGGAGTAGATCTAAGATGCATTCAAGTGGTTCCTTAGACTCTTAATCATTGAGATACTCATCTTCATCTAAGATAGTGTAGTTGACATTAGATAGATTAAGAATGTAGGGTTATAAGTGGAACCTAGAGATATTTTTAGACCTTATGACAACCCTTATCCCATACCTAATCCTAAAAACCATGTATGACCATTTAGAAGAGAGATACCCCCAATTTTAGTAGTGAAATCCCTATACAAGCATAGAACAAAATAGGGTGGAAGGTCAACTACCATGACATCTTGAGATAAGATAAAGTTATGATAGGAAACTAATACAATTTTTAGGTCCTTAATAACACCTATAGTCTTGGTGTGAGACCCATCCAATTTCAAAACCCCATTTTTCATTACGTTAATATTTTTATTCTAACTTATCAGCTATGGTTTTAGGCATGATTGAAGTACTAGCACCACTATCTACCATGAAATTTTGAAAAAGTGAATATATTATTATGAATGATAAGTATAAGGGAAGTATTCTAATTACTTTATGTTCTTAGGATTCATGAGGTTGACTAAAATTAGCAAAGATTTAACTTGCCTTATCAACTTATTTATCCATGACATGAATATTGGTGAGTTCTTATTAAAAGATATCCTTCTACCTTGGAATGAGTAAAGCATCCCACATAATAATATTGGCATGGGACTTATTCATGTACTCCATAATGCTAAATGGAGATCTGAATATCTTGGGCTACAATTTATAACTAGAAGCATCATTTGGAATTTGTGTAACTTGGAGAATAAAAGGACTCTTTTGATTGTGTCCATGTCTTAATGTTATATGCTAACTTAGAAGTTTCTTGTGGGATGTATCTAGAGTGTAATACCCTTGAGTTATTTAGGAAGGTGTAATATTTCCCTTAAAATACCCCAAATTATCATCAACTACCCTTATGCTATCCCTTTTATGAGATTCAACTGAGTTGTCTACCTTATCCACATTTTTACCCTAATTTAGTACTACTTGATAAAATGAGTTATCACCTTATTTAAAATTAGAAAAAAGTAATTTTAGAGGTTACCTTACTTCCATTTCCCCTTATTGACATGGCATGTCAACTAGGGTCATGAAAGGAATGTATCCATGAGGCATGAGGTGAACTTTCTTATGTTGTAAAGGAGGAATTTTATCATGTGTTTGAAAGGTAAGACACTAATTTATATAGGATGTCTAACATCCTTCACCACTTGGATTTATTCTCATCTCACTAGATTATTGTTATGGAATAGACCACTGACCTTCTTGTGCATGGTTGTTATGAGTTTTCATTAAGGTGTTAGAGGTAAAATCACTGAGGGTGGGGTAAATTACTGATCCTAGATAATCCAACTTCAATTTCAATCATTTCTTACTCTTAATTAATTACAACAAAAATTCATGAATCATACACATTATTCATAGCAATGAACAAGAGAGACAATGTAAGATCAAGTACATAACACAAGACATATGTGGGAAACCCTCTTGGGGAATAAAACCCACTCTTAAGCCCATAACCACTTTGACTACTTATCTTATAAGTTATTAAAAAGTAGAGATTAATCATGTCCTCCTAACCAAGATTCAGTGAAACACATATTCCATAAGGAGCACCTACCCTTAATATGATCAACTCCTTTAGACCAGCTACCTTTAGTGAAACACTTATTTCACAAGGATCAACTACCCCTAAAGAAGGCTAAGTCTTTTAGACCCTCAATTAAACACCTCCAACTTTGAATTGATGTCTTCAACACCTGATGATGGAACTCTAATTACCATTTTTAATCTTTACTCAACACTCCCTATTGGCCAAATCACATTACATAATTTAACCAACACACAAAGATCAATTATGACACATTACATATCCCAACTAACCCACTCTTCAACTCTACACACTCAATATTTACAAAGATAGATTTTGGATCATTATTCAATCCTTAGCAAAAAAAAAATCACCACATCAAATACATGACCAAATGGTCATACACATAGTCCATACCCTAAACTATCTCTTATATCAGGCACCAAGATCACACAGGCACCATCTATCCTTCACTCATCCTCAACCTGTAGGAGCACTATTTAAACATAAAAAATATGACATGAAGGTCATAAACATAGTCCTCAATATGATATACTTAATAATCCATCCATTGGGCATACTCATCCTCCTATCTTCTTGACTTCAATTATTACTCCACACAAACCTCTACAAGTCTAGAAACCATCTCCTTTGGTTTCACTATATAGAGAGCCTTCAAGATAAACAACTTCTTGGTCAGCCATTATACTTACCCTAATAATTAAGGATTCTCTTAATTAATATAGGGCTCAAAAAAATCTTCATTGGTCAGCCATAGCATCTATGGGTCACCTTTAAGTAGCTACACCTTTTAATAAGGCCCTTGTAACTCTTATAGGTCTCATAGAGACCTATTCACCCACTTAATACTTCAACAAGTAAAACAAAATCTTATAACCACTTATAAAAGCATAGGTCCACTCCACATGAAACCTCAGTCATGCCCACATGGGTCCATGCCACTTATAACACAAAATCCACACTTTAAGCTACTAATTAGGTCACCTCACTCTTTAGGTCTTCATACATCGAAAATATAGTCACAAAAATATGAATCAAACACAAAAATATCTCACATAACCACATGAACAAGTCATATTAATATAAAATCTAGGATATTTTCAACATCTCTATGTGCCTTAGACACTCCAACACATGCCTAAACACCTCAAACTATATCACTTAAGATGAACACTCAAATTGATCATACCTAGTAAAAATATAGTCAGTCTAATATGATTCTTGATATCTAATTAAGAGCATACAATGATATTGAATTACTTCTCATAGGCCTCTAATACTTATGAAACATCTCTATCCTCATTTTCTTAATCAAATTAGCTTAGAACACCTTCGCCTTGCCTCTACAAGATGGTCCCTCAATCTATGAGTAACCTTCTAGAATACACTAATCTTATTTAACTTTCTTTATACAAAATTTATATTGATCAAACCTAAAAAGACCACATATATCATCCTCATCGAGTTTACAACATTCCAAAATAGCCAAGCCATCATGAGACACTAAAATACAATCAAAATAAACCCAAATATCTTTCTTAGGTCATTTGAATAACATAGACAAACATAGTCAGCTTTGGAGCTCAATATATTTGACTATACAAACATTCAGATCATATAACTAGGTTAACTATATGTGCCATGGAGTCCTCTTCATCTTTAATTTGTACTCCAATAAATTTGACTTGGATCAAAAGTTATGGATGAAATATAGAGCACTCATTTTCCCTTTGTAAATTTGAATATTCAAATTCAAACAGTCACATTTAAACTTTGAACATTATGCTCACATCTCATGTCTTTGCTACTCATATAAAATATGCACCATTGATCTTGTTCAATATTTAACACATATGCACCAGTTTCCAAATGTTAAACCTTAGTCACTTTGACCTAATCTTATGTAATATTGAAATTTTGACTCATCATGTACTATCGATCTCTTTTACATAGCTTGGTCTTTAACAATCCTAAACAACTATCACTTTGACCTCTTAATGTTAATCTGTACCATTGATATTTGTATATATGATCTCTTACTGATCATTGATAATTGAAGGAAGATTAATATTTGTTTCTACTCAACATTAAACATCATTCACTTGCCCTCATCTTGCTACTTTCTGACATCTTGGAGAAACACACTTTGTCGATGTCATTCAAACTTTAACTAATGTATAAATGACTATTGGAACCTTGCTTATCTACCTCAAAGGTCAAATTTTCACCTCCATATCTTTTTATTCACTCAAGTGCATGTTATAAAAATTGGACCATATGATATACTCAGATAGGATAATCCCACCATGTGTCAAACTACTTTTGAAATGTTCTCATATGCAATATATAATTCCATAAAAATGCTCACTCAAATTTTTCTACCATAGAGCTAGATATGTCAAAAACTTGTTTGGAAGGCCAACTTTGAACATGCATATCTTTTTATGAACTTTAGTGCATGATATAAAATTTAGCACAAATAAATTAAGATCAAAATTGAATAAACCCATATGATCAACTTATTCTAAAACTACCACATGTACGAGCTATAACATCATCAAAATTTCTACTTGACTTTTCTTGCTACATACAAATTTGGTTATGGAAAAACATAGTCAATCTACCTGGGACCCTAACTTTGCACATGTATATCTTTTGACATGCTTTATCACATGATCTTAAATTTAGTGCATAAAAATTAAGAATAATAATGAATAAAAAAATATGATCATTTTTTAGGACACCTCCATGTGTTAAAATTTTGACCTCATCAACATGGTTACTCAGCTCTACATGAACCATTTTACAAATTTGGCCAAGTATGGGAGCTTAGTGAATTATGTCTAAGAATCTAACTTTTTAACTTCATATATTTAATCATGATTTGATGCACGACCTAAATTATATTTCATATAAAATAGGGAATAATGTGATCATAACCATATGACCAACTCCCCTAGACTCATCCACACATGGCAATGGTGGCATCAACAAACTGCCTAATCAAATTTTTTGCCACTAGACCCAAACTATGTAGATGAAACAAAGAACTACCATATGAGATGTAATCACTTACATACTCATTATAAGAACACTTTCAACCCTATAGGGACTCTAAAACATTTCCAAACCAATGATATCATACATCAAATGCCTAACTTATGAAAACACTGAAGAACCATGCAAGAACATTGAAGCTCATTAAAGCACACTTTGTCATTGTCATTTTAGCATACATGATACCTCATCAACATCATTGGTCATATTTGAGGCATCACTAAAAAACCTCCAATAATATCCCCATTTTTCATTAATGTCAAACACCGATACAAATCTTATGCTCAGACTCTATCTCTCTCTTTAGGTTCTTTCTCCCTCTTTGACATAATGACAAAGTGGGATAAATTTATGATCTTGTGGACCTAAAAATACATCAAGGACCAATAATAATAAGAGACCATCTCTGAGATACGGTATAGAATCCCCTTAAAATTGATCAAACTACTTCTCACCTTGATATTTTTAAACATGCTCCATGACTACACTCTTCTAATCATACATACCTTCAATGAAGACAAAACATTCATTAACAATAGAAACCGCATGAACTTACCTTGAAAACATTAATGGAGGCTACCCTTAAGTCATTTAAGCTTAGGCACCTTTATATTTGAACATCTTCATAACATTTCCAATAATGACAAATCAATATAATTACCTTCATTCCTTCTCTCTCATATTCAACTACACAATCCTCTAATCCTAGGACTTGACCAATTACAAAGCTCCCCCTCACATCATGCATGGCTCTTCAATCCATTCAAACTAATTGATTTATCTCCCCATAACTCCATGGAATACATAAATATTCATCAAAATAACTTAGATACCTTCTTCATGATATCAAATATATGACAATACATTCTCCTCAACTTCTATATCAACCTTATCTTATAGTCTTTCAACATTTGAGCAATAGAATTTGACAAGTTCTTACCTTCAAAACCAATAACCCTAACTTTATATTAAGAACATTTGAATAATATCAACATACATTTCTATCTATTATAATATCATGACACCTCATCATTCTTGATTAGACACTTGAAAACATCCATTCCCTACTTTCAGACCTTATTACACACACAGGTCTATTAATCAACAAATTCCTTCACGGTAAGTGAACACATATTCTCATGACTTTATTTATATTAAAAAAATAATCAAGATCCAACTAGTATCCATGATGCTTCCTATTTTTGTAAAGTTTCTCCTTAAAGCTTAGAGAGAGACGCCTCTTTGACATAGAAAGGCTAAAAGTACCAAAACATTGGAG
The DNA here is from genome assembly GCA_037957365.1 of Torreya grandis. NCBI lineage: Eukaryota > Viridiplantae > Streptophyta > Pinopsida > Cupressales > Taxaceae > Torreya > Torreya grandis. The sequence continues at coordinate 841,404 of JARHVA010003371.1, read as the reverse complement.
ACTCTAATATCTCCATAATCTCATCTGTCTTACAATCCTACTTGAATTTAAATGAATTATTAACTTCATTATTTTATTTAAATATTTTATTGAATGTTTTCAACATAGACTCTTGTCTTCCCTTTATATCTATCATGGCAAACAAACCATCTTTGGTCTTAGTCTTATCTCTCTTGATAGGCTTATGTTTCTATACCCATTTGTGACCTCTTCCTTGCACTCTAGGGGATTGATACACTTTATTTTTATTTGATAACATATTCAACATATTATTACAATAAATAATAATGTGAACAAATTTATTACATCTAAAAAAATAAAATAATTCATACCTTTTGATTGATGATGATAGTGATCTTCATTTTCTATCTAGAGAGAAGACAAATTCCCTTAGCATTCGTATATCTTCTTCATGTCTGATTGTTTATTTGATATAGCAGGTAATCTTCCTTGATAATGATTATCCTTCATATGTTTTGGTCTCAACACCATTGTGTAACTCTTAAGAGCATCTTTCCTTTTATTAAGACTTGAGTCCTTCTTTAAACTATCCTTGCACAATCTAGAAATATGTCCTATCTTAGTGCAATTATAAAAAACAATATCATTCAACATACCTATGGAATAATTTGTGTTATGACTTCTCCATGACCAATTCCTTCTTCTTCCAAGGATCCATCTAAACTCATTATTAGAGCTCATCTTTATACATCTCTTTCCCTATGACCATATTAATAGAAAAAATGGTAATGGCCATGAAAATAACTGGCATACTTATTGTATTTAGATGCCTAACTAATATTATTTCAGTTCTCTTGACATGATCTGACTTCTTTTGATCTCTCTCAAGCTTTCTTATCTTGACAACAAATTTCTCATGTTCATCCTTCAATTAATCTATCTTGGTTTCTAATTAAATGTACTCATATTTTTTAGTTCTTATACTTGAAATAATATCCATCAACTAACCTCTGATAATTTTTATATCCTCTTTATCACTATTATTTTATTTATCCATGTCATCTTTTATTATACATTCTTTCTCTATCAAACTTACCTCAAGAGAACTAAGTTATGATTTAAGACCATTGATCACATCCCTCATCTTATGATACCTCCTTATGAGCTCAGTTCTTAGATCTACTTCATCTTCCTCATTGTCATAGAAGACTTCATCACCACTATCATGGAAAACTTATGCATTATTCATTATGTCCTTTTCATTTAAAATCCAAATTGCCTTAGAATATTCTAGATAAACCTTAACATCAGTGATCACCTTCTTATTCTCTTTCACATATTTATTTAAAGTACATATATATTTCTAAAGTGCCTTGATCATAGTCTTCCATTGTTGATTCTCTTTCTTCAACTATTTAACCATATTTGTACCTAAACAAAATATCCTTCAAGTTGTTAAGCTTCCTCCAAATGACTAGTTTTGATACCAACTATTAGAGGTAAAATCACTAATAGGTGGGTGAATAAATAAGCCCAAATAATCCAACTTCAATTTTAATATTTTCTTAATATTAATCAACTACCATAAGCATTGATGAATCATACATATTATTCATAGCAATGAACAAGAGATATGAAAGATCAAGAACATAACACAAGACATATGTAGGAAACCCTCTTGGGGAATAAACCCCACTCTCAAGCCTACAAACACTTTGAATATTTGTCTTATAATGTATTACAAACCAAATATTGATCATGTCATCCTAACCAAGATTTAGTGAAACACCTATTCCTAAAGGAACTCCTACCCCTAATATGATCGACTCCTTTAGACCACCTACCTTTAGTGAAACACCTATTTCACAAGGAGCAACTACCCTTAAGGAAGAACAAGTCATTTATACCCTACTTTGAACACATTCACCTTTAAACTAATGTATTTAACATCTGATGGTGGAACTCATATTATCACTCTTCATATTCACTCAACACTCCATATTGGACAAAACACAATACATGTGTGAACTAACATAGAAATATCAATTAGGACACATTACATGACCCAACTAACCCTTCTCTTCAAATGTACATAATAAATATATCCAAAGCTACCTTTTGGATCACTCTTCAGTCCTTAGAAATAAATCAATCACCACATCAACAACATGACCAAATTTTCATACACAGTCCATACTTTGAACTATCTCTTACATCATCCACCAAGCTCACACAAACACCATATGTCCTTCACTCATCCTCAACCTAGGAGAGTAATATTTAGACATCATAAATATGACCTATATATCATACACATAGTCCTCAATATGTTTTACTCATCAACCTATCCATTGGGCACACTCAATGTCCTCTCTTCTTTACTTCAATGCTTACTCCACACAAGCCTTTACAAGTCTAAAAAACATCTCCTTTGGTTTCACTATATATAGAGCCTTCATGATAAACAACTTCTTGATAATTTATTATACTTTCCTTAACCCTTAATTATTATCTTAAATTAAGACATAGATCAAAACAATATTCATCAGTTGGCCATAGTATCTATGGGTTACCTTTAAGCAACTACACCTTTTAATAAGGCCCTTGTACCTCTTATAAGTCTCATGGAGACATATTTACCCATTTATCACTTCAATAAGTAAAATAGAAAATTAGGACCACCTCAAAAATAATATATACACTCCACATGACCCTTTAGTCACACTTGCATGCATTCATTCCACCTACAACACCAATTCCACACTTAAACCTACTAATTAGGTCACCTTGCTCTTCAGGTCTTCATACATAGAAAACATAGTCATAAAATTTTAAATAAAACACAAAAATATATCACATAACCACTTAAAAAAGTAATATTAATATAACTTACAAGATCTATTCAACATCTTCCTATACCTTAGACAGTCCAACACAGGTCAAAACACCTCGAACTATCTTACTCAAGATGACCACTCAAACTAGTCATACATAGTCAAAATATAATTAGTCTAATATGATTATCCATATCTAATCAAGAATATAATATGAAAAAAAATTAATTTTCATAAGTATTTTAAACTTACACAACATATTCATGATCACTTTCCTCTTTAACTCAGCTCAAAACACCTTCAACGTGCCTCTGTAAGATGATCACTAAATCTGCGAGTAACCTTCAAGAACATAGTAAACTTCTTAGAATTTGTTCATATAGAATATCAATTCATCAAACCTCAAAAGTCCAAAAATATCATACTCATAGAGTATAAAACACTTAAAAATATCCAATCCATCATGAGTAATAAAATTACTATCAGAACAAACTCAAATATCCTTCTTGGGTCATTTGTAAAACATAGTCAAACACATAGTCAAATTTGGATATCAATATATTTGATTATTTAAACAATAAGATAATATAACTAGGTTAATTAGATTATCCATTGAGTCTTATTCATATTTTATTTTCACTCCATCAATAAATTCATCTTGGATCAAAACTTATGGATGAAATACATATCACTAGTTTTTACCTTTCTAAATTTGAATATTCAAATTCAAACGATCACAATTAAACATCAAACGTTATGCTCACATCTCATGTCTTCACTAATCAGATAAAATAATCACCTTTTATCTTATTTGATATTTAAAAAATAGGTTATAATTATTAAATGTTCAACCTCAGTCACTTTGGCCTTATCTCATGCAATATTGTAATGTTGACTCATCATGCACCGTCGATCTCCTATATGTACATTGGTCTATAACAATGCTAAACAACTATCACTTTGACCTCTTGCATTTAATACACACCATGTATCTCTATCTATATTATCTACTCAAATTTTATATTTTAATTAAAAATTATCTTTATCTTTCCTCAATGTCAAACATCATGTACTTGTCCTCATCTCACTACTTCCTAACATCTTGGAGCAATGCTCTCTATCGATCTTGCTTAAACATTAACCAGTACATAAATGACTAAGTATGGGAACCTTGATTATCTACCTAGAAGTTAACATTTTCACCTCCATATATTGTTCTTCACTTATGTTCATGTTCTTAAATTTGGACCATATGATCTCCTCACATAGATTATTCCAACAAAGTGCCAAACTACTCTTGAAACCTTCTCATGTGTGAGATATATTTCCATAAAAATGCTCACTCATATTTTTCACCATAGAGCCATCTATGTCAAAAAGTCATTTGAAATTTCAACTTTTAACATGCATATATTTTGACACACTTTAGCTCATGATATAAATGTTAGAAAAAATAAACTAAGATCAATATTGAATAAACACATATGATCAACTTCTTCTGAGACTACCACACATGCCAACTATAACATCATCAAAATGCCTAATCAAATTTTCTTCCATATGAAAATTTGGCTATGTAAAAATATAGTTAATCTTCCTAGGATCCTAACTTTGTAAATGCATATATTTTGATGTGCTTCATCACATGATCTAAAATTTAGTGCATAAAAACTAGGCACAAAACAAATCCATATGATCATTTTATCCTGACACCTCCATGTGTGTGAATTTTAACCTCATCAACATGCTTAATCAACTCTACATGAACCCTTTTTCAAATTTAGATAATAATGAGAATTTATTCAATTATATTTGAGAATCCAATTTTACACCCTCATATCTTTTACTTTACTTCAATGCATGACCTGAATTCTGGCACATAACAACTAGGGACTAATGCTATCATAACCATATGACAAACTCCCCTAGACTCATCCACACATGGAAATGGTGACATTACCAAACTACCTATTCAAAATTTATGCCATTAGACCCAAGCTATCTAAATGAAACAAAGAACTACCAGATGAGATCCACTCACTTCCATACTCATTCTAATCACTCTAGACACCCCATAAGGAATATGTAACATGTCCATACCAACAATATCATCCATCAAATGCCTCACTTAGGAAAACACTAAAAAATCATGATGGAACACTAAGGCTCATTTAAGAACACTTTATCATTGTCATTTTATCACACATGACACCTCATCAACATCCTTGGTCACCTTGGAGAAATCATTAACAAACCTCCAACATAAGGCCCTAGAAGTACTAGCAACATTAGGGTTGAAACTATTATCAGGTCTTTCCTATGTAATTTTGATATTTTATATGTAATTTTCCCTTGGACTTGTTGGATATGATAATAAGGAGGCTAGTTATATGGGTAGGATTGACAAGGATATTGGCTAGGAGCTTGGTAAGGCCTATAAGGTGGATTTTACTACCTCTCAAAGGCTACTAATTTGTTGTTTTGGTCCTTGAGCAGTCCTTTTATCTTACCCAACTTATTTACTTGGATTCCATTAGACAAATATTGATTATTTGGGTTTGGTAAGGGATAAATAGTGTGGATAAGGGGTTGAATTTTCGGGAACAAAGGCATGAGAGTCTTACGAGTGAGTTTGTCAGCTTGTATTAGGCAGTTTTTTGCTCTTATGGCTATCTCATAGGATTTTAGCAAGGTAGTCACCCCCAATGAATGTATCATAACAAATACACCAAATTTTAATGCCATTAGCTATTACATGAAGGCATAATTAGGGGTGGGATTGATGATTGTAGGAATCCTATCCTAGGTTTTTCTAAACCTATAATTTAAATCTACTATGAATTCCTAAGGGGAAATGTTTGATTGAGGTGAGTGTTTCTACCAAGGATAAATGGTCAATATTATCCTAAAATTGTTTACATAAGTAATATCCAAATTCATCCCAGGTATTTATAGATACAGGTGTAAGACCCCTATACCATTCAAGTGCCTTACCCCTCAAAGAGGTTATAAAGAGTCTAATAGCCAAATTCACTTGGGTTATTTATGGAGTAAGCTCAAATTTGGATAAGTTTTATATATGTTGTACAATGGTATTTGTGTTCTCTCATATGAATTAGGGAAAAATGTTAAGGGTAACATCTAAGATATTGTCAAATTGGTTAAGGTTCAAGGGACTGTCACCATTAAAATCCATAAAAGCTTACATCCCAAGCCTAGCAATCACGGATATGAGAATTAAAATAATGGTTATTTGGGTAGAATTCAGAGAATTAAAATAATTGAGAGAACTTTAAGGTTTAGAATTAGGATTGAATCTATGGAACCTCTTTCTTTTAGGAATATCTAATGACAGTTCAACAAACTCAATATTCTTACATTTTGAAGAAGATCTAATGGACACCTTTTGTATGTAACTATATGTAGATATACCAATAGCTATTATTAACCTTCAAATGTCCTCTAAGGCTACCAAATGACATTTTAAGTGACTTGAAATCTAGTCCCATTGGGTGTGCCATAACTATTCCCAGTCCAAGTTGTACCCTCTTAAAGAAAATTGTTCAAATCTACTTTAAACTTGGACTAACATGGGATTGACCTAAAGGTTGTGGGATACCTATAGTTAGGTAAAACATATATATTATAGGGATATATCCATTTATTTATTATCTTTAATTCTCCTTTGAATACCTAATTCTATTGGGATGAAAAGGGTAAAGATGAAAACTTAGAAATAACACTACACTAAAAGTGGTGATGCACCAATATTTGACTATCCTCTCTTAATTGTCCCTTGGACACACTTATGATTTTAATGAAATATAAAAACTAATAAAAACTATTAACACAATAATAGGAATTAATATTTCATATTCAGGTTAAGTATATAATTTATAACTTGAAGGCTAAGGATATAGGCTTGTTCAAGATACTACCACCCCATCAACACTTTAAGAACAATACTATTAATCAAAATTTAATACAATCTTCATATACTAATAATATGATTTTAGGTGCATGAAATCACCTATAAGATAAAGTGATAATCATATACTCTAAAAATAAACTATCACATTACACACTAACACTCATACAAAAGGTCTACAAGTATTCTTCTATATTAATTTAAGGCATAATGTAAAATTTAGGTAGAGCTTTGTTACACCCAACTGAGGGATGAGATCAAAGATATAAATTATTTAATATATATAATGTTCATAAGAGAGAGATAATATTATAGGTGTAATATATTCCATGAAGTCACCATGGTGGCCATAAGGTAGTTACAATAGTCACAATTACTCCTTACATGCATTGCTTGAGTGAATGGGTCCCTTGAATGGGTAATTTGAGGAATTAGTGACAAAGTTTTGAAATGTTTGACTTATGGAGAGATAATTTACACCACCATCACTCAACTCCCTCTGTATCCATAAATTACAAACATTAAAAGTGGATAAATGAACCCCTTTCCATGAACATTAAATGACTATTCACTCTTACATGTTTACCATGATGAGAAAACTACACAAAACCTCTATTATGGTTTTCAAAATGGGGTATGATCAACTAAATGGACAATTAAAAATGTCCCAATGTGTCTCAATAACCTGATAATGACATTTTACATCCATTTTCATCTTCTTTCTATTGATTAAGTAGGCCTCACCTGTAAGTTCTTCATCTTTCTACCCATCTACTACTTAGATGATTTATATAGTTGGACCAAATGATAAAACCATCTAATAAGACTTGGATTATTCCTAGGTTAACCTTATGGATTGAAACTAGCCCCATAGATTATTTGATTAGGAGAAGTTAGCAGAGGCACTTATAGGTAGATAAATGAACACTTATAACTTTACATAGGTAGGATAAGAATAAAACTAACTCTTCCCATGGTTTATAACTCTTTAATACATCTTACATCCCATTTTCTTATTAAAATCTTTAAAACTTAATGTGGTGTCTATACAACATCCATATGATCAAGTACCATGGACATGGCCTCCTTTTATTTGAGAACATGATACAAGTGTTTTTTAATTGGTTTCTTCCTATTTATATTCACTTCTCATCAAATATCTCAAATCAGGTCCTTATTAGCTTTTTAGAGGAGTTTAAGAGTGCTTAGGACTCCAGATAATGATTTAGAGAGGTTATGGCCTAAACCTCTAAAAAAATTTCACTAAATGCATGTTGACAAACCCATTTACATATTATAAATTTCTTATTCTCACATGTAGAGGTTATGTATAGCTATGAGCATGTTAAAATGCTACTCTAGTGAGAAGTATGCATTCTAAATATCCTTTGGGTGTCTATAGTCCAAAATGGCTAGTTATAGCAACTCTCGTATGGTTCAATGTGACAAAAAGGTTCATAAAAATCATAATGACCTTCTCCCTAAAGGTTTTAGGTAAACTTAACTATAAATTTTCCATTTACTCCAACTTCTAGTGACATTGCTCTAATGGAGGTGTTAGACTAGTCTTGAGTTTTGGCCCTAAACCTAGGGTTTTGAGGCATCCTTACATTGTTTTTAACATTTATATTATCTCCAAGGTCCTATGGAATAGAAATATTTGATTTATTAAACAATTTGACCTATGATGAATGCATATAACTCTTAATCTCAACCTTTGGATCTGTCTGCTAGTAGAACCAATCATGGAGGTCCTTATAAATAATTGTTAAAGGTCTATTTAAAATATTTAGGACCCATTCTCTTTTATTAAACACATGATACACAAAACACTTTCCATTTATTTGATTTTAGTCCCAAACTAGCCTTCTCAGTCATGTTTCATATAATCTAATCCATACACATGCTAAATAGTAGGTCATTATGATACTCATAATACCCGAGGAGACTTTCAAGACTATTTTAGGATCAAACAACTCCATCTAGATGAATTTTGAGGGAAGAATCCACCATCGAGGACCATCTTAGGTTTAAAAGTGTTTAGGATACACCATAGTAATGATGGTTCATAGAGTAAAAACATCTAAACTAGAACTAGTTTCTATGAATTTTTAGTATATTGACCACTTCATCTTCCCTTATTAGCTTGGGATCTCATGTAGAAGGTGTGTGGAGACAGCTACACAGAAAGATGACCTTTGAGCCTTTTATTAGATAGTTTTATCAAGATAAATTATTAGGGATAATTCATAAATATAAGCCCCTTAATGAATATAAATATTTTATGAATCTTAATTCCATTGGGGTACTTAAATTTCCCCAATATACCTGAGCTTGAGCCTCCTTATGATAGAGTGTGTGAACACTTGAATGTGCACCTGAAGCTAGCTATGTTGGAGTTTTATAACTCTAGTAGTGTTTAAAGACTAGTCTAACAATTTTATTATCTATTTTCACTTGAAAATATTTTTTTAGGATTGTAAACATTCTATATATCCCTCATGGTCATCCATATTGTTATAAGGACTTGGGTGTGTTTTAAACTAGCAACAAGGTGTAAGACTAGGTTTACATTCAATATACTTTAGATTTATCTCTAGGGTATCTAATTACATATCAAATGATTCTTACTCTATATGATGTATAATGAAATTAACTACCACCTTTCATTGCCTTGTAAATCCCTCATGAGGTCTAGCCTTCTTGTCAACTCTTCAAACCACCAAATCACTTACTTGGCCTGGGAATTAACTATCATCAGACAAGACTAGGTCTAAGATAAAATATTGGGTATACCTACTGATTGTATAACATAAATTTAATAATTTATATCTACTTTCACTCAAATTACCATTTTTACCAAATTTGAAAAATTCTTCATACTTACAAAGACCCCAAAAAATAGTTTTATGACTAGTTATAGGTTACCTTCAAATCCAACTGATTGTTATCATGAGGGGTTATTTAAAAACTTTGTCTCTTTTATATTTAAATGATTATGTAATTAATATTTTTATAATGTGACTCAATCCTAATGATAAATTTATGTAGTATTTTGTAAAAATCCTTTTCCTCTCTATGTTTGCACCCTCTTAGGCTTACAATTTATGCCCTGTTAGGTTTGTATTACCCTTGGGTCTATGTTTTGTGTTTTATTACCCTTTGGATAAAATGATCATAATGTTTTGTAAATTTAATTAGTGTCAATTTTACCATATTATTAATTAATAATATCTCTTACCATAAACAAGATGTGAATCTCCATCTATGCCAATAGTGCTTTAGGCATTCACTTGCAAATATTGATTGTCTATAGGGGGTATAAGTAACAAGGTTATATGAGAGAAGAGAGAATTATATATTATCGTAATATTTGTGATCCTTTTCCTGTTAGAATACATATACTTTATTTATCCATCATTTATGCCCATGGGTGTCCCATACAAAGTAATCTTGAAGGTTCTTGCTCAGTAGGCTCAAAATTGTTTTCTATATGTGACTATTTATTTCTTCAGTAGGGTATATGGCTATATAAATATATCCTCCTATGAACTTTCATTTTTTTATGTTTATAATGTGTATATATTCATAATTATCATGTTTTAGTCTTATAAATTAGGGTGGATGACTTGATAAGGATGACAGTGGGGTGGTATGAGACCTGAATATGGAGTGCAAGGGCTTTACCATAGTGAAACGGTATAAAAAGAGTCATGATATGGTAGGGGTATATTAATGGATTGAAATGGAGTATGGGGGCCTAACCAATACAACCCAAAATAACCTTGGAGAACCCAATGTGCCTATCAAAACATAACACTTTAGAGATAGAAAAAATGCATACACAGTAAAAAGTGAAACTTAGGATTCTCCAAAGAACCTTAATATTGGAAAGTCCTAATTATCATATTTTAGGATTGGAAAGAGGGGTGGATGAAGTTATGAGGATTATATTGGGGTGCTATGAGACTTTAATATAGAGTGTAGGGGCTAAACCATGATGAAATGGTAGTGAAAGAGTCATGAAATGGTATGGGTCTATTTATGGCTTGAAATAGAGTATGGGGGCCTACATAAGACAATCGACAAGAAATTTGGAGACACTAATTTTCCTACACATCAAATCATAACACTTTTTATATAGGAAAAATTAATACACAATAAAAAATTGAAACCTAAGACTGTCTAAAGAATTTTATTATTGTCTAAGAGACATTAAATTATGGTAAAGTAATTGTGGAAAGAGTTGGAGGAAAGAAGGTGGTTTCAAGGCATTTTGGGATATAATGAAGATTAAGAACCTATACTTAAGGATATAATAATGATGTGTTATGACTTCAATACTCCACATCATGTTCTTGGCTTGGGTTTGAAAGATCTGAGGGCACCATTAAATAACACATAGTCCTTTCATATAGTGAACATATATGTGTATGTACCCTTTCCTTTGAAGACACCCTAAGAGAGAAATGGATTGATTTGAATATAAACTTGGATTAAGAGACATAGGCAAGTTTAGAACATCTTATTGGTTCTTCAATACTATCAACCTTCATGTGGGAGAACTCAACAGTCCATTTATCATCCAAACCTAACTGTACACTAAATACCTTCCCAATATATATGTTTCTTAGTTCCATAATCTCACACATGTGGGAAAAACACTAAAGTAGAAATTAGAAGCTCTATCATAAACTAGGGAACAAACAAAAAACATTGGTTTAGCTAAACAAACCACAAATCCATCTAACCCATTTTGTTCCATTTGGCTTATACACACATAAATGATACTCAAACCTATTAAGTTCTTAAGGAATGTTCATAAATCTCAGGGAACCAATCTTAAAACTAATGCCCATGAATGAAAGGTGACCAAGTCAAATCCTCTAGCAAAGATCCATAAGCACAAAGTTGAAGAACTCTCCAAGCCTACCAATGAGCTTGATGGGAAGGTGGATTTGTTTTGAGCTCCTAAAACATTGAAACACTCTAGTTTATTCCATACATGTAATTATTGAATTCTCCCTATAGATCCATAACTCCAACTAAATTAATCTATACTATATGGATCCATACCATTCATAAAACCTATGAAAACTGTAACTTCCCTACATTTTCTCATGTTTTAAAATCCATTGCTAATTGGTAGGATGGAGATGAAATATGATGTAGGTGATGTATTAAAGTCTATGATATGAATTAGGGAACCTAAAAAGGCATAATTTGGCATGTGTGGGGCCTATTAGAGGCAATTAAGCATTGAAATTTATGGAAATGGATTCAATAGTTCATGAAATGCCTTAGTGATGGCATAATGAATTCCATAAAAGCTTTTGAAGTCATGAATGGTGGTTTAGTGGCCCATAATGGTCAAATAAGGTCTAATTATAGTAAAAAAAATATTTCCTTTAGGATACACATGACCTTAAGAAGACATAACAAATATATAACATGCCAACAAATGTGAGGATAACTTTAGGACCTAATAAGGAGTTCAATTAGACTCCATACACTCCCATGATTCTCTCAAAATATTGAAAACAAACATACCTTATATGATTGAGTAGATCAGAGCTATTCATGATTATTCACTAGTTATTTTATCAACTCACCTCCACCATAACACTTTTAAATGTTGAATCTTCATCAAAACTAGTTGAGGACCTTAAAACATACTCAAATATTATAAAAATACCTAATATGAATTAAAACATAGGTTGATGGGAAACATCGATGATATTAAATTCATGACAAGATAGTGAACCTGTTTGAACAACCCAATCTCATAAATGTGTATGGGAAGCATGAGAACTAAAGGTGGGTCATGACTTTAAGAGTTTAGGTTGACCCTTTCTAGGTCTGAGACTAGAAATTGGCTAACACATCTTATTTCCACATTGATCATGTATCATTTATTAGTTTTAAATTGTCCCCTGACACATTCCTAATATGTGGTACATTATATGTCCTCTTGAAACCTTTAACCTTATTTAAAATTGTACATTTAATTCAAATGTGACCGAAAGGTGAGATAATATATTGTTAGGATAAATGAAAAGTGTGTAAAAGGATTAAAATATATTATTTGACCCTTAAACCATGATTTAATATCATTTAGGACTTTTGACCATTTTCAAACCTATAGAGAACCTATGACAAATTTTAATATGCAAGGGTGTTTGACCAAATTTTACCTAGGGTCAAATTTCATCAACCCTTCCTTTATTACATTATTTATAAATTATAAACTCATATATATTTTTATTATGTATATTCTATGATGGATTTGTAGATGTTGATTAAAAATATTGGTCTAAAGATCTTCTATGTGGCCATTTATTTGAGAAAAAACGAGCCATTAGTCAATCCCAAGTTTATTCTGAGTGTCAGTAAAAAATCAAACCCTTTTTCACTAGATTGCCACATGGAATATGATATTATTAATTATGAGACCTACATAAATACTCTTGATGCTTATATAAATACCCTTAAAAACATTTTTTTTCTTAAAGTAAAAATAATATAGGTGAAGATATGTTTGGTCAATTTCTTGTCCTAGACATAGAAATTGATCAACCTTATAGCTTAGAGTCATAAGCCATCCTTGACACTTGGTTTCAAGTCATGTTATAAGATAAGAGGGGTATCTAATCAATTCACTATCTAGTCATGTTTAAAACTTTCCTTATCAATCCTTATAGGTCTTTCTAACTCCTTTCAATCCTTAATCATGTGGTGTCGTGGTGTTGAAAGTGCCCAGTTATCCCTTATACACCCTGAAGGGCCACTAACATAAAAAAGATGTAAGATTGAAGGAAAATAGAGGAGAAAACTTGATAAATATCTAAAGGCACATTGGTCCTACATAATAATCAGAGGTATTCCCATTTTTGAGCTTTCAAGAAACATTATAGAGAAGTTTATGAGGTCTAATTAAGGTTTCACTGATCATTGAGGTTTTCCTTATGTATTAACCTAGTGATCTAATTGATAAATCTCTTTTAAAACCATATAATTGAATATATTCAATGGTTTTGACCATAATAAGATGTTATTTGGCCTTTATTTCCAACTAAATCCCTATATATGCCTCTAAAGGGCCTAATTAGTTTCATTTAGTCATCATAGCATAGTTCCATAACTCATTTAGGCCCATTAGCACCATAGTTAATGCTCATTTCCTCCAAAATGGGCCAACACATGCCTAATTGTGTCCTTTAAGATTTATTAGGTCATATCACTAAGTCAAAATGCTATCTTCATTGCTATTTTACCTCCACAACACTAGTTAGATACATTTTATGTCGAAAGCGAGAAGATTTGTAGGAAAAATGGTAGACTACAGGTGTTTTCTCAATAATACAAATATGTACGATATATATAAGCTCAATCAAAGAAATATTATTATAGAATGAATTCAAATATGTCCAATGGTGAAATTAGTAGAGTGCTTTAATGACTTAAGATCTCATTACAATTTTTACTCTACTTCAAGCTCATTAACATGCTTAGAGGACCCCTCAAGTTCATGTTTATTCTATACAAAATAAGGTGAGTGGGGGTCTAAGCTCTTTCCCATGGAAGGTATACTCAGTGAGATAATCACGCATGAGATTTATCTAGAGGTTAAATGCCTCTCCTTTATTAAAATTCATTAAAAATTTAGAAAACTTATGTACCTCCCTCATATGCATAGACACTTTTAGAGTCAATAGTTTTCAAGGGAGTTTGCTTCATTTATTGAAAGTGATTATATATCCTATTTTCTAAAGTCATCAAGAGTCATCTCATGGTGATTTAAATATTAAATCCAAAAATGTGATCTTTGGTAGCATGAAAATGTCCTTGAATGGTTTATGTGCATGGTTTGCATAATAGTTTGTGAAAAATATAAGGTTTAGGTGCCTCCATCATAGGTCATAAGAAAAGGTTGAAAGGCTATATAGATGTTTTAAGGTTCCTATTGCGTAGACTAATAAACCAAGGAATACAACATTCTTAAGTTTGATTAACATTAATTATCAACCCAAGGTGCATATGCTTTTCAAGGATGTCAGTACTATATATGCATTATTGATTCCAAAATCAACTTGTTTTACTAGTTACAATACAATAAAATTATACTAAATTCATTTGATAGTTATACTTTAAAAGATTATGAAAATATAAATACAAAAATACTTCACATGGATGAATCACACATGCATCACACTTACATAATAAAACCAATAATAAAATCAACTTACATAATAAACTAAATCTAAGGAGGGTTAGGATCTTCATTGTAACTCCTTCTTAGGGGGGCCTTCCTCATTAAGAAATGAGTTCCAATAATTATCTAAGAGAATTCAAAAACTTATATCAAAATCAACCTTCTCATTATTCAATTTTGTAGGAACTAAAGATTGCTACAAAAAGTTAAAATATTCAAAGTGCAATGTTGTAATTCTAATACTTTTACTATTATATATTCAAATTAACTTACTCCTAATCTGATCTAGGTTATACCATTAAATATAGAAAGTAGTTTATTAACTTTTAACCAAAGACACCAAAATAGGAAAAAATAAAAAATACTTTAGAAACTACCCCAGTCAACCTTTAATTAGTTAGTAACCTAAGTTACTTGTTTTAGGCTTGATTAGGTTAAAGACAAGGTATAATATTTTGTTATTTTATTTATTTTTATCTCTTCTCATTATCCTTTCCTTTCTCATATTTGGTAGCACAACTTATATTTCCTTGTAGTAGGGAATTTGTATAGCAACTATGATTCTTTGCAATCATCTATTCGGTTCCCAAGATAGCTAGATATGTCTTTAATACTTGATCAACAATAGTTTTTTTTTGCATAATTATTATGGGAAACCTATAAGTGAAGCCTAAAATTACTACGGGCACATTTTAGTGGATATGGGTAACATTTAGGTGATTCCTATTGTTACTATGGTCACTTTATAGTGGCTACAAACAACCTGTAGATAAAGCCTATAATTGTTATAGGTAGCTTGCAGTGCGTATGACCTACAAGATTTTTCAGCCTTACATGACCCTTAAAATGCTTGTTAAATAAAGTCACACAAATAAAATTCAATTAAATAAAAAACATCAGTAATTCATAACATAATATATATATATATATATATGTATATATGAATGTACATACAAAGTCATAACTACATTAATTCATTTGCATAAGTCATAAATAGTTATGGGATTTACATATAAAAAGACATAAATTACATATGGATGAGGCTATAAAATGAATAAATTGGTTGGCTCATCACACCCCCATACTTAGCCTCTTTCTTGACCTCGAGGAAGCCTTGTTTTCATTCTTAAACCACAAAATTTTGTAAAGTCTAGTAACTTATGGCAGCCTAACCCTTCAAAGATGTATAAACCTTTAATATTCTCAATACCACCCCATGTTTTATTCTCTTTCTATCTATCAACTAAAACATTTCCCTCTATTTCAAGAATTGGGAACTAGAATATAAGGGGTTGAAACATCAATCCCAACCATTATATTCTCCAATTTATAACAATTTCAATATACAAGTATACTTTATGGGTGGCCTCCCTAAGGTTTTGAGGGGTGTATGGTTCCTTTGTTTTCAAATCATCTAAGATTTCTACCCATTTGTGAGAACAAGCAGTAAAAAAATTCTCTCTATATCTTTCCATAAGACTCAAATAATGATTTTGAACTTCTACCTATTTTTGGATAACCCATTCCTATGAAGTGTCTGTGTTCATGAAAGAGATCTATTTGTCTATTTCAACATCTAAATTTCTTAATTCAGTATTGATCATCAAGGTAACTTCATTTTATTTTTCTTGATATTATTCCATTTTTTCCTTCTTCCTATTTCATTTATAACTTATGAAGAAAATTCATTTAGCAAGACATCTCCAAGTAGCTATTTGTATTCCATTCTATGTCACTAGGTACACCATATTGGTCGATGTAAAACTCATATAACTAATCTTAGAGGTCAAGATTAGAATCTCTATATTATTTAAAAAAATATTTGGGGTCACAAACCATGCAATATTTATCATTATAGATCTTTCCATAACTAAATTTAAGCCATCTCTCTTCTAAGTACGCAACATACACCCTAGAAGGTGGTCTACACTACATCAATAGTTTAGTGGTTTCATACATTTTACAAATCTTTTCCTTTAGATACTTGATCTTATCTTTAGTTATTTCTAGTTTTTCTTCCATGTCCACATATTTTTCTCTAGTTTCAACATATACTTTAAATCTTTAGACTAACTCCTTGTAGTTAGTTTCATCATCACCAAATTGTTCCTTAAGAAAATGCAAGAGGTAATCAGTTTCTATAGATGTGGTGTCTAAAAGATCCACATCTATAACTTCTTCTACCATAGGTGTCTTTTTAGTGGGAAATGGAGGAGGAAATATATGGCTGAAGGGTACCAAATCCATATCATAACATATTATAGGTGCTTCTATGGCCAAGGTAGATGAATTTGCTATAGGTTCCTCTTGAGAATCTATTACAGGTTCCTCCAATACCTTTTCTTTGTCCATAGAAGGTTCTACAAACTCTACTACCCTTAAAAGTGTTTCAATGCCTCTTTATCCTTTCAATTATATTATCTCATTCCTTAGTCTATATATTTCCTTCAAATCTTGTTCCAATGTCTATAACTCTTGGGTATGAGGAATTATTTCTTGTTTTACTTATTTTTCCATATTATCTTCTTTAACCAATTCCTCATCTACTGCATTTTGTTGTACCATTCCCAATTCCTCTTATACATACCCAATGTATTTGAGGAGATGAATGTCCTCTTTAGTGAATATAGATAGGTGAGGTGACTATTATTCTTATTTTACCTTGGTATATTCCTCATTAGTAGACCATTATTCAATTTCAAACACATCAAGGGTCTTCCTAACCCTAGGCTCTTTCTTTGCTTTTTCATCATCATTGATATATATGGGTAGGGAAGCTATAGTGGTCTTTTGTTTCTTAACTCTTTGAGATCTCCTAGGAGGAGGTATCCTTATTTTTGATACCATGGGTTTCTTCCTTCTGGTTTTCATTCTCATTTCAGGAGGGGTGACTGATGGAATTTTTTTTCTTATGTAACAATTAATAGGATAAATTCTTCTTGTATAGAAGGAGACAATATGGGGGAATCAATATATGGTAAGGAAAAAGTGGGATAAGGAATATTCTCTTATATACCTTTTTCCTCTATGTTGGAAGGAGGTAAGACTAGTTTCCTTCTCTTTATTCTACCTGTAGTAGTCTCAGATAGACCCTCAATAGATATAGGCTAGCTAGTAGCACTATTGCCCACAAAACCTTCTTATTCAACTTGTTGGTCCTAATCCTTAGGTTATTCATTCTCATTAATTCCCTCTTCTTGTTGAGGTTCATCTTTTTCTAGGGTTAAAATTTACTCCCAACTTAGATCAGGTCTGATAGAGTTTACTCCTTATTTAGTTATTAGCCATATTAGGCAGTGATGGGATAGGGATGTTTCAATACCCTTATAATACACTTTAGATATCCTTTTAAAAATATTACATAAGAAATTTAGAACATTAATGGCTCTATTATGCTTTAAGTGATTTAGAAACTTAAACTGAAGAGTGTAAATTAATGAATACCTTCCTTCATAGGTCATGTCCCTGATGATGTATGATGATATCTTCCTCCATGTTGTAGGTAAGCTAAGTATCTCCAAACCTCCTTTATTTAATACTAGTCTTTCATTTTCTTAGAAAAACTATTGTCTAGTTTCTTGGCCATTGAGATGGTCTTACCAGTTTTCTCACATACTTGGTAGCCCATTTGCTTGGTTCATCAAGTCTTTAGTGACTGGGAATGGGATTCCATGTATAGTTTCTTATTTTACATCAAATAAAGTTTTATATTCCCTATTAAGAGGCTTTGAAAAATGTTAAAACTTCTAAAATTAAATGGTCCAACCAACTCTATTAAAGACATCCCAACTGGCTTGGTCTCCCTAAAGTTGCCTATGATACGTGGGTTCTCTCCTCACAAATAAACCTCCCATATTTTTAATTTTAGCTTCTCTATTAATCCTTTCAACAAATAAGTTACAACACACTCTATTTATCCAATGGAATTTTTCTTCTAGCAAAGCAGAGTTTTATCTAATTATGGTGGATGTGAGGTTATAGGTTATAGGGTTACAAATTATAGAATGCTATAGTTTTGCATAAATGGTTATACTTTCAAAGAGAAATAAATGAAATGATTGATATCCCTATAGGATATTATGGCATCCTAAGGGCATTCAATCCTTCACACATAGGGTTATCATAGTATGTGGGATTTTAACCTATAGTATCCTCCCCCTACTTGAGTTTTCACATGTCCTTAGGTGACATGGATTAAATAGGAAGGAAGGGATAAAACAAGGTGATAATTAGGAGTATAAGTGTAGGTTGGGCTGGCACCATGTGGGTTTAGAGGTGATGTTATGGATATTAATGAATGATGTAATTTATGATTTTATATGCTTATTAATATTATACATGTTATATTGAAATAATGATTAATTTTCAATGATTAAAATATATGATGTAATTTTTTGTTAATGATGTACCAGGGTTGATACTAAGTACTCAAATGTGTGTTGGCATGCAAGTGTTTGCATGTGAATGATTGATAGGAGGTAGTGATTAGGTTGGCAATTACACTAAACTTAAGTGGGCCCCTTGTAGAGTGATTAGGAGATTATCAGTGTTTAGGATTTGATGATGGCCATAGCTCAAATACATGTGATGCATGATAGCCTACATGGAACTAAAATTGGGTAGATGATGGTGTTGCTACTAGGTGACCTTCCTCTACATTAACTAAATGATAATTGTCTTTATGTTGTCTTCTTATCTGTAGGTTCTATGCCTAGTGGACTTAGCTTTAGTAATCAATAGGATCTTAAAACATATGACCCATGTTCCAAATAAATATGATATATCGCTATTAAACATAGTCAAATCATCTCCATGAAATAACCAAAAACTAAAAATGAATCATGGATGTTTTTATAGACATAAATTTTGGTCTATAATACTTATAAATGGAGAGTGAAAGTGTATGCTTTATTTTGGTTATGTAGCTTCATATTAAGGGGTGTTTCTAATCAATATATATGATGTTTTCTGCTCCAATCCTCCTTGATTATTCCACAAGGTTATTTGATGACTTTTACGTAGTGCCCAAAAAGCTAATGGCCAAGCCATATGTGAGAGTTATAGGAGGATCTAACCTGCATCCACTTTAGAAAGATGAGAATGGGTATGAGGAGGTACTTATAGAAGATACATGTGAAGATCATAACAATATACAAAGTGATGCCCAATTGTATAGAATGTGCTCATAGTAGCTACAAAATTACTTGTAGTAACTGGAGTAAGACTTTTAGTGGTAAAGATGGCTATAAAAATTATAAAAAACCCTTAGTAACTTGAATACTTGTTCTTGAATTATTTTTGTTTATCTCTTTTATCTCTCTCTTTTCTTACCCCTAAATATCTAATAAGTTGGTTTCTATTTAGGCCCATTCTATAGTTTTGGGTAGCCAGCAGGCTAGTTTTCTACCTAGAATCTACCAATAATGCCCATAAATGGGTTTTTATTGTTGGGATTTTTTTTACTCTAGCTATTTTTTGGAGTAGAATGTTTATTAAGGGTCCTTTCTAAGTCACCTACAAGGGTGATTGGTCAAGTAATAGGTGAAGGTCTCATTCATCATACTAGAGGATGGCTAAGATGTCCTCCTCTCCTTCATTTGAGGGTGGACTAGTGTTCCCTTTGTCTTATGAGACAACATGTATATCTAGTGCATCATTGTATCCATATTGTCATTACTTGTGTATGTGTCTATTAAAATCCTCTTAAGTGAGTGGCTTTTCATACAACTTGAGTATATGGCCATTGATCAATAGATGGAATCTTATTGGATCAATGGTTTGGAGTTGCACTACTCTATTGTCATAAACATGCTCAATCTCAAAAGGACCAAGCCATCTAGTATAAATTTTTCCCTTTTGACCCTTTTATTTTGAATCAAAAATAAGGGCCCAATCTCCTATATTAAATTTCTTGGTCTTAATGTACCTATCATGCCATCTAATCAATTACTACCTATATAAGATTTATGTTTTGTAATACTTGTTGTCTATATTCATCTAAGGCATTTAACTACATAAGCCTTTCCTTTTGTTCTTCAGATATATACATCCCAAGATCTAGTGTTATTATTAAGGTCTTGTGCTCAAATTAATTTAGTAAGACAAGTTTATTTCCATAGACCAAGTCATATGGTTCTATAAGCCCACACAATTTCAATAAGCCTAGCCTCCCAATCCTTATGAGACATACTAACAGTCTTTGTCAAAATATTCTCTAACTCCCTATTGGTGAATTCGACATACCCATTAGACTATGGACAATATGGAGTTGATTTCTTATGCCTAATCTCATATTGTTGGACTAAGGTAGTAATTAAGTTAGCAATGAATTGGGGTCACTGATCAATGACTGTTTCTCATGGCACAACATATGTTTTAAACATTTATTCATAGAGGAAATCTTCAACCTTCTCATCCCTAGCATGTGTAAGAGCCTTTACTTCCACCCATTTAGTGATGTATTCAGTATATACAGGGATGTACTCTTGGTTATTGGATTTTGGATCACCATGTCTTAAAAATTCTAGGGCCCATTTTTTGAATGGTTCAAGCACATTTGAGGCTACAAAGGCATTTCATCTAAATGTATGGGTATCCCCATAGATTTACATCAATCATAATGAGAAATATACCTTATTGCATATTTATGGAATGAGGGCCAATAGTATCCTATATTCAAAATTATGACTAATGTATGCTTGGTTGTCAAGTGTCCTCCATAAGGTTCATCATGGTAGGCTTTGAGGATATCTATAAATTCATCTTATTTGAGACATCTTATAATGATGAATTCAAGCATAATATAGAAAATAAATCTAGATAGACATGAATATCTACCACTTTTTTGAATCAAATCTCTTCTCTATTTAGGGAGGAAGTGTTGTGAAAGTTTTCGTATTACAAGGTAGTTCACAATATCATCATACCATGGTGTGGTAAGGGTGAGAGATAATAGGTGATAATCTAGAAATGACTCATCCAATATGGTATATTCTTTAAGGGATTACAAGCATGATAAGAAATTAACCACCACATTTTCCTTACCAAGCTTTCCTATAATAGTTATATCAAATTCTTTTAATAAGAGCAACCATCTTATGACTCTGTCTAAAACAACTAATTTGTTCATAAAGTATCAAATGGTTGTACGGTTTATATGAACAAAGACTTGATACCATGTGATGTAGTGATATAAATTGTTGATATCATAGAATACTACCAAGAACTCTTTTTCAATAATTGTGTAATTTAATTTTGCTACCTATAAGTTTTTGCTTACAAAATATATGGCATAATTGAGTGCTTATTATTTTTGACCAAACATAGCTCCTAGGGAAATATATGATGCATTTTTTTGAATATGGAATGGAATATTCCAATAAATACCATGTAGAATAGGGGTGGTGCTCAATAATTCTTTCAATTATTTAAAGGTTGTATTACAAGGAGTTTAGAGATTAAACATCTTTTGTCAGAAGGGTGAATAGTGGTGTTGTTACTTTGCTAAAATTGTTGATCAATCTCCTATAGTAACTAACATGTCTTGAAAAAATCTAAAAATCTTTATATTTTTGAGGAATAAACATGTTATTGATGATGTTTATTTTTATAGGGTCAACATTAATTCCTTCAAAAGATATGTGGTGGCCTAAGATAATACCTCTATCATAAACATGTAACATTTATTGTGACTGAGAGATAGATGGTTATCCTGATAGTGTTGCATAAATTTTTCCAAGTTTTTGAGGCACTCATCAAATGTTTCTCCATAAACAATGAAGTCATCCAGATATATTTCTACACATTCATTGGCCATAACTACAAAGATACTCAAGACAACCATCTAGAATATTGTAGGAGCATTACATAACCCAAAGTGAAATACATCATAAGAAAAATAATACTAAGGATAAGTAAAGGTGGTCTTTTCCTGGTCCTCAAGAGTAATTCTAATCTAGTTATAACCACTAAAGCCATCAAAGAAGTCAAAATATTTATTCCTAGTTACTGTATCTAATACTTGATCAATGAAAGGTAGAGGAATGTGATCCTTCTTGGTTGCTATGTTGAGCTCCTTGTAATATATGCATACATGACATTTTCCATATCTATTTGGTACAATTACCAATGGTGAAACCCATTCAATATATGATATGGGATATATAAATCCAATAGTTAGTAGTTTTTATAATTCCACTTTGACTATATCTTGAAGAGCTAGATTCATCCCACGTTATGGTATCTGATTGGTTGGCAATCTTATTTGATGTAGATATGATGTGTGTATGTTTTTGATCTGATTCCTTACATATCCTCATAATCCCATGAAAAATCATGTTGGTTTGTATGCAACATGTTGACTAGGTACTTTTCCTCATTTAACTCCAACTTTCTATTAATAAGCAATGCTTTTCTTAGAGAGATTCCAACTTCTTGTGAGAGCACTTTCATAATTTCTATATTACTAATGGATCTAGTTTGGCTATAATTATGACATATGAGTTGGTGGAGTATTTATTATATAGATGCATTAGAATTATATGATTCAAATAGTCTAGAAAATGGGCACTCAACATATTGCAAGTGGTTGAGATTTGTAAGAGTTTGATAATTATACTAAAGAATATTGGAGAGAATTGTATCTTCCTCCTGATCAAACAATGTGCATGTATAGTCTATGGTAAATATAGGGATCAAGGGAGGCTGATCTACCTCATCTTCTTCACCCATAATGTATGCTCTGGTATAAAAATTAGCTATGTTGGGGGATAAAGCATGAACTTCCTAGTCTAGTTTCCATTGGATATGATCATATTACCTGATCTAAAACTAATGAAGGTGTCAGGTGTGGCAAGCCAAGGTCATTCTAAGATAATAGGGTATCCACCAAAATTATACTTTGGCTATAGCATAATGAAATCTATAGGATACTCTCAAAAATTTATAGTAATGACAATGTATTTAATGACTCCTTCTAGTTTGATTATAGACCTATCAACCCTTTACAACATTGTAGATGTGGTACAAATATTATTCATCTATATTTTATGCATGGTTTTAGTTATCATTAAATTTATTATAGCCCCCAGGTCTATCAATGTATTGGATATCTACTACTCATGGATTTAGACTATTACTACTAGGCATTTAGATATGAATATTTCTTTGGCAGAGTGTTTCCCAACATGATGTCTACTAATTGGCCAATCACATGCATGATATTCAGATATTTTTTCTTCCTTCTAGATTTTCATATATATATATATAGGAATATAATATATGGTTACATCCTTGATGTCTTTAAATAGATGGATTTTAACATAAATATTCTTGATTTGTCACATGAAATCAAACTTAGGTTTAATTATATGACTTTGAAGGCTAAGACATTTTTTAAATGGTGGGGATGTTTCATCCACATCTTTATTTGATGGTTTAGAGAGTTTTTGTGGTGATAGAGGTGGGTTAGCCTAATCTTCTAGAGTTTCATGATCTAACTCCATTATTATGGGTGCTATTGGGGGTGGTAGAAATTTCCCTAAATAGAGGTTAACTTCATTGATGTACACTGTGTATGTTAGGTACTAAATAGGTTCAGTAATGAATGTGGGTTTCACTAACTTATTTTTAAGATTTTTTATGGGTTGGGAGGGTAGCTAGTTAGGGTTAGGTGTAGCTTATTTATTGGGCATAAGATCAAGAAGTGGTTGTTGTTGTTGTGGAGGGAATCCTCTTGGAGAGTTTCTCCATGGTTGATTAGGTATCCAGGGCTGTTTCCACTAGTTTTTGAAGGGTGGGCCTTGGAGTGGTTTACCAACTTGTATCTAAGGTGGGGATACATTTTTTGGAGGCTACTAAGAGGTGGCAGGTTAGCTTTCTTTAGGTGGATACTAGTTATAATTAGGAGGTGAAATATTCATCTAAGGACTATTTTAATTGGGAGTAGTATTTGATTATTATGAATTAAAAGAGGTAGAATTTTCAAAAGGTGGATTATATCCCATACCCTTATAAGATGGTCATTAAACCCATGGACTTCTTTATGTAACATATAAAACTTGGTCACCATCTCATCCTACAACATGTAGCTCTATTATTTATGGTTCTTCAGCTGTGATGTAAGCTACTTTAGCCCAAACCTCATGACATATACAATCTATGGTTAAAGCTTGATCAAAAGTTGCTTGATTTTGCCTTGAGTGTAGGCTATCTAGTCGGATGGCCAAATGACTAATTATATATTTTTTCATGTCTTGTAATAGGTTACTAACTTTAGTTCTTGATAGGTCATTTGTAGCTACAAATGGGATATTTTTGGCCCTAACTTTATTTATGGAAAATCTAGAATAATTATTGCTTAGATCTTAGATATCAAATAATGGTAGGTGGGAAATATCCCCTCTACTCATTGGGTCCAAGGATTCTAGATAATATTCTCTATATCCTTTTAGGAAGATGAGTTTTAAAGGTTCTTCTTCAAGTGTAAATTACTTGAATTTTTGTACAATGAACATGTACCATTCAACATAGTCTTCCAAAGATTCATCCCTTTCTTGAGTCATCTTGAATATGTCCTATATTTTATAACTTCTCCCTCTTCCATATTCATGATACTTGGTGATTTTTTTTTTCATATCCTCTAAAGTTTAAACCAAATTACCACCCAGTCCCATGAACCAGTGAAGTGCTGAGTCTTTGAGAGTAACTAGAAAAAGTTTCAATTTATATGCATCTTTCTTGTAGTCATATCTTATAAAAAGGATTCAAATTCAAACAAGAATATGTCTGGGTCTTCTAATAATGTGCCTCTAAAATTGAGTAAGGCTAAGGGTGGGATATTTTTTATTTGTGTTACACCTATTGTATCCTAAATAGGAAATCTAAAAGTAAATTTATCTAGAGTCCCATTGTCATCTACAAATTATCCTTCTCTACTCATGATGAATTTTCTTGTGATATGGATATCAAAGGTACTTAGGATCTAATCCTAAAATTTTGTATCAATCTATTGGTCAGCATGATATTAAACATTTATCTACTGATCCTAAATATTTTTACTAGATGAAAGGTCTAAAGATTATCTTGAGCTTCTTTTGATTTTATCAAAAAAAACATTGTTAAAATGATGTAAATATGTTACTCTTTAGAGTGTTTGGTTCATGTAGATCCTCTCCTTTGTTTCTTCTTACTAGCTCAAGTAATGCTTCCTCTACTTGTGTTTCCTCTCTCAGAGCTAATAGTACTTCTTCTACAAGATGTCTTCTTTGTTTTGTAGTGTTCTCTTCTTCAATATGTCTCTTTTGGTTTGTATTGTTCTCTTCTTAAAGAGTCTTTTAGATTATGGTATATTCTTCAACAAGATTCTTAGTTTCTCTAGGTATTTGTGGTTCTTTCTTGGCAATAACTTGTGGCTTATTTGGTAGGAATCTTCCTCAAGAATCTCTTTTTTTTTGCATAAACAATATGCCACTCCTTCAGTTTTCCTATCCCTTCCTACACAAGGTTTTTTTTTTTTTTTCATTTTTCATGTGTTTGAGGGGGTTATTTAAAACTAATTAACAAATAATTTAGAAATAAAGTAGTGCAAAAATTAAAATAATAGGAATTGAAATTTTACTTCTAGAAAGTAATAAAATTATCTACTAAAACTGGGAAAATTTTCCTAGAAGTAGGAAATGAAAGCAATAAAATTATCCTATAAAGTAGGAAAATTATCATATAAAGAAGGAAATGAAAGAAATAAAATTATCCTAGAAAATAAGAAATGAAAGTAGGAAAATTAAAATCACATTTTGTAGAAAATAAATCACTCGTATAGGAAATAAATTCTCGAAACATGAACAAAGTAAATTATGCACCATTTACTTCCATAAACTTAGACATATAGCATAAGACACCATAGTACCCTCACTCAACTTGCCAAAATGAAACTAATAACATATACATCTAACATAAGAAACTGTAGTGTCCTCACTCAACTTGCTTGACTAGGTAGAATAGCTGACTAACCAATCTTAAAACAACAAATAATATATTTTAGAAATAATAATTGACACCCTCCCCATCAATAGTGTGAAAATGTTTTGTAGAATAAATACTCAGTGAATACCAAATTCTTAAGTCTGATTTACATTAATTATCAACCCAAGGTACATACACTTTTCAAGGATGTTAGCACTATATATGCATTATTGATTCCCAAATCAACTTGTTTTACTAGTTGCATTACAATGAACATATATTGAATTCATTACATATTTATACTTTAAAACATTATGAAAACAAAAATACAAAAAATACTTCACATAGGTGAATCACACATGCATCACACTTACATAATCAAATTAATAATAAAATCAACTTACACAGTAAACTAAAGCTAATGAGGGTCAAGATCTTCACTACAACACCTTCTGAGGGGCCCCTTCCTCATTCAAATTTGAGTTCCAATCCTTCTTTGAGATAATTCACAAACTTCTTACAAAATCAACCTTCTGATTACTCAATTTTGTAGAAACAAAATATTGCTACAAGAAGTTACAATATTTAGAGTGAAATGTTGTAATTCCAATACTTCTATTATTATCTATTCAAATTAACTAACTCATAATCTAATCTAGGATCTACAACTAATATAATAGGTAATTTATTAAATCTTAACCAAAGACACCAAACTAGGAAAAAATAGAAATACTTTAGAAATTACCCAAGTCAACCTTCAAGTAATTAGTAACCAAAGTTACTTGTTTTAGGCTGAAGTAGGTTAAAGACAAGGTATATTATTTTGTTGTTTTATTTCTTTTTGTCTCTTCTCATTATCCTTGTATTTATTATCTTTGGAAAAACATCCAATATTTCCTTGTATGTATGGAATTTTTACAACAACTATGATTATTTCTAATCATCCATTCAGTTCCCAAGATAACTAGATATGTCTTTAAGATCTAATCAATAATAGTTCTTTTTTTCATAGTGGCTACAGGAAACCTATAGGTGAACCCTATAATTACTACATACACTCTGTAGTGTCTATGGTAAACCTATAGGTGAATCCTATAGTTTCTATAAGCACTCTATAGTTGCTATGGGAAACCTTTAGGTGAAGCTTATAGTTACTATGAGGACTCTACAAATGGCTACAATTAACCTATAGGTGAAGCCTATAGTTGTTTTGGGTAGCCTATAGTGGCTATGACATAACAATATTATTTATCCTTACATGAACCTTCAAATTCTTGTTAAATAAAGTCACACAATTATAATTCAATCAATAAAAAATCATCAATCATTCATAACATAACATAACATATATATCAATGTACATGTAAAATCATAACCTCATTCATTCATTTGTATAACTCATGGATAGTTATGGGATTTACATGGAAAAATACATATACTAAGTATGGATGAGGCTATAAAATAAAGCAATTGGTCACCTCATCAGTTTTCAATGCCTTCTTACCTAGATTCAAGGTTTGGTGGTTCTCTAGTTACCTCATAACACTTTAAGGAGATCAAATTATATGTGTTTGAAGAACCTTGCATGGAAGAATATGTATATGTGGCCTAAGTATACATAAAAGGGTCAAATTCACCCCAAATGATGTGAAATAAATGGTAAAGTGGTGGTGGGTTACTATTATTCATTTAGAACATCTTTCCCAACCTTAAATAATGGCTTCACAGTCTTTATAGACCTTTTTTTATGCCTTCAAATCACTTAGTCACAACTTGAAAAGTTTTATTTTTTTCATATATATTAAGTCAATTCTAAGAATCCTAAGCTTCATTTTGAGACCATTAACACCTTATCCCTACCTCAAAACTCACATGGTTTCTTGTGTACACTATAGTGTGTTTGCAAAGTCCACTTGGTCAGTCTTAGTAATTAATATTATCTCCATTTGATGTATATTTTATCTTCATATTGTTAAATTATGTTTCCATTACCCTTACACTATAGTATCCATGTTTTTTTATTCATCTCACACAACAGTTCCTCCATTTTTACCCTCCTACACCCATTCACCCTCCTTTGAAGATTAGATCATAATAAGTTAACCCCTACACTAAAAATAAAGTATTTATAACACTAATATCATAATTAAATAGACCTATATAGTCATATGACAACCTAAGAATGCAAAAGAGAGCACCTACAGTCAATCACTTAAGTTATTGTAGTAGGGCCTCAAGAAGAGCTATGTGAATCATCCAAGGTGCTAGTTTTGACATAAACATCATGAAATGTGAATTCCAAAAGGGATTGTATGTGAAGTGGACCACCCATGATACATGTCTCAAACACCATATAGGCCATCTCCCTCCTACCACAAGCCTTACAACAAATACTATAGATAATCAGAGGTAAAGAAAGATAATAGTTGGCACTACGAGTCTATATTGGAGTTTCCACCTCATATGAACTTTAAGAGGATATATATAAACAAAGGAAAATGATTTTAACATGTTGATAATGTAAGCATGAGGGATAATACCTCTGTGAATGTAGGATGATATCATAAAAATCATGAGAGCACATAATTTGTACAAGTGTGAAACCTACGTTGAATGAAAGGAGGGGTTTTGAAGATAGGTAGTGTTCGAAAGATACCACTAAGGAATAATAGTCATTATAATAATATAAAAAACAATCCAAGGTCACAAGCATGTATAGAATCTTGGTTATATGTTATATTCAAAGATACAAGTCTAATTGCACTTCTAGTAGATAGTTTGAAGTTATTTTCAGCCAAAATGATGATAAAGACCACATCCAAGCATAATCAAGCATCCAAAATCCATAAAAATTGTGCTCATGACCTAAGTAAGAGTTTAATATGTCTAGTTGGCTAAGATAAATAGTGTGTATACGCATTATTTTATCTCAGACCAAGGCTTGTTTGTGTAAGCATATATTGAATTAAACACCCAGTTTTAAGATATGAAGCTTGCAATCAACATGGGATCCAAGGAAGGTCTTGTTTCAATATTGAATGATGTTTAAGGTCCCTAAATACACTCTTAGGGACTATCACTCATATTTACATTCAAAACCTTGGATATGTGTTGATGCAGGCAAGTAGGTAAACTCAAATATAAGCCTTAGTGGTATCTTGGGACCTCTATAAGATATGGGAAACAATAAAATGGTCAAGGTGAAGAGTGGTATCATGTTTCAGACCCAAAAAAGGGTTTTCAAGTGTCATAAGGTGGAAAAATTAACCCAAATACCCTAAAACCTAGCTCGATCCAGTCTACCTATATACAAGTAATTTGATAGGCATGTTTACATGATCACACACTTCACCACTAGAATCCTCTAAACCATATCTCCTAATGGGCCTTAAGTATCCTTATACACTAAAAATTTATACTAATTTGATAAAACATGGGTGGCTAGTATATATGAGTGATTGCTAATAAAATAGGGACTCAAAACTACCTACAACTAACCCTAACCTCACCTTTTAATGTTCATATTTCCATGGAGAATTTTCATGGGAATCCAAACTATTCATGATAAAATGGAGTTTCAATGCCATAAACATCCATGGACTTTATTTTAGGTTTGGATGTATATAATCTAAAAACCACATTAATATGGTGGATGTTTTTAACCCTGCACAAATCACATAAATGACCTAATGATGAAACGTCACTCTAAAACCCATAAAAATGAAGGGTTTCAGCCATGAAATCACCTTTAAGTTCTTATAATATCTCATTAACGTCACCATGTTCCTTTTTTGGCATGTGTAGGATTAGAGATGTATGGAAGAGGCCTAGAAAAGCTAGTATGATCCCAAAGATTAGGGTATAGAGGATATTCATGTACAAAATAGTTTGGAAGAGGGAGAAAGACTCCCAAAATACCTAATTAAGCTTTATATTGGTCTCCATGTTGACCTTCATGATTGGTCTCTTAGACATAGAGTTACAAGTGTTGGGACACTTAGCTACATTCACTGCAAAGAAGATAATTTGGACTATAAAGTCAAAAATGATACTATCCAAGGCATATAAAATATTTTCCGAATCATATAAGAGGTATAAATGGTTCATAGACCAATTTATATGTCAAATTTCATAGTTGAAGTGTATATATATAATAATACTTAGCCACCACCATGATTTTTCCATCAAAAGGGTGGAGTAAAACATAGTTTGAAGAGTTGAAAGGTTGTGAATCCTCTTGGGGGTATTATTTCATTGTTACAAATCATTTTGGTCTAACCTAGGCTTTGTAAAAGTTAATCAAAGAGCAAAACTTTCACACAAGTAGCACATTTAAGTGCTTACCATAGCTTGAGGGTTACATATGAAGAGTCTAGATGCTCATTGGAGATGAGAGGGTTTGTTATCTTGGGATTGGTGTATATAGTTCATAAAACCCAAGTCATACCTTCAAGACCCAAAAATAAAACTCTCCAACCCCCTTAAAACCTCCCATAAACCCTAATAATAACCAATCTAGAGAGGCTTAAGTGAAAATCCATTATTTTTCTTAGAAGCTCTTAGTTTATCGCTTGGAATTTATATGAAACTTGAGGGGCATTAGTTCATGGTCTTGGATGGTATGGATAATGTAAATATGTCTCTTGAGAGGTCATATTTTTAGAGATTCAATTAGATTCTATGTTGTAGATCTTAAGAATAATTATAAACTATGGAGGGAGTAGGTTCAAGACTTGTTACACCTATCCAACATTAAATTAGCTCATGGAACTAACTGTAGACACCGAAATCGTGTTGACTCCCCTGGTCATTCCCCGTCTTATTCTTCTTCGCCTATTTAACCCTTGTCGATCACTTGTTTCACCAACCTTGACCCTGGCAGCATGTAAAAATGAGCACAGAGCTAAAGCTAGACTCTATCCCCATTGTGCATCTGCCGACGACGGTCTTTTCCCGGCCGATGTCACCGACGTCGGTCACTTATCGGCCGACGTCGGCAATCCTGCCGACGTCGGTCACCTTGCCATTATCCGTTATCAGTTATCATTCGGTTTCTCGAAATGGTTGATGAACCGTCTCTGGAACTGTCTCTTGCCTTCATCAGCATCCACCAACCATTCGAGAGGCTATCCCGAACGCTATTCGACCATTTTTTGCTGATCAATCAAAACCCGAGAAATCATTCAATCAACCTGCGAACTCCGACATCAACACTCTCATGATCAACACTCTCGGCATCAACCAATCTGCATTCAATCTGGCACTGCACAGACAACTTCAACTATGGCTTTCATCGCATCTTTTGCCAGGTAAGTATTTACTCTGTTTATTTTATTTCTTCTTGGTTATTCTTTATCAGTTCTATCATCCTGATTCTTCAAACCACAGACCCAGCATCTCTCGTTTATATCCCTACCTCTGTCTAGACTAAAACCCCCAAACT
Source organism: Torreya grandis (assembly GCA_037957365.1). NCBI lineage: Eukaryota > Viridiplantae > Streptophyta > Pinopsida > Cupressales > Taxaceae > Torreya > Torreya grandis. The sequence goes on along the minus strand of JARHVA010003371.1, from coordinate 809,065 downwards.
CTGTCCAAACCCGACCTGACCTTGCCCAGACCCTGTCCCAACTCTCTCAGACTCTGTCCAAACCCGACCTGACCTTATTAGACCCTGTCCTGACTCTGTCTAAACCTCATCCCGACCCTGCCCAGAACCTGTCCCGACTCTCCCAAAGCCTTCTGCAACTTGTCTAGAACCTGCCCCTATCGACGCCGGTCACTACCCCGACCGACGACGGCACCTCAACCGACGTCGGTACCTTCCCTAACCGACGCTGGCACCACAGAGACCGATGCCGGTGACTGTGTAGAACAGTGTTTCATATCAGGTATGCACTTTTATTTTTTGTCATTTATTCCTGTCATTATTATCTACTTTCATCCAATATTCTGCTTTTTTATCAGTGGGTTGATATCCTTCTAGGAAGTCTTCGTACTTTCAGGATCGGGCGTTCGCCTGACAGCCCACCATATCTTTGACTAACGTTTTTCTGTGTTTTAGCCTTTTCTTCGCAGGTGTCATTCCTCCACAGCCAAAGAGGAGAATCTTCCAACGTCTGATTTCGGTGTGCACAACTTTATCAGGTACTTCTAACCTTGACCATTTCTTTTAGTTTCTTTATTCTTCTTTTGAATGTAGAAAGCAATTTTGCATAGAAACATTCTGGCACACCCGGTGGGACGCTAGGTTCTCCTTGGGTTCTTTCTTTCTTTCTTTCTTTCATTTAGGTGCATTAGGTTTCTTCCTTTTCGCCTCCTTTCGTCTCTTCTTAAACAACATCATAAGCAGGACTAAAACGAACATTTCTTTCTTTCTCACACTTCTAGACTAGCTAAAACTCATATTCTTCGACTCTTTCTCCATTCACCTTCATACAAACAAACATTTCGACTTGGGCATTAAAACACTTTGCATTCATTTCTGATTGCCTGCATCTTTTAGACCACACATAGTAATTAAACCGCATATTGAATAAATCTAGATCACTTGATGTTACACGACCAAACCACCTGCACAAAACAAACATTTTAACTTACCTGAGACAAGGCCCAATTGGGATTTCATCCCCCAGCGGATACCTTACCCGTCCCGATGACCCTACTTGGATTTCATCACCAAGGGGGAAGCCCACTCCGTTCTCTGGCGGAGGATAAACTCTAGGCGAGGTATATCTTGGCTAAGCGAAACCAGCTAACCACTGGAATCGTGAAGTGAGGGGAGCTTGCTCCTTAGCACTAGGCCATGTACCAGACCCTAACACAGACTTTTTGAGCACCTAAAACAAAACCCGAAACCATCCATAGACTGCTTCTTCTAGGACCTGACTCGCAAAACCAATCTTCCTCTACACACATTCTAAGGCATAAGCCACTATAATCCTAATAATTTACTCTTAGGGTTTTAGGATCTGCTTGTGTCTTCATCTTTTTTTAGTTCTTATCTGCTTGTTTGAGCTTGTGAGGACGTTCTTTCTTGCCTTGAATGGTTCTGACACGTAGTCAAATCAAGGCTCTTCTTGACCACGCTAGCCATCAATCGCTTTCACCTACCCCATCTATAAACAATCATATAATGGAGTTCTACTCGAAGACCAAAAGAATTCCTACTAGACTATTTCCAACCCAGACGCCTATCATCCCAGAAGGGGACCAAGATTTTGCAAGATTCTTGGACCTCAATACTGCAGCCCTCCAAAACTATCTCGCGAGAAACCCAATGCAGGACCTTTCGGGCGATGTGGCGACGACATCAACACCGTTCGCCACCCAACCTTTTACGACTCAACCTTTCGCCTCAACCATTAACCCGACCATGGCCTATACGCAAAGTTCGGCCTCCTCGTCTATTTTTAGACAAACCTCCACCGGGGTTTTGTTACCCCCTCAACCACCTGCAATTCAACCAAGTTCTACATTATACCAGAACTTGATTGTCTCAACCCCACACACTCTTGCGCCTATATATGCAGGAGTGCCTACCTCACCCTTTGTCAATGCCGTCACACAACCTCCTTTGGCGGTATCTAGTCAGCCTATGCCTTCTACCTTCATAACCCAACCACCCTTAACCTCTACTTCTGCCCCTGTGACTAGTCATCCATACATTGTACAACCGACTATGTCGCACGCCTCCTCTAGCCTCTTCCAAGTGCCTTACAACTTAGGGGGCGCTCAACCCGCCAATCCGTCAGCAGATCTTATCAAGATGCTGATGGATAAAATGTCCAGTCTCAAAGCTTCTATCTCCGGTTCAAGTAATGTCTCTTCATATGACCAGATTTACAATGAGCCCATCCACCCTTCTGTCCCTATCCGACCATACCCCAACCACTGGGAGCTTCCTAAATTTACTCGCTTTCAGAGTAAGGAAGACCCACAACAACATCTAAAGGCATTTAGACATGCCTGTTATCTTATTGCCCACGATGATGCGTTACTTTTACGCACGTTCCCTATGTCGCTTTCTGGCCATGCCCTTGACTGGTATAGTTCTCTTTCCAGACATTCTATCCTTTCATTCATTCAACTCGCCGAACTATTCGTTGACCATTTCTCAATCAATATCACTAAACAAGTCTCAATCACAGACCTTTACTCCATCAAGCAATTTGACGATGAATCAATAACTGATTTTGTCACCCGTTGGAGAAGCTTGATTAATCAGCTCTCCTTCTCCTTGCCTCAACCCGAGCTCATTGAGATCTTTTCCTGAGCATGTGTCAGTCACATCTCGTCCACCTTGCGGGTTCAAACATTCCACACTTTCGACGAGGCCTTTACCATGGCCCGAAAGCTTGAACTCCATGCCATTGAAGAAGATAAGGTCAAATTGTGTAACACTAACACAAGAACCAATGACCATTCTTCTTCCAGACCTTCTTCTGCCCACTCTCACTCCAAGGGGTCGGCAAACACTGTCATCTTTAGACCATCATCTTCAACAATAACCAACTGATCATCATCTTCAACATTAGACTACATCAATAAACATTTTCAACGTCAATCCATACAGCATCAATTCACTCCAATTGGAGAGTCATATGCCTCTGTCATGGATAAACTCGTCAAGCAGGGGGTCCTCAATCTCCCTCCAATCCGACCACATCAATTCGACCCCTCAACACCTATCCCTGCATGGTACAGGGAGAATCACTTTTGCAACTATCACCGTGTCAAAGGCCATGACACGGATCACTGTCAAACTTTCAAAAACATCATCCAAGCCATGCTAGACAAGGGGGATCTCATCTTGGATAACCCGAATGCACCGCCCAACCAAAACCTTGACATCTTCAAGCAACCCCTTTCTAATCACCTGCATACTCAAGACAACATCCAAACCATGATCAATGACCCTCAAGACCATGATATACACACAGTCGACACTATCTTTTCTCTTATCCCTGACCAACCTCTTTCATAGGTGGAAGACCCTTCTTCCCCTATACCTCCTCCACATGGTGAAGAACTTTCTTCTCCTACTTGTCCTCCATCAACTTCTCCCATATTGGAGGACGCTTTGACCACATCAACACCAGCTGCCTCACCTTCATCCTTATTATTATCCATAGACGATCATACCTTTTTGACTCCCCAACCACACACAAAAGCCATGACTACTCCAGAGCTCTTTCCACTTAAAGAGCCCACACCTTCAATCTCTTCTCCATCGAGAGAAAAACCGTCCACATCTAAGTCCAAACCCGCGCAGGCGTCCATCATACCCAAAGAGACTAAACCTCTTGGTGTTCGCCCCACATCTAATCTCGCCTCGCACAAAGGTGGCCCTCAACCCAAACCAAAGAAGGCTACTAAACCACACCGGAGGCCTCCTCCCCTATCTTCGTCATTACCTTCAATCTTGGGCCCACATCCGTCTAATTTACTCGGAGTGCTTCTCACTCCCATACTTCACAGAGGTAAGTCACCTCCATTATTCTATCAACCCGTCAGACTTATACCTCCTTCAAACCATCGACCAACGCCTCCTTCGCCTCCCAAACCAATGTCACCAACCCTCTCTGCAATAAAACATCCCGACCCGTTAGCAGGTTCTTATGCCTTGCTGTTACGGCAATTGTTGCAGTCCTCTCATCTTTATCTCCCACCTCTTAGACCATATCACTCTCTCAGACCAAAACCACCATGGTTCGATGACACTCACATTTGTGCGTATCATCGCACGCCTGGGCACGACACTGAGCATTGTCATGCCCTCAAGGTCATCGTTCACCAATGTCTGGGGAATGACACCTCTCTTCTCGACCACGTTATCAACAAACCTTCAACACCACCCCACTCATCAACTCTCAGATCAAAACCATCTTGGTTCGACAACTCTAAATTCTGTCATTATCATCACACTCCGGGACATGACACTGAGCGTTGTTACGCTCTTAAAGCTGTCATTCGTCACCACCGGAAAAAGGATTCCTTTCTTATCAAGGATCCTCTTGACCCCCCCTTTGACAAATCATCCACACCGACCCATACCTCTCCAACCTCGTCATCGAAATCAGGATCTCCATGACAGAATAGGGTCCCTTCGCTGCCTTTAACCCCTTTATTCAACATCAACATAGTCCATCTGACCACTAAACCTAAATCGACCTTAACTAATCTGTCAAACATTCTCCCTAGCCACTGGGGGAATTCAACCTTCATCCAAACTTCGACCAATTTTTCAACAAAGTCTCCACCACATATCAATCACTCTCTCAACTTAACCTCAACCAGACTAGCAACCAAACATTTAACCCAACCTCAACCAAACATTCGACCCAACCAAAGACCAAATACCAACCAATCAACCCTCGACCAACCATTGACCACTTATCAAATGACCAAATCTCAACCAAACATCGACCCAATCTTTTTATCAAAACATTCAACCAGCCTCGATCAATCAACAACCGTATCAACCAACTTCACATCCACTCATCAATCAACACCTGACCAATCCGGAAAGAGGCAAATGGGGAAATTTTGCTCCTAATTGGCTCGGACCTTTTATTATCATGCACAAGTATGGATTAGGGACTTACCGTCTATCTTCTCTTGATGGACGCCCAAAACCTGAGCCTTTTTATGCATTGCATCTGTGACCGTTCTACTACTAGTCGAGTATTCGTCCACTTGACACTTAACTTGAGCTCGTCCCTTGAGAAATCCCCGTTCCTCTTAGTCCTCCTTCCTTTCAACCCTATTCCTCTTAACAATTCCTATAACCCTTTTATAATGTATGGATGCTTTGTCCTAATAAAAGGGAGCCCTTGACCTTCTACAGTCTTGTCCATGACTCACATTTCTATAAAAACAAATCAAGATGTCAAAACATATCCATGGTCACTATATCAATATCAAATCAAAAACAAAAAAAAAAAAACAGACTGCTCCCTCGAAGGACAGCTGTACTATCATTGCTGTAATTAATAGACTGCTCCCTCGAAGGACAGCTATTCAAAAGCCTTTATATTAAACAAAAATCTAGACCACTCCCTCGAAGGATGGCTATGACTAATCTGGCAATAAACAACACTATTTTAGAAGCTTCCCGCATTGATCAGCTTCACAACCTGACCACCAAGCAAATGACATCTCTATGCAGGCTTCCCGCATTGATCAGTCTGCGCCCAAAAAAAAAAAAAAAAAAAAACGAGTCACGGACTTGGCTTGTAGCTGTCTCAGGGTCTCCTATCAAAAAGGACAAAGTTATCTCTGCTCTTAAAATGGGTTACCCTCTTTCCTCCTCCTATTACCTACTCAAGGGACTTCGAGCTCACTTAAATGTCTAAGTGATTCGATTACCGCTCTAACATAACTATGGTCAACGACGTCACGCATGAATGGGGCTCTTGGTTCTCATAACCCCTATCTATGCTATCTTTTTGGTCCTTGTCAATGAAAGAGCGATTTGCCTTTCATCTTTTCTCTACACTTTGGTCACATTCACCTTCATCACTTGTCAATCGACATAGCTCAACTCTCTCTTTAAAACACTCCCATTGCCTATTCACCCTAGTTTCTATGGACACCAATACACATGGAAACTATCGACCTGCCGCAATTTATGTTCAGCATAAACCAATACTTGCTGAAGCATAAATAGACCTCAATTCATTTTTAGCATACATCCATCACGAATATGGAGTATTGCTAGGGATGAAAAACCCATCAACCAATGTTGCAGAATACACCCTTTGGAAAAGGCTGCAACATCTTTTTTTCCTCATCATTTCATCATAACCATGACCAATCTATCAACCATTTTAACCACCTGTCTACCACTTGGACCCTTTGTCTGAACTACATTGGTCTGAGGCCCTTCCACAGGGGCTATGTAGGCAGCACTCAGATGACACGACTGTCTTCTGGGGTTAGCTCGACCATTCTCGTTTGTTCGTCTCTCTGATGGACAAACCTTCTTGCCTTCTTTTAACCATAACCTTGCCCTTCACCACGACCCATTTCCATCCCTTTGACCCTTCCTCCCTTCTAGGGAGAACTACATCGGCCTGAGGCCCTATCACCAGGGCTATGTAGGCAGCACCCAGTTGACATGGGGTCTTCTGGGGTTAGCTCAGCCGCATCTTTTCATCCATTCATCCATCCATCGACCACCAACCATTGGAGATCATGCCTATCTCCTCTGACCTCGACCACTTCCAAGACATTGTTGCCTTAGTTGTTTTTGCATGTATGCTACCTCATGACTGGTTAGCAGAATTATGCACAGACCTTTTGGACCCTCACAAGTATAGGATCGCACACCAGTTGATCTGCATTACTTGTGACTTTTTTGTGATTCTAGGAGCACTTCCTGAGCCTGGGATACCTAGAACGTGACAACCCATTTGGAGCTTCAGCTTAGATTGAGTGACCCGATCAGGAGACGACTAAATGCTGGGGCCCAGTTACTTCAATTTTGGCACTCCTCGACCCTTGACCTGCGACACTTTGACCTAACCATCTCGTGCAGTGGTATGCACGCAATCATGACCTTTTCTGCGTTCACCCTCACCCCTTTTTCATCCACTCTTTGTCAAATCAGCACCCAATTCTCGGTTCCCTTCCCTCGACTCCTGCTTTGAGGGGGAATACATTTATCCTTACGCGGGGCATTTCACTTCCTATTTTTGTTTTGCAGTTCATTCAAACAACCAACAAGACGAAATCAACCTCATCCCTCACCTGGGGCAATCACTCCTATTTTTGTCTTGCAGTTCATCCAGAACAACCAACAAGACAAAAAGGGGCAAATGTAGACACCAAAATTGTGTCGACTCCCCTAGTCATTCCCCGTCTTATTCTTCTTCGCCTATTTAACCCTTGTCGATCACTTGTTTAACCAACCTTGACCCTGGTAGCATGTAAAAATGAGCACAGAGCTAAAGCTAGACTCTATCCCCATTGTGCATCTGCCGACGACGGTCTTTTCTCGGCCGATGTCACCGACGTCGGTCACTTATCAGCCGATGTCGGCAATCCTGCTGACGTCGGTCACCTTGCCGTTATCCGTTATCAGTTATCATTCGGTTTACCGAAATGGTTGACAAACCATCTCTGGAACCGTCTCTTGCCTTCATCAGCATCCGCCAACCATTTGAGAGGCTATCCTGAATGCTATTCGACCATTTTTTGCTGATCAATCGAAACCCAAGCAATCATTCAATCAACTTGCGAACTCTGACATCAACACTCTCGCGATCAACACTCTCAACATCAACCAATCTGCATTCAATCCGGCACTACACAGATAACTTCAACTATGGCTTTCATCGCATCTTCTGGCAGGTAAGTATTTACTCTATTTGTTTTATTTCTTCTTGGTTATTCTTTATCAGTTCTGTCATCCTGATTCTTCAAACCACAGACCCAGCATCTCTCATTTATATCCCTGCCTCTGTCCAAACTAAAACCCCCAGACTCTGTCCAAACCCGACCTGACCTTGCCCAGACCCTGTCCCGACTCTCTCAGACTCTGTCCAAATCTGACCTGACCTTATCAGACCCTATCCTGACTCTATCTAAACCTCGTCCTGACCCTGCCCAGAACCTGTCCTGACTCTCCCAAAGCCTTCTGCAACTTGTCCAGAACCTGCCCCTACCGACGCCAGTCACTACCCCGACCGACGACGGCACCTCAACCGACGTCGGCACCTTCCCTAACCGACGCCAGCACCACAGAGACCAACGCCGGTGATTGTGCAGAATAGTGCTGCATATCAGGTACGCACTTTTATTTGCTGTCATTTATTCCTGTCATTATTATCTACTTTCATCCAATATTCTGCTTTTTTATCAGTGGGTTGATATCCTTCTAGGAAGTCTTCGTACTTCTGAGATCAGGTGTTCGCCTGACAGCCCACCATATCTTTGACTAACGTTTTTCCGTGTTTTAGCCTTTTCTTCACAGGTGTCATTCCTCCACAGCCAAAGAGGAGAATCTTCCAACGTCTGATTTTGGTGCACATAACTTTATCAGGTACTTCTAACCTTGACCATTTCTTTTAGTTTCTTTATTCTTCTTTTGAATGTAGAAAGCAATTTTGCATAGAAACACTAACTATAAGTGTTCTCACCATCTCCTTTAAAATTTATAGTCTATGAGGTAGTCTAATTATCCTAGTGATGTAAAGCTAATGTGTGTTATAGGTGAAAAAATCTTCAATAATCATAAGTTTAATGTATTGAAGGATATCAAAGGATTGTTTAAGTCTTAAAAAATGTATATGGAGCCTATATTAAACTATTAGATCACTCATCTAAAGAATGTGAGCATAAGGTTGGAGTTAAAACCATATAGGCCTACTTATCATGCAAATGAAAGGATCTAGGGATAATAGGCTGGTTTTAGGTCATTGATTAACCATTTCCATTCATTGTAACAACCATCTAGGTGATCTTAGATAAAAATTAGAGCCATTATTATTAGTTATAGGAAGTTTCATGAACAATTTGGCATGCATATTGATGGATGGGTTGCTCAACACACCAAATGGACCTATTTACACTCCATATGCATTGCATAACTACCAAAAAAGAGAGTGTTGAGATATTTATATAATGGTCAAAGCATGAATGGGGACAATTGAATGATTTTCATCCTCCACCACACCAAAATTGGGCTCATCAATAGAGTGTCAACACTCAAATAGAGAGACAATGCTTATGTAACTAAACTATGAAACTTTGGAGTCATTAATGACCCTTTATATTCCTGGACTTCCCTCCCTTGTCTTCCATTTTATTTATAAATGTATGCATTGAGCTCTTTTTTTTAATCCCTCATCTAGGTGTAGTAAAGCCCTATTAAAATCATTTTATAAACTCTTTTAAAGTAATACAAGATAATTTTATATTTTGGTTGAATACTAAGTGTACTATATTTATGTTTGATCTAAAAAATGGTTCTTGTCTATTTAGGATTTGTATGTCCTTCATGTACTTTGGTTCATTTTTTTTAGTTTCTTGTAGGTTGTGTGAAGTGTTGGCTAGTGAGGTTTCTCTTGAAGTGTCATAAGTCTATAGTGTCTTGCACATACCTATCCCTTTTTATCCTTCAATTTACATGTATTTTATCAACCTTAATGCAAAAAATTCATGCTTGAAACATTATTGAAGAGTTTTATAAATCCTTGTCTCCATTAGATTCATCATTAATTATCAAATAAGATAGTTGAGAGTGGATCATTCATTATTTGGTGCATCACCACATAGGTTAGATTATTGTTTTAGTTTTCATATCCTTATCCTTTTTTATATCAAGATTTAGGTGTTATAAATCACTTAATTATCATATTACTAGATCTATCCCCATGAAAACTAGAGGTGTGACCTATAAACTAGATAGACCATAGTTTAAGGTCACTCTCAAGTTGGACTAGGTTTGAGGATAAGACATGAACACTTCTCATCTTCACTAGGGTACAAATTATAATTTCAATAAAGACCTTCCATTCCATTACCAAATATATGAGGAATATAATTTGAAGAAAGAGTCCCTAACACACACCATCAAGAGGTTCCCAGAGAAGGAGGATCAAAATCCATAGTTAATTAACTCTATTATTTGATTAAAGGTAGTTAGTACTAGGCATTTAGGGATTACCAATATATATATTTTTTATTTTTATGTTTAATACTACTTATCACACTTTCTCTCTTGATGTGGATATTATTTACATATTATTAATGCACTTAAAACATTATCACACTCTCACACACACACACATGACCCATTTTCTACACTAAATATTTTATAGAATGTTGTTCATATCTCGGAGTGTTTGATTTTTAGTTTATTCACCATCAATGGATAGAAATGTATAAAATTAAATCAATCTATTTTTATATTTATTTTTTATGGTATAATTATATTTATAATTTTTCTAAAAATGTATTAAAATGTCAAATGTAATGGTTTACAAAGCAAAAAATATCTAATGATTATTTTTGTAGGTAATGATTGAACTATTTTTTCCACATGACAAGTGATTCTCTATTTATAATGGGGGATGGAAAGATAATAAGACATACCAAATCATGAAAATAAAAAAACTATTCATCTAAAAAATAATGAGTAAAAGATAAGCCTTAATCCTTAATAGTTTTGGGATGATTCTTCTTCCTATTAGGCCTATAAAACATTAGTGTTATTAGTTTTGTCTAGACTTGGATCCATAGATGACCAACCATGAAAAAAATAGTAAATGGGATGGTTCCAATTTGAACATGGACATATCCTAGTAATGTTAACCACACACAAATTTAAAGGTGTAGTTGTTTTACCTAACATACCTCATTATAGTTTTAGAATAGGGACCCACTATCTTTCCAAAAAGGTATAGGCATATATTGATAGTCTTCTAAAGAGAAAGATTTATGTGTTTAACTAAGATATTTGGAAAATTATGAGCATAAATTATTTATGGAATAACCTATTAATCATTTTAAAGTTGTGTATATATAGGTCTCATGTCATTATGGTCTTTAGAAAACTTTTTGAAAACTATGCTTATTAGGATTTAGTATTAAAAAAAAAATCGAAGACTATCTTCAATAGTTTTAACACTTTGCACCTATAAAAAATTTAGCATGAATGTACTCTTCAATGTTTTTGTTTACAAGTTTTGTTTGGGATAATTGTTCAAAGAGTCTATTTACATATTGGATTTTCCATTTATCCTTTAGGATCCAAGTTTTCCTAAGTTTCACACTTTGGTTCACTTTGGCCTTTGGAGGATTTATTTATCAAAAATCCTTGGTGAAATTACTTGACATGAAACTAGTCTTCAATATAAGTGTTAAAAACATTTATTTAGTGAAATTATTCAGATAAAACACTTGGTTCATTTTGATCTATATAACTTTTATTCATTTAAACTATTTAGTGGAAACGTTTAACATTTTGGTCATTAGATATTTTATTTGATAAAAGTGTTCAACTCATTTTGGTCTTCAAAAAAAGTGTTCAAAACCATTGTTCAAGAGATTTTTTCACCTTACAAACACTATTTTAAACTTATATCAAAACTCCTAACTATAAAAATCTCTCATGGCATAGTAAACCAAAGTGAAATAATTGATGAAATTACACTTGGCAAAAGGTAGTGATGTGGTACTCCTACTAAGCATCAATAGTGCCTACATGACATACCCACCAAATGAAGTGGTAAAGTTTGAATTAATAAAATAAATTAAAGTTATAAAAATTGTAAATTAATGGTTCATGAATTCTAAAAGAATTCTAAATATGATCTCAAGCTACATTCAAACTTGATTCTTCCCTACTATAAAACCTTATATACTAGTGTTTCACGTGTATAGTATACCCAAGAGAGTCAAGTTATTAACTTATAAACTAAAATGTCATCAACATAGTCAAATAGAATGGTATCCTTTTCTAAGTCATTTCAAGGAATCCTTCCCTCATAGATGTTTTATATCAAGGACTCAACTTAATACAAGGACACATTGTTTGAGTCAATAGTATTTAATAATGACTACAACAACTATTTAACATTACGAGAGATGATACACCAAGTTGATGTGAATGCCCATGAAGATAAATTAACTCTAGCTAGAAAAAATTATATGCATATCTCCTCCCCTTAAAATTCAAAAGGATTTACTTTAAATCAATAAATTTGAATGTATTACCACGTGACATCCTATGATATTTATTATTTATTGGGAAGGTGACTAGAGGTGCAGTTCTACACCTTTTGAAACATAATATAGTTATGGCATGTATATCTATGGATGCATTTAAAATTTATATACACTTTCCAATTTTATAAGTTAATAATGGTTTACATTGGGTAGTCTCATATAAGGAATATAATTCAATTGAGAAAACATTAAGTAACTAGATGTTTCCAAGGGAAACCATCAATTTGAAGGATAAGCAGTCATTATTGGTGACCAAATTCAAGATGGGAATCCAAATTGGGATGACCCTCTTGAATATGTTATTTATCTATCCCATTATTGCATTATTCCACTTCAAATAAATTTCGTTTCTTGATTTATTAATGACCTCAGAGTTGACATTCACTCTAGTTAAAGTGATCAGTACAAGGCTATGAGAGCATATATTACATAAAGATAAGAGGCCCTAAGGATGCCACTTATACTTGTTGTCCTACCTTCTCAATGTTGTTCTCAACATAATTTATGTTCATGATAGGTCAATAAAAATCCCAACTCTATATTGTATCAATAATTATATTTGTGATTCATAATCTTTCATGCACTTATATGCATACAGCTAGAATATTGTATACATTGTAGAGGATGTCTACCCCTAGGTATGGATGGCCATACATGATTCCCCTATAGATAGGATATCCAAAATCATTGTCAACACACTGATGATTAGGTTATATTACAATTTTTATCTAGATTACACTATGATTATGGTCATAAGCCATAAGGTAACACCCCTATGCCTTCCTAACTTTGTGCTTAACAAATTGGTTGAGAAAGAAATTGCCTGGTAGTTATGTTAGGGAATAGATGAAGATATACATAAGAGAAATAATATATACTTTCATAAATCCCACCACATGATTGGTTGAATGTGCTATGTATATATATATATATATATATATATATATATATATATATATATGAATATGGAAAGTATAGGAATTATTAATCACTGGCTATAATATCACATGGAGACTAGGATCTACATGGCTAAGAATAAAAATACATCAAAGGACTTGGTATTCTCTATCAACATGATACCTATTATCATTATTTCATATTTATAGATGCTAAGGATGATGCCCAAGTAAATTAATGGGCATAAATAATCAATTTGGTTGAAGACCTCTTAAAAATCATTCAAGGGAATCCTTGTATCTCAATTTTGGATGGACAAACTAGACTCCCACCATATTTAGGATGGGATACATCATAATTTTTTTGTGAATATGACATCTCATCCATTATAATATTAATGCAAACCCTCATAGACACCCTCAATGACACTCAAAATAGTAAATAAGAAGTCAGGGGTGATTGATAATTCACTTGGGGGAGCACAAGATGATTCCATTTATATTTATTATTAAAATTTTTAGGGACGTACCTAACTAAGTGACATATTAATCCTATAGGTTTTTATTATGGTTAAATAAAACACAACCACCCATGAGGCACCTTCCATAATAGTAAAACTAACCATTTATTACAAGATGAAGATAATGGTTTAGCCCCATCCATAGAGTCTAGTTATTGAATCACCATCATTAGAAGAGCCATCAAAAGAGGCATATATACATGAATCCATAGATGATGAGGCATAAATTTAAAGAACTAATTTTTTAAACCTTCAGGACACCAATGGAAAAAATCCATTACATGATGAACCATCAGGGGAGTAAGTAAACCCTTAAATTTATACTACTCCTATTATGTCTTGTGTTTCTACTTTTACTATTAGTACAATTTATTCTGTGTCTCTTATCCCTATTGGTCCCCCTCCCTATTTGGTAACTAATGTGGAGGTTATTTCTACCCATCCATGTCCTCCACCAACCTATTTTTTTCCACATGAAAACAATACTTCCTATACCCTTGTTGTTATTACTCATGCAAATATTACACCTCCTCCAATTATATCTTATATACACATTCCTATTATTTATACTATGGTTGTTTTCACTATTATCTTAGATCCCATAAAGATTAATAAAAGGGAAACCAATATGAAAATGGGAGGAATATCAAGCCCTCAAATTCATGTTTCATCTTATTATATACGTTTACCAGTGCCTCCACCTAGTTCCTCTTAGGACACTACTATGATAATAAAAAATAAGGATAAAAAGAATAAGCTAGTCTATATAGTCCACCCATAATCTCAATATGGTGGATTGTACAGGTCTTAAATAAATTTTCCTTCACTTCCTAGTCCCATACTTAAAAAATATTTAAATCAACCATCAAGATAATTATTGGAAAAGACTATAGTTCAAGACACTCAGCCCATAGATACAACCCAACAAGTACTCTCAAACTAGGAAATATATATGTAGTCAAAGGATTCGTAAAGGCCCAATCTTGTAATTAAAAATTTTCCCATTATAACCTCTATTTTTGAAAAAATTAAATGGAGTGTACAAAAGGTAAGGAAGACTAAATTGGAAGATGCAATTGAAAGAGGTATCCCATTAGAATAAAGATAAGAAGTATTTACCTTGTCCAAAAGGAAGAATAGAAAATTGGGGAAGTCTCCATACATTAAGGATTTCCATATCCTATTTTGAAACCCATAAAGATTATCTAGTTGAGATACATGAATTAAATGAAATGGTTAGAAAAAATTTGGAGCTATAACTATAACAAATAAGGGAGCAATAAGAAATTGTGCATATTCCCATATGGATAGAGATAGATGAGTAAAATGCATCATCTACATTGTATAATATCCTGGAGGCTACTACTATGATGAGGGTGGAATTGGCACATCATATACTTGAAACTACCAAATTGTTTAATTCTTAGAAATAAGATGAAAAAAATTTGAAGATTATTGTTATTTATAAAAATAGTAAGTTTTATGCCCACTATAATATGATAGAACCATTTAAGGCTACCAATGCCCTTAACTTAGTAATCATTAGGACATAGGGGATAGAGAATGAATCATAGCAAATAAGGTAGTAATACCTAAATATGTATAATACGAATCTCTAATTTTACATATTCTAGAAGAACTAAATCTCTTTTAGTCTAGGGATACATGGGTGGACTCATCAACAAGGCCAATTTTATAAGATCCTTCAATACGATTTTATAAGATTCAAGTAAAACTTACAAGGAAGGACATTAGAAGAGATTGAAGATAAGTTAAATTTTACAAGGAAAAAGGTTAGGGAGGTAGAGATATTAATAATTAATTTTAATAATATGAAGGATAAACATGAAAGGCTCATTGAATAAGTTAATAGGGTGTATATACCTCCATTATTATCTATAGAAATTATTAGGTATTAGCATGGCATTAGAGATAAATAGTTTCAAGTTTTAGAATCAAATAAGAAAGTTAGTGCTTGAAATTCTACTTTGGCACAAGCTATAGCTTAAACACCTCTAATAATAGATAATTCCATGCAATTAAATTATAAGCCTTAATAGAAGGCTAATTTTGTATGTAGACATGTGGAGGATATTATTCCATGTACTTATAATTTACTTGTACTTAACACATAAATGTAAAAGTTTCCTGAACTCTTTGTAATCATGCACACATTGAATTGAATTATATAGGCAAACTTATTTTCTCATAGTTTTATGTAACTATGATCATGCAAACATACAATTTTGATGTTAAAAATAGAACTGAATTTCTAATTGAATAATGTAAGTATGAGTTTGAATGAACTTGTAAGATGACACAATCCATCCCCAAGTCTATATTCTCATGTAATTACACATTCCAAAATGTTGGAAATTTTATCAATACAATAAGATATAAGTTTTTATTGTCATGAAAATGCATTGGTTTTATTTCCTTCCATATTTTTTATTGATGTTTTGTTCTCTTGGTTGTATTAATTCATCAATTTTAAGTGTGAAAAATCTATGAATAATTTTTGGTTGTTATCATTGATGTATGCTAATTTTAGATGTGAAAAATATTTTTAAATTTATTATATTTCATTGATTTTAACCAATTGGTTAAAATTGTGTTAATATTCTAAAGTGTGTAGAAGTGTTTTCTCTCTTGTATAGTCTTCTAGGTGTGTACCATATCTTCCCTAGACACCTTCCTGGACTGAGTTGTAATATCCCAACTAAGGGTATGCAATAACAAATCTAAAGGGAGAAACCTTTAGTTGAGACCATTAAGTTTCCTATACCATTTCCCCCATACAACCTAATTGTGTTTGCCTATGAGTGTGAAACAACTACAAGAAACAAGCATTAGTCATAAAATCACTTATCCAAAAAAGAACCAACCTAGGAAGTGAACCCTGGAGACCATAGAACCTTATAATTTCTATATACTTCCCGAATTTTAATGTTTATTTTATTAATACCTACCCATTATAGAATAGATACCACTCAACCATCCAACTCACTCAAGTTTTTATTTTTTTACTAATATTCTTTTCAATATTAAAAACCCCAATTAACAAATTGCATGCCCTCCTTGTTATTCCACCACAAGGTTGTTTAACCTAATGTGTAAATTTTACCTTGGATTGGAATTTAATTCCATTAATATCTTAAAACATTAGACACCAACTTGTTAAATTTAAGGATGTGCACAAGAACCACATTAACATTAAAATTTGGTGCAAAAAGGAGGGCCACTTATGTGTCTTCCATAGTGAGAGGTTATCCCCTATTTTTGAGTTGCATTGGAGACACCTAAAAGAGTTATCAAGTTTAGGACCTAAATAGTCTTTTAGTTTCCCCCTTATCATCAAATCAAATTCATATATCTATACTAGTTTTTACCAATATAGTTATGGACATGAGACCCTATCTAATATTAAATATCAATCCCATCGATAATATTATCACCTAAAAACAATGTTGGTTAGTTGGATCTACCATTGCCATCCCAGGTGATTTGCCTAATTTTCCTAGGAACCTAAATAAGTATCTACCTTATTTTTCCCCTTAAAGATGAATAACTATAAAGGAACACATCAAGTATTTCAAGGCTAATTTGATATTAATGAATGTTAAAAATTAAGATGTTGCATGTAGGATTTTCCCATTTACCTTGTTGGATGTTGCCTATGATTGGTACCTCAATCTTCAAGAAAAAATAATTCCTTCCTAGAAAGCATGTCAGAGCACATTTTTTTTCTTATTTAGACAAGTTACTAGCCTTAGATTGGTGTAAAAACAATTCAACAACATGAATAATGGGCCTAATGAGCTGATTTGAGTTTTCAACACAAGGTTTTATAAGATGTATTCTTGGCTTAACCCCAAGTATAGAACTGATGGATCATTGGCATTTGAGATGTAAAAAACCACCTTGGACCTAATCACAATATTTTTCCTATGAATAGTTGTTGGTACCACCACTTTATATTTTGAATATGAAAATGATATCAATATTGATAAACAAATAAATCCTCAAATTCTGGGCACTCCCAACATCAATGCTATTTTCCAACCCTAAATCAAGTGCCTCATGTTAATCAAAATGTTCCTACATTCAACCAGAATCAATTATATGCATTGCCTCATCTAATGTAACAAACATCAAATCAAAACTATGGATATGTGAATAATTAGGTACAAATGAATAGTAATCAACAAAATTAACATTCAATGCCCTTTAATACATCAATTACATAAGGAGATGATTCTAGAAAAGTAGAATTGGATTTCATACAAAGAATTGTCTAAAAGTTAAGAAATGACTTATTGAACATTTAAAAGAATATGGGTAACAATACTAGATAAAATAATAACCAAAATTATAAGTTTCAAATATATAACAGACCCTTTAATTGGTCTATGAATAATAAAAAGCAACATCCCAAAATGTTTCTAGAGATTAACATAGTAGAAATGATTCTACCAAATTGATGGAGTCCTTAATACATCACAACATGTTGAACTTGAATTTTTAGAATTATATGTAGTGTTTGAAATATTCTAAATTGAAATGGAAGTGGTAAGACAATACTTTATGAATAATATGCTAGAGTTTCACCTAGAGTCTGGGTCTTCAAACATCAAAATGGTATTCAAAATGCATGATCCTTTCTTCACATGAGAAGACAAAATGACCTTGAGGATAAATTTGATGAAATATAGTATTTAAAATAGTACTGAAAGGGTAATTAAAATATAAGGAATAATTAATGCTTCATAAGATCTACTCCTCCAAATAATACTACTATTCCATCAAATTCGAGGGGTGAGAATATCCATCTCCCCCAAAAGGGAATGAACAACCCTAGAATAAAGAGGAATAAATGAAAATAGGGAACGTCATTATTAAAGATAGGAATACTATTAAATCCATTGTTACTCTTCATGAATTGACTCAAATTAATAAAAAAAATGAGATCTTATAGAGGTCTATTACAAGGAAGGAAACTATAAAAAAGAAAAACGCTACTCATACCAATGTCATTTACAAAATTAAACTAGAAGTCCCACTTTTTATACTGACTATCAGAGCATTTTTAAAGAAAATATATAATTTTTTAGTCTATTCTAGAGCTTCAACCATGGTAATTCCAACTTCAATTTTCCAAAAGTTGGGATTGATTCCAAGCTAGTCAAAGAGGATGGTTTCACAATTAGATAATACCATGGTGCCTATAATAGGATAATTGATCAATTTATCCATCTAATCTAAGAGTAAAAAGGATAATCAACATACTTGTACTAGATATTATAAAGGGATATATACTCGTCATCATTACAGACTATTCCAAGACATTTAAGGGGTATGTAATAAAAGACTTATTTCATATTGGCTTACCATGTAGAGTTATTACAAACTAAATTCAAATTAATTGAGAGATAAGAATGAATCACCTAATTATTAAATACAATACAGATGATGAATAATTAAGTTATGAATTTCTTACTCTTGGGATTTATACATTTACTATAAATCATGAGGTATAGGAACTAGAAGTATAGGGACCTTTCCAGTTATGGAATCTCCACTTTGATAGTGAAAGATCCAAGCAAGGAGCAGCCATTAACATTGAACTGGTGGGCCCAAAAGTAAATAAATACTTAGAAACATATATAATACATTTCTCTTGTATGAATAATAGAGTGGAATATGATGCACTAATTTTTGGATTGCATTTTTCTCTAAAAAATAATGTCAAATAATTGCTAATTTATGGAGATTCAAAATTGGTAGTAAATTAGGTCAATAAGAAATACTAGTGTAAGATATCATACCTAAAGAGCTGAAAACATAACTAATAGGATTTTGTTGTGTCCTTTGATTCCTTTAAAATATTGGTTATGCCTAGATAATATAATGAAGTTGTAAATTCATTAGCTACTTTAGCTACCAGTTTAGCACCTCTATGGGAATCCAAGTTACAAATATTCTCAATTGAGCTCATATCTTGTCTATATATCATTAAAAACATGTAAATTTTTTAATCATTTGATGATGATCCATAGATCATCTTATTTTTGACTAACTTAGGGTAATTTGAGTCTCAAATCATTGATGACAAGTAGATTAGTTACCTATGCCAAGAGGAATTGGGGGAAGGAGTCATTTAATTAAAGGAAAATTGATTCCATATAGGAATGGTTTCCTTGGAAATGATGTTTGATTTGTATCCTCAAGATCAATATTAAATATATCCAAAATTAATTGAATCTAAATTTAAAAAGGAGAATCTACGAAAAGAATATGACCTACACTATGTTAACATTTTTCTCAGATGCACTCCAAAGGAAAGAAAAAGGGTTAGGAATTTACTCACCCAATACAAGGATGTGATTACATGGACATACAAAGACATGAAGGTTTTCAATCTAGGGGTTATCACCCATATAATCAAATTAAAGTTGGACCATAAACCAATTAATCAAAGATAAAGGCGAATAAATCCTATCTTGGAAAATCTTATTCAAAGGGAAGTGGAAAGGTTGTTGAGTGAAGAAATAGTTTTCCCTATCAGACATTCTACTTGGGTGGTTAATGTATCTCTAGTCAGGAAGAAGAGTGGGGAAATTAGATATTATGTTTATTTTAAAAAATTGAATAAAGCTTTTGAAAAAGATAATTATTTGTTTCCTTCCCTAGATGAAGTCATCTAGATAGTAAGTGGTTCAGGAATGATGTCCTTCCTAGATGGATTTTTAGGGTACACCCAGGTGTTGGTAGAGTCACAAGATAGAATGAAGACAACATTCACCATAAAGTGGGGTACCTATGTGTTTCTATGCAAAATTGCTTTCTACATTCAAAGAAGAAATAAGAAACTAAAAGAAATGGTCAAGGCTAGAAGTACCTGATAAAGTTGTGCGCACCGAAATCAGACGTTGGAAGATTCTCCTCTTTGGCTGTGGAGGAATGACACCTGCGAAGAAAAGGCTAAAACATGAAAAAACGTTAGTCAAAGATATGGTGGGCTGTCAAGCAAACGCCCAATCCCGGAAGTACGAAGACTTCCTAGAAGGATATCAACCCACTGATAAAAAAGCAGAATATTGGATGAAAGTAGATAATAATGACAAAAATAAATGACAGAAAATAAAGTGCGTACCTAATATGCAACACTGTTCTGCACAGTCACCAGCGTCGGTCTCTGTGGTGCTAGTGTCGGTCATGGAAGGTGCCGACGTCGGTTGAGGTGTTGTCGTCGGTCGGGGTAGTGACCGGCGTCGGTAGGGGCAGGTTCTGGACAGAGTCTGAACAGGGTCGGGACAGGGTCTGAGAGAGTCGGGACAGGTTCTGGACAGAGTCGGGACAGGGTCTGATAAAAGACAAGGTCTGAGAGAGTCGAGACAGGGTCTGGGCAAGGTAAGGTCGGGTTTGGACAGAGTCTGAGGGTTTTAGTCTAGACAGAGGCAGGGATATAAACGAGAGATGCTGGGTCTGTGGTTTTGAAGATTCGGGATGACAGAAATAATGAACAAATAATAACCAAGAAGAAATAAAACAAACAGAGTAAATACTTACCTGCCAGAAGACGCGATGAAAGCCATAGTTGAAGTTGTCTGTGCAGTGCCAGATTGAATGCAGATTGGTTGATGCCGAGAGTGTTGATCGCGAGAGTGTTGATGTCGGAGTTCGCAGGTTGATTGAATGATTGCTCAGGTTTCGATTGATCAGCGTTTTGAATGGTTGGTAGAGGCTGATGAAGGCAAGGGACGGTTCGAGAGATGGTTCGTCAACTGTTTCGGGAAACCGAATGATAACTGGTAACAGATAATGGCAAGGTGACTGATGTCAACAGGATTGCCGATGTCGGCCGATAAGTGACCAACGTCGGTGACATCGACCGGGTAAAGACCGTCATCAGCAGATGCGTAATGGGGATAGAGTCTAGCTTTAGTTCTGTGCTCATTTTTACATGCTGCCAGGGTCAAGGTTGGTGGAACAAGTGATCGACAAGGGTTAAATAGGCGAAGAAGAATAAGATGGGGAATGACCAGGGGAGTCGACACGATTTTGGTGTCTACATTTGCCCCTTTTTGTCTTGTTGGTTGTTCTGGACGAACTGCAAGATAAAAATAGGAGTGATTGCCCCAAGTGAGGGATGAGGTTGATTTCGTCTTGTTGGTTGTTCGAATGAACTGCAAGACAAAAATAGGAAATGAAATGCCCCGAGTAGGATAAGGTATTCCCCCTCAAAGCAGGAGTCGAGGGAAGGGAACCAAGAATCAGGTGCTAATTTGACAAAGAGTGGATGAAAAAGGGGTGAGGGTGAACGTGGCAAAGGTCATGATTGCGCGCATACCACTGCACGAGATGGTGAGGTCAAAGTGGTGCAGGTCAAGGGTCGAGGAGTGCCAAAATTGAAGTAACCAGGCCCCAGAATTTAGTCGTCTGCTGATCAGGTTACTCAATTTAAGCTGAAGCTCCAAATGGGTCGTCACGTTCCAGGTATCCCAGGCTCAGGAAGTGCTCCTAGAAACACGAAAAAGTCACAAGTAGTGCAGATCAACCGGTGTACGATCCTATAGTTGTGAGGGTCCAAAAGGTCTACGCACAAGTTGGCTAACCAGGCATGAGGTAGCATACATGCAAAAACAACCAAGGCAACAATGTCTTGGAAGTGGTCGAGGTCGGAGGAGATAGGCATGATCTCCAATGGTTGGTGGTCGATGGATGGATGAATGGATGAAAGGATGCGGCTGAGCTAACCCCAGAAGACCCCATGTCAACTGAGTGCTACCTACATAGCCCTGGTGATAGGGCCTCAGGCCAATGTAGTTCTCCCTAGAAGGGAGGGAGGGTCAAAGGGATAAAAATGGGTCATGGTGAAGGGCAAGGTTATGGTTAAAAGAAGGCAAGAAGGTTTGTCCATCAGAGAGATGAACAAATGAGAATGGTCGAGCTAACCCCAGAAGACAGTCGTGTCATCTGAGTGCTGCCTACATAGCCCCGGTGAGAGGGCCTCAGACTAATGTAGTTCAGACAAAGGGTCCGAGTAGTAGACAGGTGGTTAAAATGATTGATAGATTGGTCTTGGTTATGATGAAATGATGAGGAAAAAAAAGATGTTGCAGCCTTTTCCAAATGGTGTATTCTGCAACATTGGTTGATGGGTTTTTCATCCCTAGCAATATTCCATATTCGTGATGGATGTATGCTAAAAATGAATTGAGGTCTATTTATGCGTCAGCAAGTATTGGTTTATGCTGAACATAAATTGCAACGGGTCGATAGTTTCTATGTGTATTGGTGTCCATAGAAACTAGGGTGAATAGGCAATGGGAGTGGTCTAAAGAGAGAGTTGAGCTGAGTCGATTGACAAGTGATGAGGGTGAATGTGACCAAAGTGTAGAGAAAAGATGAAAGGTGAATCACTCTTTCATTGACAAGGACCAAAAAGATAGCATAGATAGGGGTTATGAGAACCAAGAGTCCCATTCATGCGTGACGTCGTTGACTATATTTATGTTAGAGCGGTAATCGAATCACTTAGACATTAAAGTGAGCTCGAAGTCCCTTGAGCAGGT
Source organism: Torreya grandis (assembly GCA_037957365.1). Taxonomy (NCBI): domain Eukaryota; kingdom Viridiplantae; phylum Streptophyta; class Pinopsida; order Cupressales; family Taxaceae; genus Torreya; species Torreya grandis. Next base: position 785,927 of record JARHVA010003371.1, on the reverse strand, counting down.
GATAGGAGGAGGAAAGAGGGTAACCCGTTTTAAGAGAAGAGATAACTATGCCCCTTTTTATAGGAGACCTTGAGACAACTATAAGTCAAGTCCATGACTCTTTTTTTTTTTTTTTTTTTTGGCGCAGACTGATCAATGCGGGAAGCCTGCATAGAGATGTCATTTGCTTGGTGGTCAGGTTGTGAAGCTGATCAATGCGGGAAGCTTCTAAAAGAGTATTGTTTATTGCCAGATTAGTCATAGCCATCCTTCGAGAGAGTGGTATAGATTTTTGCTTAATATAAAGGCTTTTGAGTAGCTGTCCTTCGAGGGAGCAGTCTATTTTTTTGATTTTGATATTGATATAGTGACCATGGATATGTTTTGACATCTTGATTTGTTTTTATAGAAATGTGAGTCATGGACAAGATTATAGAAGGTCAAGGGCTCCCTTTTATTAGGACAAAGCATCCATACATCATAAAAGGGTTATAGGAATTGTTAAGAGGAATAGGGTTGAAAGGAAGTAGGATTAAAGAGGACGGGGATTGCTCAAGGGATGAGCTCAAGTTAAGTGTCAAGTGGACGAATACTCGACTAGCAGTAGAACGGTCGCAGACGCAACGCATTAAGAGGCTCAGGTTCTGGGCGTCCATCAAGAGAAGATAGACGGTAAGTCCCTGATCCATACTTGTGCGTGATAATAAAAGGTTCGAGCCAATTAGGAGCAAACTTGCCTCATTTAATGCACTCCATATTGGTCACGTGTTGATTCTCTTTGAGGACGAGGTCTCCGATGTTGAAATCTCGTTCTCACAGATTTTTGTCATAGGCGTGCTTGATGCGATGTTGATAGACATGGAGGTGATTAAGGGCAGGAAGACGGCGGTCATCAAGTAACTCAAGTTGAGCTAAGCGATATTGATGAAATTCATCGTTGGAAAGGATATCACGTAGAGAAATGCGGAGAGACGGGATCTGTACTTCGAGAGGTAAGACAGCCTCTATTCTGTACACGAGAAAAAAAGGGGTAGCACCCGTAGAGGTTCGGATGCTAGTGCGGTAAGCCCACAAAGCGAAGGGAATGTGAATGTGCCAATCCTTGCCTATGTCACTGACCACTTTCATGAGAATTTTGGTGAGAATTTTGTTGGAAGCCTCAGCCTGCCCATTTGCTTATGGGTAGTAAGGCGAAGAGAAACTGAGTTTGATGCCGAAGGAGTCGCATAGCTTTTGGATAGTTTTGTTTTTGAAGGACTTGCCGTTATCAGTGATAATTTTATGACGGACACCGAAACGACAGATGATGTGGGTGTTGATGAAGTCGACGATCTTGTCAGCTTTTGTGGAGACGAGAGGAATGGCTTCCACCCACTTGGTGAAATATTCAGTGGCTGTGATGATGGATTGATGACGAAGAGACGAATGAGGGTTAATCTCACCGATGAGATCTAAACCCCACTGAGAAAAAGGCCAAAAATCCTGAGCAATTTGTAAGGCGTGACTGGGGAGATGAAGCAAGTTAGAGTGCTGCTGACACTTGATGCAATGCTGAACATAATCACTACAGTCTTGATGAAGGGTAGGCCAATAATAGCCCAGACGAAGGATGCACTTGGAAACCGAATTCCCACTGAAATGTCTGCCACAAATCCTGTCATGGACTTGTTGAATGGCTTGAGATGCTTCAGTGGAGGTGAGACAGCGAAAAAGGAGGCCGTCAAAGCCTCGCTTATAGAGAAGACCCCCTAGCATGGTATAGCGAGCAATACGCTTGATAAAAGCTCGTCGTGCATTACTAGAGAGGTTGGGAGGAATGATAGAGAGAGATAAGAAGTCCACAAGTTGCTTATACCAAGCATCTTGTGGGCTAGGGTCTATAATGTTGACATGATGAATGTGAGGAGAGATATATGAAGGCAACGGCACACGACGCACAGTGACAAAAAGTCTAGATGCAGATGAGGAAGATGGGATATGGGAAGCGAGAGAAGCCATGGTGTCAGCAAACTTATTCGTAGATTGAGGAACAGTCTGCAGGAGGAAATGGTCGAAAGATGCAAGGAGAATGTCAGCACGGTTTTTGTACCTTTGCAAAATGTCGTATTTACAGAGGTATGAACCATTGACCTGATTGACGACAAGCTGTGAGTGGCTGAAGATGTTGATGGACTTGATGCTGAGAGAGAGGGCGGTCTGAAGTCCCAAAATTAAGGCCTCATATTCGGCCATATTATTGGTACAATCAAAGTCGAGTTTAAAAGACAAAGGCATGGGCTCCCCTTCGAGTGGGATGAGAATGACCCCAGCACCTCCACCTAGTTGACATTTGGATCCGTCAAAGAACATAGTCATCTGATAGGTGGTGTCGTCAGAGGAAAGCGCAGCGATAGACTCGTCAGGGAACTCACACTGTGAAGGTTGATTGTCAGGAAGAGGGGCATTTGCTAGTTGATCAGTGATGGTTTGCCCCTTGATAGATTTCTGCTGGATGAATTCGAGATTGAACTCAGCAAGCAGCATGAGCCACCGAGCCATACGTTGATTCTGATATGGCTTGGAGTGCATATACTTGAGAGGGTCGGTGTGGGTGATGACAAAGGTTTTATGACTGAGAAGATAGTGGCGAAGCTTAGTAGCAGCAAAGACTAACGCCAAATAGAGTTTCTCGATATGGGTATACTGAGTTTCATAGTCGACTAGTGTTCGGCTGATGTAATAAACGGCTTGCTCACGGTGATGCTCGTCTCGGTGTGCGATCATGGCACCTAACGAATGGTGAGTGGCTGAGATATAAAGGTAGAAGGGTTGGTCATCTTTAGGTGGAATGAGAACTGGTGGAGAGACCAGATAGCGTTTTAAGGCTTCAAAAGCCTCTTGACAGTCCTTAAACCATGTAAAAATGATGTCCTTCTTAAGGAGATGATGAAAAGGTTGGTAGGGGTCAGAAAGCTGCGAGATGAAGCGACGAATGGACTGGAGCTTGCCTTGCAAACTGTGAAGCTGCTTGAGATTGGTCGGGGGAGGCATTTCGAGGATAACGCGAATCTTAGCGGGATCTATCTCGATGCCACGGAAGGAAACGATGAAGCTGAGAAGCTTACCAGAGAGGACCCCAAAGACACATTTCTTGGGGTTAAGACGGACATTATATTGAAGAAGACGAGAAAAGATGATTTTGAGAATGGTCAGATGGTCACGGCAAAGTTTGGACTTGCCGAGCAGGTCATCCACATAGTCCTCCATGATTTTGTGGAGGAGATCGTGGAAAATGTAGGTCATGGCACGCTGATAAGTGGCGCCTGCATTCTTCAAGCTGAAAGGCATGACTCGATAGCAAAAAGTCCCCCATGGGGTGATGAAAGTAGTCTTGTGCTGATCTTCCAGAGCTATCAGGATTTGATTGTATCCTGAAAACCCGTCCATAAGAGATAGCATCTCATGGCCGGCCGTAAGATCAATAAGCTGGTCGATGTTAGGAAGAGTAAAGTCATCTTTAGGACAGGCTAGATTAAGGTCATGATAGTCTGTGTAGATCTGAATCCCCCCAGTTGCCTTGGTGACTGGGACGATGTTAGAGACCCACTGTGGATAATCGATGGGCTGGATGAAGGAGACAGAAAGGAGACGCTGAAGCTCCTCCTTGACAAGGAGGGCAATGCGAGGATGTATCTTTCGAAGCTTTTGCCTGACAGGCTTAGCCTCTGGTTTGGTGACAATGTTATGGGTAAAGATGGTGGGGTCGATGCCAGGCATATCACTGTAAGTCCAGGCAAAGGCCTTGCGATGGTCGGAAAGGAACTGGGTATAATCAAGCTGCTCCTGAGCGTCTAAAGATTGGCCGATCTTTAAGACATGAGGAACATCAGAAGAAGGAAGGTTGATGTCAATGGTTGATTCATTTAACATAACCTGGGTCTCAGAAGGGAGGGAGCGCTGGATGAAAGAATCATTAGCGCCCATGTAGGAAAGGATGGTGTCATCGTCAACGCAGTGAACAGTGTGAATGGTTGCCAACTCATCTTCGATCATGCTGGGAAGAATGAGAGGGAGAGACTTGGATACCCCATTGAGCTGATAAGTCAAGGGGTCCAGGCGGATGGTGTTTATGGAAAAAAAAAACTAGGAGGAATGGAAACCACTGACTCCATAGGTGAAGGTGGCAAAACAGGTGAGTGTGGAGGAGATTGGTCAAAGATTGGTTCAGGATAAAGGTCTACAGGGTCTTGAGTGGGGTCTTGATATCCCAGACCATACCGTTTCTTGGTTTCATCATCATTGAGCAGTTGGATAGGCTGATGGGAGCCCTGCTCATAGCGTCCGAAACCAAAACCCTTCCATGCACACCTGTAAAGGTAAGTATGTGCAAAGGCGGGGTTGCCAAGAAATGAAAAATCTGATGTGAAAGGTTGGGGTGAAGAAAGAGGATTACCATCAGTAGGAGCTTGATTAAGCCCCCCATAGACGAGGTTGGTGTGGAGGTGAGGGGGACCATAAGGTATGATCATCCTGATCTGATGGTCGTAGCTGGGGCTGTGATGAAGGCGTCCATACTCTTGTGGAGTTTGGAACATGTCTAAAGCCAACAAGCGATACTCTCCCAATGAAAGTCTTTGGAAGACGTCTTCCATGGGGTCTGTGGTCGTCACTTGAAGGGGAGGTGTAAGGGCGACCGCCTGTTGCGAACTGGTCGAAGCTTCCACGGATGGAGGCGGTGCCGGGGTTGATGGCTTGATAGGAATGAGGACATCGTTTGGACGGTAGGTGGTATTGCATGTTTTGAAGGGTGAAGGGTCAGTGGGAATGGTGTGGACTTGTCCGTCATGCTCAAACTTCACACAACGGTGCAGGGTGGAGGGGACACAGGCCATGGCGCGGATCCAGGGTCGGCCCAGCAAGATGTTGTATTAGAACTCTCCTTTGGTGATGTAGAAGAGCTCCGAGACTGTGCATGGACCAACGTGGATATGAAGGATGACTGTGCCAATGGTCGTGGTATTAGTGTCATTAAAAGAGCGCAAGATCGCGTCAATTTTGGAAATGTAATTCTTGGGAAGAGCCAACTGATCAAAGGCATGGGTGGAGATGATGTTGATGCTAGTGCCCCCATCGATCATAACGCGTTTAATGCGTGTCCGATCGATGTAGGCAGTGATGAAGAGGGCGGCGTCCTGATCTTCTGTGTTGGATGTGGGAATCTCAGAATCGCTGAATGTTATGGAGGCAACAGGGGCTAAGGAGTGGACAAGGGCAGTAAGTGGCTGGGGATCCTCAGGTTGGACCTCCACTGCCTGCAGGGCTTGGATGAGGGCCTGATGATGTTGGGGTGAGGTTTGGATGAGATCATAGAGGGACATCTTCACAGGTGTCTGGTGAAGCTGTTTCAACATGGAGTCATGGATTGGTCCGGAAGAAGAAGAAGAAGAAGAAGAGGGTTGAGGCGCGCCAAGGATAGAAATCTTAGGCTTAGGCAGTTGAGGTGGATTGACAAAAGGGTAGGTCCAAGGAATGGCGGCTTTTTCTTTCACCTTGTCCTTTTGTGATCTAGTGGTGATGTGAATGGAATTGATTTCAAAGATGGGAGGTGAAGATAATGAAGGGGTTGTAACAGGTTGATGAGATGTGGATGGGTTTGAAGAGGTTAAAGGGTTATGAGAAGGAGTCGGGGGGCAGTCGAAAGTGTCCTCAAAGAGAAGAGTGTCTTTCTCCAGATAACGGCGAATGACAGCTTTGAGGGCACAGCAAGTCTCGGTGTCATGTCCTGGTGTACAATGATATAAACAAATCTTCGTGTCATCGAACCAGGAGGGTTTAGACCCGAGAGGTTGAAAGGGCTTGATGGGTGGAAGAGTTATGCTAGAAGTTTGCAAAAGTCATTGCAAGATCAAAGAGTATGAGCCCACTAAAGGGTCCATGCTCATCGATGTATGCGATGTCGGTGACTTTTGCTTGGGCGAAATTGGAGGGGGTTTTCGTACCACCTTCTGGGTTGATGGTGCGATGACAGGCAGAGACGGTACACTCTTTGTGAGAGGTATCACCCTTTTGGGAGAGGGTAGGCTAGCGGTAGGTAAAGGAAGCAAAGGAGGCAACCGGTTTTGATTAGAGGTTGAAGCGGGAAGGACTCTGGTTAAGGTTGAAGGATGCGGGCCCAAAATGGAAGGCAATGGTGACGGAAGAGGAGGCGTTCGCCTCTGTGGTTTGGCAGTCTTTTGTGATTTTGGTTGAAGACTATTATTAGTTGAAGTTTGGGTTAAGTCCACCTTCACTTGTGGATGAGTGAGGTTGGAGATGGGGCAAACGCCAAGTGATTTGATAGGTTTAGGTGGAGTAGATGAGGGTTTTGGTTTTGATGAAGTTGATGAAGATGTAGACGGTTTAGAAGTGGAGATCTGATTTTTGTTGATAGTCTTAGGAGGTTCTGCCATGGGAGGATTAGCAGCATGAGATGAAAGGGCCCAGGCTTGTTGAAGAGCTGTGAGACGGTCCCACAATCCCTGATGTTCCACTTTCCTAGAAGGGAGAAGTTCGAGTCTCTCCACTAGTCGGGAAAATGGCTGAGAAGATGCGGGATGAGGTTTAGGCTCTTGAGAAGATGTCGATGGTTGTGGGAGTGAAGGTGAGATGGGTGTAGTAGTCTCGGGCCCAAGGCATGGTGAAGTCGTGACAGGTTCATGTTTGGTTAGAGACGAAGGAGAAATAGGTTCTTCCCTGGGTGGAGAAGAAACTGGTGAATGAAGCTCCTCAAGCAGGTAAAGGATAGGGATGATAGTGCCCTCCACTTGTGGTCGAGGAGTAGGAAAGGTTGGGTCCTCCATGGGCAGCAAGAAGGAAGATGGTGAAACTGGGGGTGCTAGTAAGGTCGAGGCATCCTCCAAAATTAGAGAAGTTGAGGGAGAACTAGCCGGAGAAAGAGGTTCGTCCACATGTGATGGACTGATGGATGAACTCACCTCTTGGGGTTGGTTAAAAATGAGGGGCGAGACCGTATTAACTATTCGAATATTATGTTCATGGGTATTGTCAGTCAAGGTCTGGACGTTGTTTTGGGTTGGTGGATGATTAGGGAATGGTTATTTGAAGATATCGATACCCTGATTAGGAGGGGCATTAGGATTGTCGAGGATGAGGTCACCCTTTTCCAACATGTCTTGGACTATGTTTTTAAGGGTTTTACAGTTGCCCGTGTCATGACCTTTAACACGGTGGTAGTGGCAGAAGTCATTCTCCCTATACCACGCAGGGATGGCGCGTGAGGGATCAAATTGTGGTGGAGGTCGGATCTGAGGGAGATTGATGGCCCCTTATTTGATGAGTTTTTCCAGCACAGACGCCTATGATTCTCCAAGTGGAGTAAACTGTTGCTGTATGTATCTCTACTGAAATTGGCAAGTGGCGCTCATAGACGTGGATGGTTGAGGTTGATTAGTTGAAGGTGAAGAAGAGGAAGATCTAACAACCACAGCATTTGCTGAAGCTTTAGATTTAGGATTGGACGAGGAGGGCTTAGAAGAAGGGTCATTGGTTTTGGAGTTGGGATTCTTACTCCACAACTTGACTTTATTCTCCTCGACAGCACGTAACTCAAGTTTACGAGCCATTGTGAAGGCTTCATCAAAAGTGCGGAAGGTTTGAACCCTCAAGGTAGAAGAAATATGTCTAGCACAGCTTGAGAGAAAAGTTCAATAAGCTCAGGCTGAGGTAAGGAAAATGAAAGTTGATTGATAAGGCCCCTCCACCGAGCGATGAAATCAGCAATAGATTCATCCTCGAACTGGCGAATAGAATAGAGGTCTATGATAGAGACCTTCTTGGTGATATTGATGGAGAAATGATCAAGGAAGAGCTGGGCCAGCTGAGTGAACGTGAGGATGGAATGGCTGGGAAGAGAGCTGTACCAGTCAAGTGCAGCACCCGAGAGAGACATGGGAAACGTGCATAAGAGCAATGCATCATCGTGGGCGATAAGGTAACAGGCGTGTCTGAATGCCTGTAAATGTTGTTGTGGGTCTTCCTTGCTCTAGAAATGAGAAAACTTAGGAAGTTCCCACTGGTTGGGATATGGTCTGATGGGGACAGACGGATGGATGGGCTCGTTGTAGATTTGTTCGTACGAGAGAGTGTTGCATGAGCCGGTAACGGAGGTCTCTAGGTTGGACATTTTATCCATCAGCATCTTGATAATATCTACGGATGGATTGGCGGGTGGAGCACCTCCTAGATTGTAAGGCGCTTGAAAGAGGCTGGAAGAGGTATACGACGTAGTCAGTTGTACCAATAAGGGCGCAACATACGGATGACTAGTCGTAGGGACAAAAGAAGTGACTAAGGATGGTTGGATGGAAGGCATGGCTAGGTTTGATGTTGTCATGGGAGGTTGGTTAGAGGTAACATGGGCTAATGGATGGGTAGCCACCCTAGTGTTGATAGGAGTAAGGGTGGGCAGAATAGAGACGACCAGGTTTTGAAAGGGGGTAGAAAGTGGTTGAGTGGACTGAGATTGATTGGGGGCCGAAACCCCAGTGAAAGTGGGCCCAACGATGGAAGGAGAGGCCACACTTGGATGGTTGGTGAAAGGTTGGTCATTGGTTGAGGCAACAGCCTGGGTGTCTAAGGGTTGGACTACGGATGTCGTTGATACAACTGCAGTCTCGAGGAAAGAGGTCAGCATTCCATAAATTGGATTGCCCAAGGAGTCTCGCGTTTGGCTATTCGCGAGATAGTGTTTCAAGGCTTTGGTATTGAGGTCCAAGAATCGTGTGAAGTCTTGGTCCCCTTCTGGGATAATAGGCGTTTGGGTCGGAGATGGTCTGGTAGGAGTTCTTTTAGTTTCCGAGTTGAACTCCATTATAGGGTTGGTTGTAGGTGGGGTAGACGGAAGAGGATGATGCCTCGCGTGATCGACTAGAGCCTTGGCTTGGCTATGAGTCAGAACCATTCAAGGCAAGGAAGAACGTCCTCACAAGCTCAAACAAGCAGATAAGAACCAAAAAGATGAAGACACAAGCAGATCCTAAAACCCTAAAAGTAAATTATTAGGATTATAGTGGCTTATGCCTTAGAATATGTGTAGAGGAAGATTGGCTTTGTGAGTTGGGTCCTAGAAGAAGCAGTCTATGGATGGTTTCGGGTTTTGTTATGGTGCTCAAGAAATCTGTGTTAGCTTCCGTACAGGCCTGGTGCTAAGGAGCAAGCTCCCCTCACTTCACGATTCCAGTGGTTAGCTGGTTTCGCTTAGCCAAAATATACTTCCACTAGAGTTTATCCTCCGCCAGAGAACGGAGTGGGCTTCCCCCTTGGTGATGAAATCCAAGTAGGGTCACCGGGACGGGTAAGGTATCCGTTGGGGGATGAAATCCCAGTCGGGCCTTGTCTCAGGTAAGTTAAAATGTTTATTTTGTGCAGGTGGTTTGGTCGTGTAACATCAAGTGATCTAGATTAATTCAATATGCGGTTTAATTACTATGTGTGGTCTAAAAGATGCAGGCAATCAGAAATGAATGCAAAGTGTTTTAATGCCCAAGTCAAAATGTTTGTTCGTATGAAGACGAATGGAGAAAGAGTCGAAGAATATGAGTTTTAGCTAGTCTAGAAGTGCAAGAAAGAAAGAAATGTTCGTTTTAGTCCTGCTTATGATGTCGTTTAAGAAGAGACGAAAGGAGGCAAAAAGGAAGAAACCTAATTCACCTAAATGAACGAAATAAAGAAAGAAAGAACCCAAGGAGGACCTAGGGTCCCACCGGGCGTGCCAGAATGTTTCTATGCAAAATTGCTTTCTACATTCAAAGAAGAAATAAGAAACTAAAAGAAATGGTCAAGGCTAGAAGTACCTGATAAAGTTGTGCGCACCAAAATCAGACGTTGGAAGATTCTCCTCTTTGGCTGTGGAGGAATGACACCTGCGAAGAAAAGGCTAAAACATGGAAAAACATTAGTCAAAGATATGGTGGGCTGTCAGGCGAACGCCCAATCCCAAAAGTATGAAGAGTTCCTAGAAGGATATCAACCCACTGATAAAAAAGCAGAATATTGGACGAAAGTAGATAATAATGACAGAAATAAATGACAAAAAATAAAGTGCGTACCTGATATGTAGCACTGTTCTGCACAGTCGCCGGTGTCGGTCTCTGTGGTGCCGGCATCAGTCAGGGAAGGTGCCGGCATCGGTTGAGGTGCCGTCGTCGGTCGGGGTAGTGACCGGTGTCGGTAGGGGTAGGTTCTGGACAGAGTCTGAACAGGGTCGGGACAGGGTCTGAGAGAGTCAGGACAGGTTCTGGATAGAGTCAGGACAGGGTCTAATAAAAGACAAGGTCTGAGAGAGTCGGGACAGGGTCTGGGCAAGGTAAGGTCGGGTTTGGACAGAGTCTGAGGGTTTTAGTCTGGACAGAGGCAGGGATATAAATGAGAGATGCTGGGTCTGTGGTTTTGAAGATTCAGGATGACAGAAATAATGAACAAATAATAACCAAGAAGAAATAAAACAAACAGAGTAAATACTTACCTACCAGAAGATGCGATGAAAGCCATAGTTGAAGTTGTCTGTGCAGTGCTGAATTGAATGCAGATTGGTTGATGCCGAGAGTGGGTTGATGTCGAGAGTGTTGATCACGAGAGTGTTGATGTCGGAGTTCGCAGGTTGATTGAATGATTGCTCGGGTTTCGATTGATCAGCGTTTCGAATGGTTGGCGGAGGCTGATGAAGGCAAGGGACGGTTCGAGAGACGGTTCGTCAACCATTTCGAGAAACCGAATGATAACTGGTAACGGATAACGGCAAGGTCACCGACGTCGACAGGATTGCTGACGTCGGCCGATAAGTGACCGACGTCGGCGAAATCGGTCAGGTAAAGACCATCGTCGGCAGATGCGTAATGGGGATAGAGTCTAGCTTTAGCTCTGTGCTCATTTTTACATGCTGCCAGGGTCAAGGTTGGTGGAACAAGTGATCGGCAAGGGTTAAATAGGCGAAGAAGAATAAGACGGGGAATGACCAGGGGAGTCGACACGATTTCGGTGTCTACACTATGCATATATTATTATGATATTTGGATTAAATTAATGTAGGTACCACATTTCATCAAGTCATGGACCACACATTTCAAGGGTTGATAGGTAAATGTATAATTATTTACATGGATGACCTCACAATTTTATAAAATGTAATAACTGATCATGTGGTCACCTACAGTTAATTTTTGAAACATGTAGAAGGTTTAGCATCTATGTCAATCCCAATAATAGCATATTCAACATTATAGAAGGCAAGATCTTGGCTCAGATTATTACTAAAGATTAAATTACAATTGACTCAGATAAAATTTAGGTGATATCAAAAATTTCATTCCCAAAATAGCAAGAAGGAACTCAAATATTATTTTTGGAAGATAAAATTCATGAGAAAGTTTATATCAAGATTTACATAAATCATTAGACCTCTGAATGAAATTCTCATGAAAGATAATAAAGTGGAATGTATAACAGAAGCCTAAATGCCTTTTTAAGACATTAAATATGTAATATCTCAGGCCCCTATACTAATAAGTATAAACTTCACTAAAGACTTCATATATTCATTCGTTTTATAACATACTATTTACACTTTTGTCACTTAGAAGAAAGATGAATGTGTGCATACTATTGCATTCATGAGCACAAACTTGAAATAAGTAGAACATAGGTATGTATGCAATAGTAAATGTAGTAGATTTATAAATCCTAGATCAAAGAGGATAAATCCTAATTACACTTTTGATTGTGGATACATTAGATATTTGAGGTCATGTCCAAGATGAATCCACAAGACCTAGCCAAGAAATCTATTACCATAGTAAATTCACTAAGGAGGATTCCAAATACCCCAATTAAAATAATATATATGCAATAACACTAAAAAGGTCTTATGTTATCATATTCACCAAACTAATAATAGGTAAAGTAAAGTAAAGTCTAATTTAGTTCTCACCAAAGCTTGTGACACAAACTATATGTAATAAACATGAAAAGTAAACATGCATAGAAGAGATATACACACATCAATGTATAAACAATCCAAATATGTGAGATATAAGTACAAATACATATCTATTTAATCTTACAAAGGAGGAATAAAGGTTAGAATACTTACCTTTGAAGATCAACCCACCAACCTTCAATCTCTCCCTTGGCTAAGGTGCTTCACAAGAGGTTATTTTAGTTTGTAAGGATGACAAAGTTAAATAAGTTATAGGATAAACAAAATATCAATTCATCTAAAATAATTATCCATAATAAAATATAAATATGTCCAAAAAAACTATGAAACCCTAAGCTATACTCCTCAAGTAGAATGGTGGATAACCAGATGTGTAATATATATCTTTTCTTATTCTTTTCTATTAAAAATGATGAAATATATGTATTTATATAGGAAGATCTAACCCTAATCCTAGTTGAAATTTTAGGCCAACAAGGACAACCCAATCAACTTTGTATCATAATTAACAAAAATAAATTAGGTTTTGGTCCAATACAACCAGGGGATGACTTAGACCTTAAATAAGTTTTATCAATTATAGTATAAGTTCGATGGGGATGATAGTGTAACATAAATCATTAAAGAGGATATTAGGTTAGGAAAGGGATAATAAAGGTAAAGAATTACTATATGAGGGTAACAAATAGGAGACAAAGTTTAGTTTTTAGGAGATGGGTGTGTAGATAGCAAGTGGTAGTAAAGGACAATAATCCTAAGAACCACCAATTGTCTACCCACCCCTCTTTTGGTACACCTTTTAAAGCATGCACTAAGAGAGATTGAGACTTGATGGGTTCCTATAAGATATAAAGCATTATTAAGTGATAAAGTTTGAAAATATTATGTGTATACATATGCACCACTCAAATCTCAACACATGTCATGTAGGTGCAAAATGAGTGGTGCTTTAAGAAAATAACATTATAACTCATAATGCTAAGGATAAATAAAGTGTAGTAAGGAGAAAATAAGATAAATGAAAGGGCATAATAAAAAAACACATACATTTACTTACCTTAGTGTTGTAGATACATAATGAGATGTAAAAAATGTTAAGATGTCCAATGTAGAGAACATTAGGTGAACCTGTAGAGATTACCAAAAAAAGAGGGAAAATCAATTTTTTTGCAATGTAGACATATAATAGGTGAAAATTTTCTCAACAATGTTAGGATTCTAGAACATTTTACAATTTGAAAAAAGAGTTATTAGAGATAAATATATGATCAAAATGAGAATTATGATATTAAATATTTGAAAGGTAAATAATTATGAATAGTAAATATAAAGAGGGTGAAAATAGCTCATTTATCATTTTTAATATTCTAAGAAGAAAAAAGCTCTGAGAGACCTAGTTTGAGACCAAAGAGACAATATGGTGAGGAGATGACAACTAATATAGGTAAGACAAATAGTGGCCACAGTGAGTGCAACATAGTTAAACAACTAAAAATTTAATTTTTTTGAATATTTTTATTTGAAATTAAGTTAATTATAAAAAATTGATTAGTAAAATAGATATACGTATCTAAATGAAACCTAGGAATTTTTTAAGGACACTAGGAATAAAATTGGGTATTGGTTAGGAAGGATTCAGATCAATAAATACCCAAGGATTTATGGTAAATGGTTAAAAATTCATCACTATAGATGAATAGAATAAACTAGGTCAACTTAGTCTACAAGGTGAAAGAGAACAAATAGGATGACTACATAATAGTAGGTTGATTTAGTTTGAGAAGAGATGAGACCAACTACATATTAATGGGCCAACTTAGTTGTTTGCATATGGACAATGTAGTAAAACTAAGAAAGATTAACTATGTATAATATGGCTGATATAGTACTATAAGGTATAAAGGTGGTTGATTTAGTATTGTAAAGCATAAAGGTAGCTGATTTAGTATTGAATAGGCTAATTTAGTTGAAATTTAATAAGTAAAACTTAGTATCCCAAATGAAATGCATGGGTAATTTAGTATTAAATAGTGTGATTCTATATAAAATGGAAAAACAAAATCAAACCAAGTTTTGTGAAATTTTAAGGATGTATTTTGATTATAAATGACATGAAGATCTGATAAATACTTTATTATTTGATATTTTATAGATATGCTAGAGATATTGGTAGTTGATCATTGTATCATGGCTACTAGATTTTCTAGAGTAGTTGATAGACATGGATAGATAATGACTAGTTACATTAGGCCTGGGAGGTATTATGTAGATGAGGAACATCCCATTGAGTGTTTTTCTCTTTATCATGTTCCTCAGAGTATGGGAATGGCTGTCCAAAAATTTTCAATTGGTGATGGATGGGGATACCATAAAGGTGGGTATCACACTAGAAAACATCTATGCATTGCTTGGATTACTAATAAGAGGGACATCAATGATCAAAAGGATGCAATCAAATAATTTAGAGGAGAAATGAGCACTACCTAGGTGGGTAACTAAGTTGGATAGGATATACATTGGGTTGAGGGTTATCTTATTTTATGTGTATATTACACACATTTTATAAATATATAATGCCATGATCATACTTGTGATAACATGAATGGTGTTTCACAAGTTGGATGTCAAAGTACCATTATATGTGATAGCCTTATGCACGTCCATTTTAGATCAAAGAGAATTATATGATTTTAGGTATATCATCTGGGTCTATCTCATGCATGATATCTATGGTATGTTGTTTATAGGTCAAAATACCATGGGACTAGTGGTTTTTATTAATGCATGAATATATGAGAAGTTCCTTATGTATCAAACAATTGGGTCATCCCATGTGGTCGATGATAGATTACCTAAGGTGACTAGATAGATGCAAGAATAGGTATCATAGGTCATGCCACATGTGTTATAGTTATATAAAATAACTTTATGGGATATAGTTTGGAATCTATACACACACATTAATACTATTTGGCCCAATCAGGTGATTACAGTGTAGGGGCTAGTTTGGGTGTGGATCATGGGTCACTATGCCTTGTGGGTAGAGCCATAGCTAGTCTAGGGAACTTTGGATATTTACACCTACATTTTGGTCATTTAATGTAAGAAATATAAATGGGAGAGGAGGATTAATTGCAATAGTTGAGATATTAGTGATTAAGCCATAATGTGTGAGACCATGGACTAGTTGAGCATGAGAACAGGTGGTTAAAATAGGAAAAGACATGGATGTTGAGATATGGGTGAATAATAAAGCACAAGAGGCACCATAATAGGATGAATAATGACCATATAAACCACATCATATATGGATAAATCATCATTGAGATTAGGCATAGGCAAGGGTAGATATGCAGGTTGACCCAACAACTAGTCCAAGACATAGTTGCTTAATAGAGGAACCTTTGAGGAGAGGCTTGTGGTGTGTATAAGTGGTGACTCTTAGATTCAAATTGATAGCGATGAAATCGAAATATGATGTGCTTATGGGATGAGAATATGGATAGATCATTCTTGATGGGTGAGAAGATAGGGAGACAGTGGTTGTTGACACTAGAATTGGTGAGCAATGTTATAATTTTTAGTTTTGATCTACAATTATAGTTTCATGTGATATATATATATATATATATATATATATAGACAAACACACACACACACACACACACACACACACACACACACACACACACACACACACACACACACACACACACACACACACACACATATGGGTTTTGATTATGCAAATATTATGACTGAAGAGGTTAGATGTAGATCCCTACTCATGACTACACATCATGATATTTTGGATGGAGTGTTGACACCATACGACCCTACCATGCTATATAATCTTGTGGTTCTGTCTACCCTAGCTCAAGGAAGCTAGTTTAAACTGGTGGGGGAGGCCTTGAGGTAGTTAAAGACATGTGGGGATGGATTATATCCACTAATAGAGGTGGGAAAACTATAAGCATAAGAATAGTAGGAATTGGTTTATTAGAGAGAAACACACATGGCTACCATAGTATATCTTGAATAGGTATAGTCCCAGGTGGCCAACCTATAAGGATAGGTATTAGGACTGAGATCCCAGACTACCTCAGTATAGTGTACCATATAGAAGGGATAGTCCCTAACATTTATCGGTAGTGTAGCTAGACCATATGATCATGATGGAACCCAAACATAGAGTTAGAGCTATGTATTTTCTATTTTTTACCATTATATTGTATAAAACACATGATGTATATAGATATTGATTTTTATAGTTGGATTTGATCTCATGAATTGTATTTGGTTGTGGTTGTCAATGTATGGATATATTTAATTGTATCATATTTATTTTGATTTTACTATATATGCTATGGGAAATATATGTGGGGTGTTGTTATTTCATATCATTATGTCATACACATGTATAGTTAAAAAAATAAGTCAAAAATGACTTGGAAAGGTATAATTAATCAAAAATAGATGTACTATAGACTATATCATGATAACAAATTTATAACAATAAAATATGACTAAGTATAATAAACCAAAAATGGTAAAAAGAATAACAAAATGTTTTTAAACCATGAAAATATTTGCACCAAATTAAAACAAGTAAAATCACACAATATCATGTTGGGAAGTATGAAGATAATGTAATAAAATAGATGCCACATAAAAAAATAAAATGGTATAAAAATAAAAAAATTAATTCAACCAATAATACTAAATCATGTTAGGAAGTATAAAAAAGGAACCAAAATTGTAAAAATGAACTTAAATTGATCACATTAATTCAATCTAGGGAGTATGAAAAACTTAAGAAAAATGGTTGTATTCTTGCATGAAATCAAAAAATAAGAAGATAAAAGGGAAACATAAATAAATTAAGCATAAAAAATACTATATAAATATGGTAAGCATGTCAATTATGTGTAACTCATGATTAATCACAACTTATCTTATATTTGACACATGTAATCTCTTTGTGACTTGGGTATTGGAAATGCCTGTGTGGAAGGCCAGGTAATATCCATGGTCTTACACTATAACTCACAAAGGGAACACAAATGAGGTGTAAAATAATAGTAAATAAATTTTAAATGGGATGTTTTTAATGGTAATTGGTAATTTATAAGGAAGGTGTGGGACTATCCAAGGTCTTACACTACAACTCACAAATGGAATCCCTAGGGGGAGTGATTAGTGAAAAAAACAACATTTCTTAAGGGTATATTATGATAGTGGTAAATTATAGAGGGAATGTAAAAATCATAGTATAAGTTTATTTGAGAAGACCTCAAGAAACATTAGGCACATTAAGGACATAAAAATACACTAAGTGACTAGTGACCATCAATATGAAAATGATGCCCATTCATAATAAGCACAAGGTTGTATAGGCAAATAAGTGAGATAATAAGATCAACTCATATTATTTATTTAACATAGAAATTAAAATGGACCTAACTTCCCACAATGTGTTCCCCATTCCTTAAGACCTCTTACAAATCCATCAATCTAATACAAAGATTGGGTATTTAAATGAGAAAATAGGAAGCACTAAAATAATTTTTTTATTTTTAATTCTCCTTTCTCAATATAATGGCCTAGCACACCCTAATGGACCTTGAATCTATCATGAGGATAACTATGGAGTTTAATATTTGATTATAAAAATGAGATGTCCTTAGAATCATTTATTTTAGTGTGATTTATCTTGTAAAATTATAAATGTTGCCTTTTGTATAATTGCCTTTTGTTAAAATGATATGGATTTTAAAATTTGTATGGATTTTAAGATTCCTCCTCCATACAAACTTGGAATGACCAATAATGACAGATAAATTGGTACACATGAATGAGATATATAATTTGGCTAAAGGAAGCTAAGTATCAAAAGACATGATCAATTAAAAGACTTAGGCTTACCTATGAATCAACATGTTATCTCAAGTTTCAACCATGTGTATTCTTAGTTTGTGAAAGGAAATAAGGGTAATAAAGAGATATCTAATATGGACTAGTAAAATGAGATTATAATGACATGACTTGTTTGTGATCTGATCACATGGCAAAGAAGGAATTACTAAGGGGATCAAGGTTTGTATAACCAAGCCACAATAATGATTATACATGTTATAGAGATAAGGTAGAAAATAATCATGATAAAATAAAAATATATTCATGAGAATAGATGAACACATAAAGGAAAATAAATTTAATCATGAAAATAATCCATAATAAAACATAAGGAAATAAATGACACCATAGGAAACATGAAGTACAAAACATAAATTACCATGTAAGAGAGAATATTTTGACAAAATTTAAAATGATATAAAGTAGAGAAATGTCAATTTCGAGCATTATTATAATAAAAAATAAACAAATAAATGAAGGAACACAATGTTGTGTTAATAAATACTAGTAAGTTTTTCCACAAACATTATCCATAACATCTGATAAATCTTTATGAAGTTGTACTCTAACTACAATGAAAGTCTTATCAATATTTAGAGAAATTTGGAAAAATATTTCTCATGAAATCTCTTTAACATAAAATGTAGACGTGACTAAAATATCATGCTCATGAGGTCCATCATGCATGTGATACGTAAGAGAAGTAATAAGAGTGGAATATGTGGGAGATGAAGGAGTCACCAATGGAGAAGGGTCCATAGGTGAAGAAAGATCCATAAGTGGAGGAACCATGAGTGGAGAAACTATAGGTAGAAAAGGGTCATAGGTGGAGGAGCCATGGGGAAGGAGGAACCTTCTTATGAGGGAAACCTATAAGAGGAGGGATAACAGGTGTAGTAATGGTTAGAATATAATCCTAGAGATGTTACTAAAGGATGGAATAATGATTAGTGTGATGGGTACTACATTGGTGCAATATATAATATACCTTTCCATAGTTGGGAATATACTTAGGTAATACTTTCAAGGGAGGTATAGCCTTGTTGGTATGCTAAGGAAGATTAAGATTCAAGCTATCTATATATTGCCAAATTTTATGATAATGTGTGAAGGAATAAATATTTATGTTATGGAATTAGTAAATACACTTATCATTAGACTTTATAGGTATACTAATAGAGGTAGTGGAAATAGAAGTTAGGGAAGGTTAGTATAATTTATAATCTCTAATCCAATAATTAGAAACTCTATAAATATCATAGTATGGTTGATTGACATAGTTAGTGGGCAAAGGAAAAATTTAGGATAAAGGGAGTAAACCATCACTAAGGGAAGGTGAGGCTAGTGGAGATATTGGATGAGGATAGACTAAAGGAGTAACAAGAGTAGAAGTAGGAAGACAATCAGTTAAAGAGGAAGTCAGAATATAATCTGGACTGGGCTTAACTAAAGAAGGGGCAAGATGGACATAAGGTTAATGGATATTAGAAATAATCCCAAGGGTAAGCTAGATATAGGGTTCTTGGTATCTACTAAAATGATAGGGACCAATCATAACATGATCGATAAGCATGATCCTAATTGTTTTCTCTTAATTTATACTCATTTCTTAATTTTGGAAGAAGATAAGAAACCAACAATAAGGGTGTGGTATAAATATCTAGTTAGTGATGCATAAATAATCTATATGAAGATGGATAACTCCTCTTTGGATAGGTAAGAATAACCTATAAATAACAAAACACTAAAAAAGGGGGTTATTAGCAAGATATTTAAGTGGACTTCCTAACATGAGCTAGATCCAAGAAGCATTTGCTTGCTAAGAGGCTATCAATCCATTGTTCATAACAATCAAGTTGAAAATGATAAAATTAATGTACTTTAATAAATTAAATTAAATTAAATACAAGGAAATTATAATTCTTTTTTTAAAATGACTAAATATAGCAAAAGTGGGTCAATACTTATGCTAAGGTGGGTGGAGTCAGGTTAAAAAAATGAAAAAAGGGTATGTGAATAGGTAGGGACACAAACATTTAGGTTTGGTTAAGGGTAAGGGGATAAAAATAACTTGATATTATTCTTTTCCATAGTTACCATCAATGGTTGAGTGAATTTTCAGTAGTTGAGCTGACCATCGATGGTTGGGTAACCATCAGCGATTGGTTAACCTTTAGTGGTAGGGGCTACCATTGGCAATTAGATAACCATTAGTGGTTTCCTATGTGTTTATGAAGGTCACTAAAAGATATATTATATAATGAGTGAATGGTAATATAAAGGTTCTATTAAGGATTGGTAAAGAGGAACTATGGTGTAAATAGGTCTGATCAGGTTTGAGGGATAAAAGTCTGAAATAACAATGTTAAAATATTGATATACATATAGCTAACTAGTTGGTTGATGGTTGAATGTTGAAGTATTTTTGATAGATTAATATTAATTTGACCTGAAAATCAGATTTTATAGAGGTTCAGGTCTCTTTTACTAATGTTGAGTTTTTAAAGGAAGAGTGGATGGTAGAAATCTTGAATACATGTATGCTAAATAACTATTGTGATTGATCCCCTCCTTTTATAGGCAAAGAGAGATGAAGGATGAAAGGTTCCCTATAGGGTGAGGTTGATGATCATGATTCTTGGAAGTTTTTTATCATTGTATAAGGCAAACATATTAAATTATGCATTATTATCTGACACATAGTTAGTGATGTGTTAATAAGGTGGGAGGTGAGGAGACCTAACCATCGATGATTAGGCTAACCATTGATGGTTAGGTTAACCATCATTAATTTAGTGTCTAAGGGAAAAAGGGTAAAAAATAAGTTCAAAGGGGGGGCTAAAAGGTTAAGTTAGTAGGTTGATGAGTTAGCTAACTAGGTGGTCAACTAGACTCAAGGTTTTATAGGGGCCATACAGCATATTGACAACTAGAACTATCATGTGTAGTTTTTCACTATCTACAATAGTATGTTCTTTAAAAATTAGAGGTGTGCACACCATATCTACCTTGTGAACAAGAGGAAAAATGCTAAAATTAGGAACTATATAAGACAAATTTTTATAGGGTAAATGGAAAGACTGAAATAATGAATAATAACAAATGGTTTTAGCATCTCAAGGCTAAATAAGACCTACTAAAAATGGATCATCTAAGGTATAACCATATTCATACTTAGGTGTATGAAGATAAATTACACATGTAGGGATGAACTTTTCATTATATGTGGTAAATTAAATAGAGTGGTGAGTCTTTGTTAAGAATATGAGTATATTGTCATTAGATGGTTGATAGGAATGAAAATTTAGAGAAGGTAGAAGTTGGGAAATGAGATGAGGAGTGATATCAGAGGTTTTAATCCTAATATTGATCTCATTAGTCTCATTATTATCAAAATCTAATAGGTTATGTGGTATGTTGTCAATGAGTTTGGGGTGACCATCGTATCATCGCTTAGAGTTGATAGGGAAATTAAACTATTGAGATTTTCAAAATGGAACACTCATCAAGGGTTAAGGGTTGGAATTTTGAAGATACCATGGTCTTAGAGTTGTTCAAAATTCAATTATTTAATGTCTCCTTGAATCCTATAAATTGAACCATTATGAGGGAACTTGATGCATTGTCAAGTAGAAGAGGAAATAGCCTTCATGTGATGATTCCATGGACTTACAAGAAAGATGGTATAGGAGAGAGGAAAATTGAATATCATAACATTCCCTCAAATAGTGATAGGTTGAATGGTGATAGGGAACCACCCACAACCTAAGGGAGGAATTTATATTCAGTCATAACCTTGATACATGATGTGTGTGGACTTAATATTACATTCAAAGTATCCAAGGGTTTTAATAAAGTTGAGCAAGGAAACACAAGTACCATAACCCTCATTAATAAAGGCATCTTTGACTCAGATATCACTAATTTAGACACTAAAAAAAAGGGTAGGATCATATTCATAAAGTGAAATATCATTAATAATCATAGAATTAATGGGTAATTTGAGAAAGAGAAAAGTGTCCATGGTTTCATCAATTGTATAAATATCTCTTCACACTATTCAAAAACACTATGTTTTGATCTAGATAAGGTAGCTTCACATCTTACTAGGGGAGGATGAGTGATGTTTATTTCAAATAGAATTTGAATAAGATTAACATAATGATGCATAAAAGCCCACATGAATTTAAGAAATGGAATTAGAGATGGTAGATCAATAAGTTTAATGGTAGGATTCCATTCATCATAACCCATGAGGGGACTACTGGATAGAGGTACGTAGTGTTTAAGGAGTTCCTCAAATTAAGGATCAAAATTAAATGTAATTTATGTTGATAGGATATAAGGCATTTTATTAGAGGACATGTTGGTTGATTATCATGAGATCATGAGGTGGTTGATGTAGGTTTGGTTTTAGATAAATTTGAAGAAGTGGTATCAAAAGGTTGATTATAATTATCTATGGGTAAAGAGGTTGGAGAAGTTGTAAAAATGGTATGAGAGGTTTTATCCAATGGAGGTGTTATAATTGTTTTTCCAAAAGAGATAAGGTCTTCTTGCCAAAATTTATTTATGTGAGTTGGGGAATAATATTAGACAACATGGAAATTATAATATGATTGGTGAGTGTGGGGAGGGATGATAATTAATGAAGGAAATTACCCTACACATATTAGTCATATTAACCACATTATGTTTAGTAGTTAGGTCTATAAGACTATAAATGTTATTGGTATAAGTAATAGGCTTATCAATATTGTCTTGGTGATTTGGAAGAGGATTTTTGTAGATGGCCAAATGAGTTTGGTAGAAGGAGTATATTTATCATTATTAGAATATTTTAAAGATTGATTTTTGCTTTGTGTTTCATGATCTTTGAAGTAAATTTCATAGGCTTGATAACATTTAAGAATGAGATAATCATTGTCAAAATTGGGACCATGGAGGAAATCCATAGCTAAGTTATGTAATTTCCTACAACTCTCATGATAATGACCCCAAATATCATGAAACCAACATAATTTATTTGGATCATTCCATGATTTTATGGGATGAGTGGGATGAAGATCTCATGAAAGAGGACTTGGTAGATGTTTTTGTAACTCTACTAATATAAGGGATTATAAACATTGATTGTACTTGTATAATAAAAGTGAGGATTAGGGAAGTGGTTTAGAGGGGAAGATTTTTCAAGAGCATGGTCAAGAGGAATAACTTGAATAATATGGATGATATCATAGGAATCAATGACATCATCATTAGTATCATGATGAATTTTTATATGGATGATATCATAGGAATCAATGACATCATCATTAGTATCATGATGAAATTTATTTTTGATGAGCATACAAGTGACCATAGTAGGTTGGGATTACTCAAATTGATGCATGAGGAAATCTTGGTTCTTGGCTTGGTCAATGGCCTCTTCCAAAGTTCATGGAGAGAGAGAGAGAGAGAGAGAGAGAGAGAGAGAGAGAGAGAGAGAGAGAGAGAGAGAGAGAGAGAGAGAGAGAGAGAGAGGAGAGAGAGAGAGAGAGAGAGAGAGAGAGAGAGAGAGAGAGAGAGTCTAGAATTGATATTGCAACTTCGGATAAAGAGATTTAGTGAATATATGAAACATGTTATCATCCTCCATTTGTTTGTTCACACTTGTTAGATGAAGTCTTCTAGCATTTGATGAAATATTTTGTGGTTTCCATCTCAAGTTACTTTTAATTAATAAAATGAGCCAAGGTATTTTTAGATGGGTTACTAGTCTGAAACTCATATACTAGAGCATTAACTAGATCTTCCAAACTAGTGATGGAATGATATTTGAGTTGGTTATACCAATGTAGATAATCTCTAGAGAGAGTTTTTTCAAATAGATTGGTAGTGGAATAAGTGTTTAACTTGACCCAATATTTGTATATATTTCCAAATTTTTTAAGTGTAGGGTAGGATTAGTTGACCTGTTATATATAATGGTAGGGGTGATACCTCCTATATCTATGTTATAAATTTGAGGTGTAATAGGTTCATTTTTAAGTTCTTTTATTGTTTTGTTGACAAGATGAGAGTGAAGGATAATATTTATATGGGAATCCCTAAGGGGGCATGGGGAGGAATTTTTGTTGTACACTCCCCATGAAACTTCTTGAGGGTGATTTTTGAGATGGAGAAGATGACTTTGCATTTGCATCATATTTTGGCATTATTATCTTAGAAATATTTCATTTGGTTAATATTTTTAAATACAATTTGATGGGTTTGAGTGGTGTTATTTATATCATGTGAAGTATTATCATTGTTATTAGTGTCTTGAGTACCACTATGAGTGATGGCATGCATGTGAGTAGTAACCTAAGAGGAATTGTTAGAAAAGGAGGCACTAATATCATTATTTTATTAGGTTACAAAAGATTCACTAGTAGACGGATTATAATAATAAGCACTAGTGTCATGAATACCTTGGGTAGTAAATGATGCACTAGTTCAAGGACTGAGAAGGTCTTGGAAAAGGCCCACTCGATATGGAACCTACCATGTTAGTAGATATACTTAGCATGGATGTGGAGTAAATCAAGTAAGAAGATATTATAGTATGAGAAGGGGTCAAAAGAGAAAGAATAGGCTGAGAGGTGAAGAAGTCATTTTCTCCAAATTCATGTGAGAATGTGGGGGAAGTTGAATGGGGTTCTTCTGTTTGACATTTTATCATAATGTGATAGATAGTAGAAGGTTCTTTTCATTGATGTTGATAAAATTCATTAATGAATAAAAACATTTTTTGAGTATACTCTAATTTAGGCTAATATTCTAAAGAGAATAAAGGATTTTGAGATAAATATGTATTAGGAGGGGTCCCATAGTTTGTAGTGTGAGTAGCCATGTGTACATTGCATTCATCTAGAGTAGGATCCATAAGTTTTTTATGGGAAAACCTATTAGGTTTAGTAAGGATCATCATATCTATTGAGTTCACCTCTATTTTTAACTCAAACATGAAGTTAATGATGATAGATAGAGGTTAAGAAGGATAAATATGATGCAAAGACAAAGGAAAAAAGGGATATAGAGTCATGTAGGTCGACTGTGTTATGTAACCTAGCTAGTCGATAATAATACATAATCATTCAAGTTAACTGTGTATTGAAAATAGTGGATAAAATAGGTTGATAAGGATGTATATTCATGTAGGTTGACTATGTTTTATAACATAACTGACAAATAAGAATATAGAGTTGTTTATTTGACTATGTATTATATATAGGTAGATAAATTAAGCTAATAAGGATACATTGTCATATATGTTGACTATGTACTACTAGCAGAGGGAAAAAATATTATGTAAGAGACTATATCTATTATAATAATAGTGTGCTAAAATAATGAAAAAAAAATTCAAGATGATTGAACAAATAATGAAAGAAAAAATAAAAATAATAGGCTTAATGTGAGTGATCTAATTGAGGCACACAATACAAAAACCTTGTACCAATGTTGGTTAATGCAATTTTTTTTAATATAAAACACAATGATAAGAGGATAAATTAGTAAAGTAAGAAGTAAATTATAATTAAGTGGTCATTCTAAGTGTCATTAGATTATTAAAATGTCCTTTATTTAGATATGGTAGGAGAGTTGGCTAAAATAGGGAACTAGAAAGGTAATCTATGGATGGTCTCATGATGTTTGGGATGAAAGGGATCTATGTTGGAAATGGTATTGTATTTTTATTTTGTCTTACAACCTAAATTTGCAATCCAATAGTGATAAGGGTGTGAGGTTATTTTATTATATATATCATTAATCATTTAATTATAGTTTGCCATAAAACCAAGTCAGCTTCTCCCTTGGTGATGAAATCCAAGTAGGTAGGCCTTGAGAAGAAAAGTATTTAAATGTGTTTTTGAATGTTATGTGATTTTTTAGTGTGTGTAAAAGAGTAAAATAGTGTAACTAAAAATATTAATTTTAAAAAACCAAATATTTAAACTATGTGAGTTACTCTAAGCATGTAAATAATTCAACAGGAAATGTGAATTAATTACTAGCAAATAGTTGTTAATTCCATGATTGAGAATAGTATAGAGTTAGTTTAGATGATACTGTATGAAAATAGTATAGAATAGAGTTGAATGGGTCACTAATATTCTATTGAATAAAATTGTTTAATAATAGAATGAAATAGGTTGACTAATGTCTTTTAAATAGAAGATAAACTATAGAATTAAGTCCACCAGGTTGACTTAGTTGGTTTTAGGGTTACAGATTTGAAGACTACTAACTTGTGAAAGAGGGAATTGAATAAAGTAATAAAATGATATAGAGGGGAAAGAGAGGAACCTTTTTAAGATTTTAAGATGGTTAAGATTGAAAATTTTATGTTGAAGTGCCTTATCTACTGCTTTCAAATTCAAACAAACTGAGTCCTACTAGTTTGACCAAGTTCTACAAAACCTTGTATGTTGAATAAGAATAAATAATATGATCAACATGTTCAAAAGTTTCATTGACCTATACGCTGGTAGAAATAATAAGATGACAAATTTGACCTATTCAAATCTATAAGATAATATAGAACTAAAAAAGAGTACTTATGTTGACTTGTTTGACCCATTAACTTGTAGTTGATGAAGACCTATACAGATAGAATATAGTCCATTTTTGAAGTGAATGTGTGTTAAAACATATACATAAAAGGTTAGAACTATATTGATTGGTTTTGACCATAGTAATATAAATATGGGAAAAAATATAATATAATGATAAAAATTATCACATAAATATAAATATTGAAAGGATTAGATTCATGTCAAGTTCACCAGAATGTATGCAATGTGAAATGCAACATATCTATAAATAAATCATAGATTTAGAGAGTATAAAATCCTACTATAATATTATAATTATGTATACAATTATATATTAGGGGTCATGATTAATATGGATATATTTTACCTATCCAATGGGTTTTATTACCATAGTAATTTCACTAGATAGGCTTCTAAAGCCTCCAATCAAGTAAAACTAAATAATAACCATAATTAGGTCCCTATGTTTTCATATTCATTAAAATAATAATAGTAAAATTGAAGTATAAATATAGTGCTCAAAAAATCTTGTAGCAAAAATTAGGGTTAATAAAAATGAAAAGTAAACATTCATAAATACATATAACGCATGTCAATATATATAGAATCCTAATGGCATGGAAGAGAAGTAAAAATGCATATACTCTCTCTCTCTCTCTCTCTCATCTCCTCTCTCTCTCTCTCTCTCTCTCTCTCTCTCTCTCTCTCTCTCTCTCTCTCTCTCTCTCTCTCTCTCTCTCTCTCTCTCTCTCTCATCTCTCTCTCTCTCTCTCTCACACACACACACACACACACACACACACACACACACACACACACACACACACACACAATGGTGGAATAAATTTAGGAATACTTACCTTTGAAGTCCAAGAAGCTGAGCCTTAATATCTCCCTTGGCCAAGGTGATTTGTAAGAGATTGTTATGATATGTAACGATGAAAAGGATAAATCATCTCTAGGATACACAACCCATCCCATTCATCCAAAAAAATTCTCCACAAGATAAGATCTAATATCTCTAAAGAAATTAAGAAACCCTAAGTTATGTTCCTCAAGTATAATGTTGGATGTGATTATAAATCATCTTGTTTTCTTATTCTCTTTTCTTATAAATGATGAAATGGATGTGTTTATATATGTGGATCTAACCATAATCCTTTCTAAAAGTTTAGGCTGAAAAGGTCAACCCAATCAAACTTATATTTTTATTGAAAAAAACAAGCTAGGTCTTGGTTTAGGTTAGAAGGTGCTGACCTAAACCTTAAATAAGTTTTATCATTTATAGTACAAGGTCGATGGGGCTGATAGTATAATGTAAACAATTAAAATGTATTTTAGGCTAGGGGAGAGCTAATGAAGGTGAAAAATAACTAGAGGAGGGTGAAAATAGGAGGTACATCTTAATGGAATGTTTTTAGGAGATGGGTGTGTAGATAACATGTGGTATTAAAGGACAAAATTCTTGCAAAGCACCAATTGTCTTCCCACTCCTTTATTGATGGAACCCTTAAAGCATGAAATTAGAGATATTGAGACTTAATGGATTATTATAAGATATAAATCATAAATAATTGATAATGTTTTAAAATGTTATGTGTATATAAGGTATTCGATAATAGATAAGAAAATATTTTACCTTATCGAAGTGGTAAATAAATATTGAAATTACATGCTAAGGAACAAGACCATTCACATTGTATGAGATCTTATTGTTAAGCTAAATTTGGAATAAAATGAATTCGGAGAACATAGAGAAAAATAGATGGAAAAAATATAGGATTTTAACATAGAAATCTAGCTTGCCAAAATTGTTAGAGGTCAGAGCATCATTTAACTCGGGACCAATCCTAACCTGCACATCACCATTGAAGAGGTTTGTGAAAACCAAGTATCTAAAGGATATTTTTATATTAACATTATTCAATAATTTCTCATAGGAACTTGCTCCTCAAAAATTAAAAGATTACAAAGGAAAGCCTTAAGACCCAAATTAGCTCATTACAAGATCAAAAAATGGATCCTCTATAGAATAAATTATGAAGGCATATACCTGAGATGCATATCACGAGAAGGAGATTGAGAAATTTTAGAAAATTTACACTAAAATATTGGTAGTGGTCACTATTCTAGAAACACCATGACACATAAAATCCTCATAATGGTTTATTACTTGTCAACAGTCTTAAAGGATGGACATGTTCATGTTAGAACATGTGATGAATGGAAAGTCTTGGAAAAAATATAAGTACATGTAACAATTAATTTACATCCTATTATTTAAGGAAGACCATTCACTCAATGGTTCTTAAACTTCATTGAGGTCATTAATCCTAATTCCTTAGTGGGCCATAAGTTTATACTCAATACCATACACTATTGCACATGATGTACCAAAGTTGTAACTAAAAAGCATTCATGAGCACAAGATGTAATAAAAATTTTATAGTAAAATATCATAACTAAATTTTGTACCCCCATTTCTATAGTTTGTGATAAAAGGTTAACATTATAATTAGTTAAATTCACTAAATGGGCGCATGATAATCAAATCACCATTAAGTCATCATCTAACCATTACTGATAAGGAAATGGATCAACTAAACCAATAAATATGGACCTAATTTATGCCATTAAAAAATAAACATCAGACAAACCTAAATATTGGCACAATCTACCATAGTATGCATGATGGGTTGATCAAACAAGATACAAGAAACCACTCAAGGCCTTACCTTACTTGATGGTCTATGGAAGAAAACTAATTATCTTATCTATGATTGAATTTCCAACATATAAATTTATGGAGGAATACATGGAACAAAGTTATAAGGTAGATTATTTTTTATGAAATATCATAGAGATGGAATACTCAAGGACTGAGGCCTTAAAATTTTTCAAAAAACATTAAGACATAGTCAAAAGGTAGTTTGATAGAAGAGTAAAATTTAAAGCAGTAAGAATATGTAACCCAGTGCTTCTATAGGATAAATACCATGAAAATAAATTCCAACATGATAATTTTAGCTCATTATGTATTGGACCTTATCATATTTTAGAGATTATGGGTAACAATGATTTCTATTTGAGGGACCTCTAAGGTAATGAGATGACATATCTAATCAATGGGTAGTTTTTGAAGCATTACTTGATGGATGTAACATATAGGGATGCCCTTGAGTAAAAATATATGGTGTGGTAAGATTACAACTAGAATATATGTACTAATTTATTAGAAAAGCTTTATTTATTTCATAGAATATATTCATTTCCTCTTAGGTTAGTTTTTTCTATTTTTAGCATTTATTTCATAATTTAGTTTCATGAGTTCTATATTAGATATATTTATTTATGACATGGAAATATGATTGAATTCCCCTAGTATTATCAAGAAAATATCCAAACCATTGCACTTCTTATAACATGTTCAAAAGCTACAGGATCAACCTATGAGAAAACAACCCAAGAAAAGGCATACCAACATGTTTACTAGCAAGGTTTTTAATCCTTATATTTAATATTCTTAAAATTTAGGTATTCAATAAGAAAATTAATCATGACCAATTTACCATTTAATTCTTCAACCAAATATATAAATATTGCTTTCATTAATACATATAAATTTTAGAAAGTTTTCTCACTTTCTCTGTATTAGATGTTGTTTCTAACTATTTTTCGCTTTTCAGATTCAAAGGAAACAAGAAACTAAGATAATGGTTAGGGGTTTGTACATACCCAGATGAAGTTTGCACACTGTTATCTAGATGACTGAAGGAACTCCTCTTTGGCTGTGCAGGAGGACACCTGTAGAAGAAAGAGACTCAAACACAGAGATTGTTAGCTAGAGATAAGGTGGACTGCCAAGCGATATGCTCGGTCCCAGAAGTGCAAAGACTTCCTTAAGGTATGACAATCCACTTATTGATAAAAAATAATGTCAGATAAAGATAATAATGAAAGACTAATCAAGAGAAATAGAAATAATGCATACCTATTGTCTGTTGTCAGTCTACCACAGTCGCCGACGTCGGTAGTTCTGCCGGCGTCAGTTGGTTAGGTTGTCGACGTTGATTAGTCTACCAACGTTAGTGAGGGAAATGGTCAATGTTGGTCAGGGAAATGGCCTTGGATGAGTTTTGGATAGGTCTCTGGTCGACAAAGAGGTCTGAAAGGAGTCTGGGTCTGTGTAGGATGGTAAGACAGTGGACAGAGTCTTAGGAAGGACAAGGTAGGGAGACAGGGTGTCAGAGAAGGGGTAAGAGTATGAAGCAGGCTTTTCAGTCTCTCAGGGAAGAAAGTTAGGTTTGGTTAGGTCTATAGTTCTTAGAACTAGTAATAAGAGAACTAATTATTGATTCTTTCTAAATAATGAAATGAAAGGGCAGAAAATATACATAGCTCTGGTTTGCTAAAGAAAGAGTGTAGGAGACTTATTACTGATGCAGCTGATGTAGAGGACTTCCTGAAATGTTCTTAACCCAAAGTCTGGAGTTATTTCTGTAGAGTGCCTATAGCCTGTGATGCTTGGTGTGTGTTTGGGAGAGAGAGAGAGGTCTAATTCTGGGTCTATGATTTTGGATTGTGATTTGGGTCTGTGATTTAGTGTCCCTAGGGAGAGAGAGAATTCACCTTCAGGTTATTTTAAGTGACTGACATCGACTATCCATCTAGCATCGGCCAATGTGTAACCAACGTCGGCAGCTAAAAGATGGGAAAAAGGATATTTTTAGCATTTTACCCGTTCCTCTATCTGTTGAGTTTAATGGTTCATGGTTAAAAAGTTGATGGTGGGTTTAATAGGCATGGGGGTTAGTGAGAGAGTTAGAATGATTAGTCATAGGGTAATGAATGAGGGTATCCAAGGGTGAGGAATCGAAGGGTGAGGTGTCAAGGGTGATCTGTCATGGGTGAGGTGTTAAGGGAGGTGTTATTAATTTAAAATAAGTTATTATTTTAAATTAATAAGTGTGTGGGTTAGGAATGTGTTAGAAGTGGACCAAGGGGACCAAGGGGGAGTCGACCAAGAAGTAGACACAATTTTGGTGTCTACATTTTCCCCTTTTTGTCTTGTTGGTTATTCTGACCAATTGCAAGACAAAAATAGGAGTAAGTTACCCCAGGTATGGGATAAGGTCATTTTGGTTGTTCTAATGAACTATAAGAGAAAAATAAGAGTTGATTGCCCTAGGTATGGGATGAGGTATCCCCCCTCAAAGCGGGAGTTGAGGGAAGGGAACCTAAAATCAGGGGCCATTTTGATAGATAGTGGATGGATATGGTGAAGTTTAAGTGTGAATGCTGCAATAGTTGAGATTGCATGCATACCACTTCATGTGATGGTCAGGTCAAATTATCATAGTCAAAGGTCAAGGAGTGCTAAAATCAAAATAACAAATCCCCAACATTTAGTCGTAGCTAATTGGGTTATTTGATCTAAGCTGTGGCTCCAATGGTCATCATGTTCTAAGTATCTTGGGCCTAGGAAGTGCTCCTAGAAAACACAAAAAATGTCACAAGTAGTGGGGATCAACTTGCTCGCGATCCAATACTTGTGAGGGTCGTAGTGTGGTGTGAAGAAAATTTGGCTAACTATTCATGAAGTAGCCTACATATATTCAAAATAACTAAGGCAAAGTGGTCATGGTCGTAGGAGATAGGTATGATATCCATGGTTGTTGGTTGAGTCGAGTTGAGATAGTTGGTCCATTAGATGGATGGATGAAGGAATGGCTAAGCTAACCTTAGAAGACCCTGTGTCAACTGAGTGCTACCTATATATCCCCTATTTGAAGGGCCTTAGGCCGATGTAGTTCTCCCTAAAAGGGAGGAAGAGGGTCGGTTATGGATGTGGGTTGGACGAGGTTAAGTCATGGTTAAAAGTTAATATGGTTTGTCCATCAGATAGATGAACAAACGGATGTGGCTAAGCTAACCCTAGAAGACGTCATGTCATCTGAGTGCTGCCTACATAGCCCCTATTTGAAGGGCCTCAGACCAATGTAGTTTAGGCTGGTTGATAGGTTGGTTTGGTCAGGTTATAAATGATGAGGGTATGATGATGTTACAGCCTTTTCCATATTATGTAATGGTGTATTCTGTAACATTTGTTAAGTGGTCTTTCATCCCTAACAAGTGTCCATATCAGTGATGGATGTATGCTAAAAATGAAATGAGATTATTTATGCTTCAGCAAGTAATGGTTTATACTTGACATAAATTATGTGGTTGATAGTTTCCATGTGTATTGTTGTCCATAGAAACTAGTGTGAATTGGCTATGATAGTGTGAGTGGTCTTGGAAATGTTTGGGTTGGTTTGGTTTGGTTGAGAAAATGATTTGGTTGAATGTGACAAAGGTATGGATAAGAAGTGAAAGGTGCATCTCTCTTTCATTGACAAGGACCATAATGATATCATAGACTTTGCCCCTTTTTATAGGAGACCCTGAGAATGACTATAAGTCAAGTCTATGACACTTTTTTTTTGGAAGACTGATCAATGCGGGAAGTCTACATGGGGATGTCATTTTGCTTTGTGGTCATTTGTGAAGCTGATTAGTGTGGAAAAATTTTAAGCGAGTGTTGTTTGTAGCAAGATTTTTAGGCATATCCATCCATCGAAGGAGTGGTCTATATTTTACTTTATATATTTTTGAGGGTTTTGAATAGTTATCCTTCGAGGGAGCAGTCTATTAGCTACAACAATGATGATGTAGCTATCCTTCGAGGGAGCAGTCTGCATTTAGAGTTTACGACTTTTGATATTTTGACATCCTAATTTATTTTTGATTAAATTTGTAGTCATGGACAAGACTATAGAAGCTTAAGGGCTCCCTTTTATTAGGACAAAGCATTCATGCTTTATAAAAGGGTTACATAGTGTTTTTGTAGGGGAACAGGGTTGAAAGGAACGAGGATTAAAATGGCAGGGATTGCTCAAGGGACAAGCTTAAGTTAAATATCAAGTGAATGAGTACTTGATTAAAAGTAGAATGGTCATAGATGCAAGGCATTAAGAGGCTCAAGTTTTGGTCGGCCTTCAAGAGAAGACATATGATAAGTCCCTGATCCATACTTCTTCATTATGATGTAAGGTCTGAGCCAATTAGGAGCAAACTTACCTCATTTGCTTCTTTCCAAATTGGTCATGTGTTAAAGATGATTAAGAAGTTGGTTGATGTTTGGTTGATGCTTGGTTGATTGATGTTTGGTCAATGCTTGGTTAATGTTTGGTCAAGGCTTGGTTGAGGCTTGGTTGGTTGATGTTTGGTCGAGGCTTGGTCGAGGCTTTGTTGATGCTTGGTCGAGGCTTGGTCGATGCTTGGTCGAGGCTTGGTCGAGGCTTGGTTGATATTTGGTCGAGGCTTGGTTGATGTTTGGTCGAGGCTTGGTCGAGGCTTGGTCAAGGCTTGGTTGATATTTGGTCGATGTCGTGATAGTCAATATAGAGTCAAATTTCCCCAGTTATTTTGGTGATGAGGAGAATGCTTGATAAATGGTTGGATAAGATGGAGAGAAGACATTAAAGCTTCTCTTTGTCAAGGAGTGTGATGCAAGGATGCATATTACAAAGATTTTGCCTGATAGATTTAGTTTAAGACGGTGAGATCCTGATCTTCCAAGTTGGGGTTTGAAATCTTAGAATTAGGGATGGTGATGGAGGCAATGGTTAGTAATGATTGGACTAAGGTAGCTAGTGGTTGGGAGTCTTCAAGTTGGACCTCCACTGTCTGTAAATTTTTGATTGAAGATTGGTGATGTTGTGGAGAGCTTTGAATGAGGTCAAACAAAGATGTCTTCATAGAGGTTTGGTGAAGGTGTTTCATCATGGGGTCATGAATTGGTTTCAAAAAAGTTGGTCAAGATGTGTCCAAAAGTGAAATCTTGGGTTTTGATGGTTGAGGAGGCTTGATGAATGGATATGTTTAAGGGAGAGAAACCTTCTCTTTCCCTTTATCCTTCGTGTTTTGTGACTTATTGGCCACATTGATGGTGTTGATTTCAAACAAAGGGGTTGAAGGTGATAGAGGAACCACAGTCTTGTGTTGAGATCCCGATTTAGATGATGAGGTTTGAGAGGTATGGGATGGTGTCGATGGTTTGTTGAAAGGGTGGTCAAGAGGATCCTTAGTGAGAGAGGTGTCCTTTTTCAGGTGTTGATGAATGATAGCTTTAAGAGCATATCAATGCTCATTATCATGTCTAGGTGTGCGATGATACACACAAAATTTAGTGTCATCAAACCAGGATGGTTTTGATCCGAGAGTTGATGAGTGTGACAGTGAAAAGGGTTGGGAGACATGAGATGGTGTTGGAGATTTGTTGATAGTATCTTTAACAAGAAGGGTGTCTTTGTCCATATAATGGCAAATGGAAACCTTAAGGGCACAATAATTTTTAGTGTCATGTCTAGGTGTGCGATGATATAGGCAAATTTTGGTGTCATCAAACCAAGATGGTTTTGGTCTGAGAGGTTGGTATGACTTAATAGGCAAAAGAGTGATGATAGAATTTTGCAAACGTTGGCATAGTATCAAAGCATATGAACCCACTAAGGGGTCCCTGCTTGTTGATGCACTAGGTGTTGATGACTTTTGTTTGGGAGTTGTTGAGGGAGATTTCTGTGCCACCCTTTTATTTGGCTGTGTGGCTAGATGCGTAGATGACACTTTCATGGTAGGAGGCATTGGATGTTTTGAAGGAGCTATGTTTTTTATAGGTGTTGGTATTAATGGAGGTGATTTGTTTTTGTTGGGTGTCAGAGTACGAAGCACTCCTATTAAGGTGGATGGGTGTGGGCCCAAAATAGAGGGCAATGATGATGGTGGAGGAGGAGTTCTCTGATGTGTTTTATTAGCCTTCTTTGGTTGGATGTGAGGACTACTATTGCGGGGGGTAAAGTTCAAGTCTACCCTCACCGAATCTTCTTCGATCGAAGTAGGTGAGGTGGCGAGGTCCTCTTTCAACGGAGAAGGGATTAGAGAATGTGACTCCTTAAGAGGATAGAGGGTAGGGATGATTGTGCCTTCTACTTGTGGTTGAGGAGTAAGAAAGGTAAGGTACTCCATTGATGATAGGAAGGATGACGGTGAGGCTATCGGTGCTAGTATCATCAAAGCATCCTCCAATGTAAGAGAGGTCAATGGAGAACTAATAAGAGAAGAAGGTTTGTATATCTATGGAGGATAAATGGGAGAAGAAGGCTCTTCTACCTGTGAAGGACCAATGGGTGGGCTAACCTCTTCAGACCGTGAGAGAGGTTGGTTAGGCATAAGAGGCGAGACCGTGTTGACTGTGCGTATATTACGCTCTTGGGAGTCATCGGCCATGTTTTGCATGTTGCTTTGGCTAGGGGGATGGTTAGGTAAAGGTTGTTTAAAGATGTCGATGTTTTGATTTGGTGGCACATTTAGGTTATTCAAAACAAGATCATCTTTATCTATCATGTCTTGGACAATGTTTTTAAAGGTTTTACAGTTGTTTATGTCATGGCCCTAGACATGGTGATAATGACAAAAGTCATTTTCCCTATACCATGCAGGGATAGGTTTTGAGGGGTTAATTTGAGGTGGTGGTCAAATTTGGGAGAGATTGAGGACTCCCTATTTGACAAGTTTATCCAAAATAGAAGCATATGATTCACCTATAGGAGTATACTGATGTTGTATATACTATTGTTGGAATTGTTTGGTGATGCTTTGTGATGTGGAATGTTTAGACTGATTAGTTGTTGTTGAAGATGATGGTCTAATGACCACATCATTTGCTGAT
The DNA here is from genome assembly GCA_037957365.1 of Torreya grandis. Taxonomy (NCBI): domain Eukaryota; kingdom Viridiplantae; phylum Streptophyta; class Pinopsida; order Cupressales; family Taxaceae; genus Torreya; species Torreya grandis. The sequence goes on along the minus strand of JARHVA010003371.1, from coordinate 749,713 downwards.
CCCTTGGACTTGATGTTGGAAGATGAAGGTTGGGAAGAAGGGTCATTTGATTTTGCGTTGGGGTTTTTACTATGCAATCTGACCTTGTTTTCTTTGACTGCATGGAGTTCAAGCTTCCTGGCCATTGTGAAAGCTTCGTCAAATGTGTAAAATGTTTGGACCCACAAGGTAGAGGAAATATGTTTGGCACACATTCGTGAAAAGAGCTCAATGAGCTCAGGTTGAGGTAAAGAAAAAGAGAGTTGGTTGATTGAGCCTCTCTAATGGGTGACAAAATCAGCTATTAATTCATCATCAAACTGTCTGATAGAGTATAGGTCTATGATGGAGACCTTTTTGGTGATGTTGATCAAAAAGTGGTGAAGGAAAAGTTGAGCTAGCTAGGTGAATGTAGAAAGAGAGTGACTAGTAATAAAACTATACCAATCGAGGGTAGGGCCAGAAAGCGACATGGGAAGCATGCATAACAATAACACATCATCATGTGTTATAAGGTAACAAACATGCCTAAATGCTCTTAGATGTTGCTGTGGGTCTTCCTTACTCTAGAAGCGAGTAAAATTGGGAAGTTCCCACTGACTGGGATATGGTCAAATTGGGACTGAAGGATGAATGGGTTCATTACAAATTTGTTCATATGAAAGAACATTGCTTAAGCCAGAAATGGATGTCTCAAGATTAGACATTTTGTCCATCAACATCTTGATTAGGTCAGTTGATAGATTTGTGGGTGGGGCACCCCCTAGGTTGTAAGGCACTTGGAAGGTGATAAGAGGGGCATATGACGTAGTTGGTTGTGCTTGTATAGGCGCAACATATTGGTAACTAGTCATAGGGACTGATGTCAAAGCCAAGGGTGGTTGTGTCATGAAGCTAAGGGGCACAAATTAGCTTGATGTCACTACAAGTGGTTGAATGGCATCACTGGTAAAAGGATAGGTAGTCACTCCTATGTTTATAGGTGCAAGAGTGTGTGGAGTCAAGATAATCAAGTTCTGAAAATGTGACAAACTTGGTTGAATTGAAGAATCTCGCATTTGGCTCTTAGAGAGATAGTGTTGGAGAGCCTTGACATTATGGTTAAGGAATATCTCAAAATTTTGATCCCCTTCAGGAATAATAAGAGATTGATTGGGGGTTGACTGGATAGGAGAATATTTAATGTCTGAAGTACAATCCATTAGGGGACTTGTTATGGGGGGCGAAGGTGGAAGTGGTTGTTGCCTTGCATGGTCAACAAGAGTTTTGGTTTTACTAGTTGTCAAAACCATCCAAGGCAAAAAGGGTCAGGTTCTAGAAACTATGTTTTCTTTAGTTTCAAAAACTCAGAATGTGTGTTTTTCATAGCCAAAAAGTCAAGTTTTTAGCTTGCTATTTTGGAAGAAGGATTTTGACAGTGACCGACATCGGTATAAAAACTGATGCCAGTGAATAAAGTGGCTGATGTTAGTCAGATAACCGATGTTGGTTAAAATAGGTTGCTGATGTTAGTGGAAAAATTGATGTCAGTGACTGTGGGTTTCCAAAAACTTCAGAAGACTAAAAGTTTTTGGAAGAAAGAAGAAAGTCTGAGTTGTTCTTAGATCTCAGAATGCGACCTCACCAGCTCAAAAAAAATAGATAGAGATAAAAAATAGATGAAGACAAGTAGACCCTAAACGTTAATTCCTAAGAATAAGTTTTAGAGTCTTGTTGGCTTATGCCTTAGAAGGGTGTGTTTGGGAAGTTGGCTTTTAGAACAGGTCCTAGAAGAGGTAGTCTAAGGCTGGTTTTGGGTTAGTTTTGGTTCTCAAAAGTCTGTATTAGGTTCTGTACATGGCCTGGTGCTAAGGAGCAAGCTCCCCTCACTTCACGAGCCCAGAGATAAGCTGGGTTGCTTAGCTAGTATATACCTCCCCTAAAGTTTATACTCTACCAGAGAACAAAGTGGGCTCTCCCCTTGGTGGTGAAGTCCAAGTGGGATTACCAAGAAGGGTAAGGTATTTGCTAGGTGATGAAATCCTAGTCAGGCCTTGTCTCAGGTATGTTTATATGTTTAGTTGTGAAAGTGGTCTGGTCGTGTAATGTAAGTGCACTAAGATTTATTCATAATGCATTTTTAATTACTAGATGTGAGAGCTAAGTATGCATTCAGGCAGAAATGAGATGCAATATATTTTAAGCCCAAATTGAAATGTTTTGTTTAAATGCAAACAAGTTGAGAAAAGGTTAAGAGTATGAACTCGAAGATGCAAGAAGGAAAGGTGACAAGAAGAAAAAGAAAGATTCTTTATAACTTGCTTATGATGTCTTTTCAAAAGAGAAAGAAAGAAGAAGGATACAAGAAGATAAAATTCCCTAATGCACCTATATGAAAAGTTTGTTTTTAGAAGAAAAATTATGAACCCAAGGAAAACCCCAAGGTCCCACTGAGCATGCCAGAATGTTTCTAACTATTTTTCACTTTTCACATTCAAAAGATGAAAGAAACTATGATAATGGTTAGGGGTTTGTACGTACCCAGATGAAGTTTGCACACCATTATCCAGATGACTAGAAGGAGCTCCTCTTTGGCTGTCAAGGCTGACACTTGTAGAAGAAAGAGACTTAAACATAGAGATTGTTAGCTAGAGATAAGGTGGACTGCCAAGTGATATGCTCAGTCCCAGAAGTGCAAAGACTTCCTTAAGGGATGACAGTCCACTTATTGATAAAAAATAATGTCAGATAAAGATAATAATGAAAGACTAAGCAAGAGAAAATGAAATAATGCATACCTAATGTCAGATGTCGATCTGCCACAGTCACTAACATCAGTAGTTCTACCGGCATTCGTTGGTTAGGTTTCCAATGTTGGTTAGTCTATCGACATCAGTGAGGTAAATGGTCGATGTCGGTCAGGGCAATGGCCTTGGATGAGTTTTGGACAGGTCTTTGGTCGACAGAGGGGTTTGAAAGGAGTCTGGGTCTGTGTAGGATGGTAAGATAGTGGATAGAGTCTTAGGAAGGACAAGGTAGGGAGACAGGGTGTCAGAGAAGGGGTAAGAGTATGAATAAGGCTTTTCAGTCTCTCTAGGAAGAAAGTTAGGTTTGGTCTGGTCTCTAGTACTTATAACTAGTAATAAGAGAACTAATTACTGATGCTTTCTAAACAATGAAATGAAAGGGCAGAAAATATACTTAGCTCTGGTTTGCTGAAGAAAGAGTGTAGGAGACTTGTTGCTGATGTGGTTGATGTAGAGGACTTCCTACAATGTTCTTAAACCAAAGTATAGAGCTATTTATATAGAGTGTCTGTAGCATGTGATGTTTGGTGTGTGTCTGGGAGAGAGAGATAGGTGTTAAATTCCAGGTCTGTGATTTAGGATTGTGATTTGAGTCTGTGATTCAGCATCCTTGGGGGAGAGAGAGAATTTACCTTTGGGTTGTTTTAAGTGACTGACGTCGGTTATCCCACCAGTGTCGGCCAATGTGTAACTAACGTTGGCAGTTAGAAGATGGGAAAAAGGCTATTTTTAGCCTTCTGCCCATTCCTCCTTTTGTCGAGTTTAATGGTTCATGGTTAAACTGTCGAAGGTTGGTTTAATAGGTTTGGGGGTTAGTGAGAGAGTTAGAATGATTAGTCATAGGGTAATGAATGAGGGTATCCAAGGGTGAGGAATCCAAGGGTGAGGTGTCATGGGTGAGGTGTCAAGGGAGGTGTTATTAATTTAAAATAAGTTATTATTTTAAATTAATAAGTGTGTGGGTTAGGAATGTGTTATAAGTGGACCAAGGGGACCAAGGGGGAGTTGACCAAGGAGTAGACACAATTTTGGTGTCTACAGATGCATATATCATGTTGATACTAGTTTTAGGAAATAAGAATTTATATGTGTGTAGGTATTATGGATAATTTGGAAAAAAATGTTTTTTTCATATATACCAACTCATTATGTTTTTTACTCTTCCTCTTTTAAAAGTATTCTGCAAAATAAAAATATAGAAAAATAAGTTTAGACGCATCCTAAGAAGAGTAATATAATAAACCTAAAGCAAAATACAAAGGTGATCAAAAGATAAAACTATGAAATAAGTTCAATGTATAATTCATCATGTTATAATACAACAGAATGAAAGATAACAAACCCATGGTACTACTATCAGGGTTATGAATGCTTTCCTAGCAATAAAGTAATGTTAAATATTCCATAGTTTTAAAATATATTTATATCAAAAATATAATGAAACATATAGTTATCCAAAGTCTCTACTCAATTTATCAAAAAAGTGATAAAGATAAATCACTTTCCCACATATATATTGAGCATAAATGAAGATGAAATTATGCTATATGTGGTTGTCAAAAGTCTCTTTTGTTTGTCTAATTCAATTATTATTTATTTAATTGTTTATGTTTGATCTAAATATATTAAAAAAATGTTATAATTTATTAAATACTAAAGAGTATTTCCACTATAATTCACCATTTATTGTATACCCAACATACCCCCTTTTTTAATAATAATGACCCACTATCTTTCAAAAAAAGGTTTAGACCTATCTTGATAGTATTATAAAGATAAAGATTTATGTTTTGAACTAACCCTTATATTCAAAAAACATATTAACATGCTTTGTTTGTGGACTAACCTACTAATCATTAAAAATTTATGTATATTAAGGTCTCGACTCATTTCGGTCTTCAATAAACTTATTTGGTAAACATGTTCAAAACTATGCTTAGCAGGATTTAGTCTTTAAAACTTTTGTTTGGAATCATATCTATAGTATTTTTATCAATTCAATCCTATATAAACCTTGGCATGAATCTACTCTTCATAATTTTTGTTCATAGGTTTTTCCCTAAACAATTCTTTAGACTTTCTATTTGCATATTGAATTTGTTATTTATTCTTTGATATCTAGGTTTTTGGAAGTTTCATAATTCAATTCATTTTGGCCTTTAGAGGTTTTTGTTTTAAAAAATCATTGATGAAATTAATTGATAAGAAATTAGTCTTTGATCGATGTGTTTATAAAATTTGTTTGGTGAAAATTTTTATAGAAAATACATGGTTCATTTTGGTCTTTGGAACTTTTGTTCGACAAAACTATTCAATAAAAACATTTGCCATTTTGGTCTTGAGATATTTTATTCATTTTAAGTGTTTGAATTGTTTTGGTCTTAAAAAAAATTGTTCAAAAGTTTTTTTTGAGAGACTTTTTCACCTTGTAAACACCATTTTGAATCTATATCTCGATTCCCAACCACTAATAACCGCCATGGCATATTAAACCAAAGTGTTAGAAGTAATTAAATGACACCTGACAAAAGGTATTGATGTGTCACTCCTACTAATAATTAATAGTAATTATTTATCATACCTACCAAATGAAGTGGAAAAATTTAAATTTAATAAACAAATCAAATTTATAAACATTAGAAATTAATGGTGTATAAACTAGAAATGAATGTCAAATATATATCATAGCATTACAAATCAATGATATGCTCATCGATATGAATATAAATTTGAACTTAATTATTTTCCTACTATCAATCCCTAGCTACTAGTGTTTCAAGCATATAGTTTACCTAAGAGAGCTGAGTTGTTAACCTGGAAACTAGATCATTATCAACATAGTCAAATAATAATGGCATCCTTATCTAATGCATTCCAAATAATATTACCCTTATTTATTTTTTATATGAAGGATTTAAATGAATAAAAGGACACATTTTTTAATCCAATATTATTAAATATTTACTACAATAATTATTTAACAATATGGGAGGTGATACACTAGATTTGTGTGCATACTCAATAAGAGAGATTGACTCTAGCTCAATGAAAATTTGATACATACCTCCTCCCCTTAAAAATCCAAGGGATAAAATTTTTATAAGAGGTCATTTCATGATTTTACCTCTTATGATATTTTTTCTTCACTAGGAAGGTAACTATAGGCATGTTCTTACACCATTTAAAACACAAGATAGTTGTATCGTGCATCTTAAGGGATGAATTTGAAAGGTATCTCTCTCTTCCTATTGAATATGGTACTTATGATTTCATAGGGTAGTATCATATAATAAATATAAATAAATTTATAAATAACTATGTATCTTGACGATTCTTAGGGAGACTATCAATTTGAAGGATAAGCAATCAGTGTTGGTGACCCAATTTAGGAAGGGAATATAAATTAGGTTGGCCCTTTTTAATAGGATATTAGGCTATCACAGCCCCAAATCCCTCCACATTCCATTAATTTCATTACTTAAATTAATAATTAACTAATAGTTGACATTCACTTTGGTTTAAATGATCAGTGCAAGGATATAGGAGCAAATATCATGTAAAGACAAGAGACCCTAGGGAGGCCATTTTAACACGATGTCCTAATTTATTAATTTTATGATCAGTATAGTTTTTTTCCATAATGAGTCACTATAGAGACAATTTATATACTATATAAATAATTATATATGTGATTCATATTCTCTCATGCACATATATGCATACACCTAAAACATTGTACACATTGTAAATCATGTCTACCCCTAGGTATGAATGGCCATCCATGAGTCCCCTCTTCCTAGGATATACAAAAGAATTATATATACACTATTGATTAAATTATATCACTAGTTATACCTAAATTACTTGTGATTATGGTCACATGTCCATAAGGTAGCATCCCTACACCTCCCCAAAAATGTGCCTAATAAATTGGTCGAGAAAGAAATTGCATAGCAATTATGTTTGGGAATAAATGAAAATATGTATAAGATAAAGAATATATAATTTCATATATCACACCTCATGATTTGGTTAAAGGGATACATAAACCACAAACATTTATATGAAGTTGGTAGGTATAGGGAGTATTAGCCACTAGTTACACTATTGCACAAAGAGTGGGATCCACATGGCCAAGTATAAAAACACATAAAGGGCCTTAGTATTCCCTATCATTATGTGATATATGATTATTATTTGTTATTTATAAACTCTAAGGATGATTCCCATTCCAAAGAATAAGAAAAAATAATAAATTGGTTGAAGAAATCTTTAAAATCATTCAAGAAAAGCTGTATAATTTAATTATGAACGCACAAACAAGACTCCCACTAGTTAGAGAATGGGATAAATCAATTTTTGGTGTTAATATTCCATTTCATCCATAAAAGGATCAATAAAAATCCTCATATACACACCTTATGTCACATAAAGTAGTAAATAAGTGTCCATGTGTACTTGGTACTTCACATTGGGGAGCACAAGTTGACCCCATTTATCTTGATTCTTCAAATTCATAGGGACCTACCAATCTAAGTTCCACATAAATCCTAGAGGCTAATTCTATGGTTTAATCAACCAAAACTACCCAAGAAGCACCTTACACATATGACAGAACAACTATTTGTTATAAGAGAAAGCCAAGGGCTTGGCCCCTTCCACAAAGTCCATGAATTGAATCACCATCAACATAAGGGACATTACAAGAAGCAATTGGAAGTGAATCTATATATTAAGAGGAAGAAATACTAATAGATAATATCCTGAGACTCTAGGACACCAATATAAACTCTCCATTACATGAATAACCATCAAGTTAGAAAATAATCCCTTCAATTTCCACTACTCTTATTATGTCTTATTTTTCTCTTTTTAATAGTAGTATATTTAATTATGTGTCCCTCAGTCCTAGTGGTCCCTCTCCCATTTTGGTACCGAAGATAGAGTTTGTTTCTACCCATCTAAGTTATTAATCAATCTTTCTTGTTCTAAATGTATAGGATACTTCTTCTACCCCTATTATTTCACATCCTCCAATTGTATCTTCTATACCCATTCATATTATTTCTACTATGATTGATTTTATGTTATCCCAACTCCCTCCAAGACTAATAAAAAGGCAACCAACAAGGATAGGGGAGTAGTATCAAACCCTCAAATTTATGTTTCATCTAATAAATTGGATTTACTAGTGCCTACCCTATTTTCTCTAATGACACTATTATGATAACAACAAAGAAAACTAAGAACAAGAATCCAGTCTATATAGTTCACCCACTTGTTTAATATGGTAGAGTGGACTGGTCTAAAATATTTTATCCTTCACTTCTAGATCCCCTACTTGAATAAGATATAAATAATTCATAATGTGAATTATTGGATAATAATATATTTCAAGATATTCAACCCACATATACAACCCATCTAGTCCTCCCATAGTGGGAAACAAATATGCACTCAAAATATTCACAAAGGCTTAATATTGTAATTATAGAGTTTCCCACTATAAGCTCTATTTTTCAAAAATATATAGATAGTGTGAGAAGGGTAAATAAGAGTAAAATGGAATATGAGTATATAATATGGGCTGTATTTTAAGAAATAAAATTATTATTTACCTTGTTGAAAAGGACAAACATAAAATTGGGACAATCCCTATACATTGATTATTTGAAATCCTATTTTAAAACCCATAAGGATGCTCTAGTTGAGATACATGAAGGAAAAGAAATGAATATAAATTAGATAGATTAATAATTAGAAAAAATAAGGGAACAAAAAAAAAATATGCATGTTCCCATATAAATAAAAACATATGTACAAAATGTAACATCAAGATTATATAATATCCAAGAGGCTATTACTACCATGAGGGTAAAATTGACACCTAATATAATTGAAACTACCAATTCTTTTAATTACTGGAAAAAAGATGATAATAATTTGAAGTTTATTATTATTTATACAACTAGTAAGGATTATTCCCACCTTAATTAAATGGCGTCATTTGAGGCTACAAATGTCATCAACTTAGTATTCATCAGGATACAGGAGGCTAGAGAATGCATCACAATGGTTGGGGAAGTAATGCCTAAATATGTACAGGATAAAACTCCAATTTTTTATATTCTAGAGGAACTAAAGTTATTTAAGTATAGGGATTACATGGCTAAATTCATCATCATGGAAAATTTTTATTATTTCCTTTAAAAGGATTCAAAAACATTTAAGAAGAACTCACATAGAAGGACATTGGAGGATATAGAATCCAAGCTACATTTTTTAAGGAAAAAGGACACGAGGGTAGATATATTTAGAATTAATTTTAGGAATATGAAGGCTAAGAATTTATGTCTCATTAAATAAGTAAATAGGTTTTATAAACCTCCATTTATAAATATGGACTTTATTAGGTACCAATATTATATTGTCAACAAACAATTTCAAGTGTTGGAAGCAAAGAAGAAAGCTGACACTTTAACTTCTAGTTTGATAAAAGATACAACTTCAATATTAATGTATAATAAATAAGGATAAATAAAGGGTGATATATATATATATATATATATATATATATATATATATATATATATATATATATATATATATATATATATATATATAATTATTTTCTCATCAGTTGCTATTTTTCTTGTCTAGGATTTTCATCATGCCTTTTTTTTTTTGAGAAGGCTCTTACTCCTAGACTTTGTCCCCATGCAACTAGTAAGATGAAATTTATCATCATAGAGGACTAAGGTAGGTGAATACAATTACCTATTTAAATAATTTTAGTGTTTTACTTATAAATAACCAAATGGGGATTATACTCTAAGGAATATTCTATGTTATGCCCTTAAACCTTATCATGTCTTAGGATATGTGTGGCCAACTTGTGGCTTACATACCTCTCTTATATAATTGTTACATTTATCTATGTTCTTATTTAGGTTATCCTATGGAATAACCATCGCTAAGTAGACTATATATAGGAGGTAGTGGTTACTCTTTGATCATCATGTTAAGTATTCTGCTATTAGTTCATTATTATGGAGGTTTCCCCCTCAAAGTGGCTTTGCTATATTATCCAATATTCTATTCTACTATCAATTATTGTTGTGTGATCTCTCATATTTACTTATTTTGTGTGATATAAAATCATTCTATGAAAACATATAAGTAATTTCAATACAAGTGATATGATATCTTTGATTTGGGTAATCTTTGTGTGATCTCTCATACTTACTTATTTTGTGTGATATAAAATCATTATATGAAAACATATAAGTAATTTCAATACAAGTGATATGATATCTTTTATTTGGGTAATATTTTTGTGGCATTGTTTTTTTAGATTGGGTGAGGCATGACTTTTGTGAGGGGAAGGAGCGAAAAAACATAACTTGTAATTTGGGAGAATTAGTTTTTTCTATTAGCATAGTATTGTTCAAAACACTTTTTTAAAAAAATAAAATAAAAAAGAACTATAAATTATTTTTCACCTTGCACATTTTTAGTCATTAGATTCATCTCAATGAAATGATTGCAATGGTATAGTCTGCTAGTACACTTTTTGTGCCAAAATTTTTTACCCTAGTACACAAAGGTAGTCATTGGATTCATCTTGGCAAGGTGATCACAATGGTAACATCCATTGGTACACTTTTCTTAGGTAAAAAGTGTTCCTAGGGTTTGTATGTGGCTGGTCCTTCTACACAAGGATGAAAAGGGGGCAAGAAAATCCTAAGACTCCTTATACCATTGATTTCTCAACTTTAGGCTGAAATAAAAGGCTTAGTGTGTCACGATGATTTTTTTACAATTCAAACTAATATTTTAAGGATGAATAAAGAGATTAATGAGGTTCACAATTAGTTTAATTATATCACTACTTCATTGGATGCTCTTTCATCATAGTTATAGTCAAACACCATTCCACTTTAGCATTTAGGTCCTCCTCTCAATAATAAAAAATCCAATTTTGGTATGAAATCGATGCTAACCAAAGTGTACATGCATAACTTTGATGGTAAGGATCCTCTCACTTGAGAATTTATTTTATCTACATCAAACACCTAGTTCTCAAAAGGTGTTCATGGTGTCTCTATATCTAAAATCTAAATAATTAATTTAGTATTACTAGTTATGTGCTTAAAATAAAAAGAATGGTGCTCTTATTACATGGTCTATTCTAATTGATGAGTTGTTGGCTCATTATAAAAATAATGTATCTAATAACTAATTCATCTAGTTATCTAAACTATGACAAATGAGAACTATGAATGATTATATTCATCAGTTTCATAATCTATCCTTATGAGTGGAAGACATCACTAAGGAATATTTTATTTATTTATTTTTAGGTGGTCTCAAATATATCATCTAATTATAGGTTCAAATATTTAGCCTAGCATCTGTATCAAAATCTATCCCATGAGCATGCATGGTAGAGGAAAAATAAATGGTCAAATAGAAAACTTTCACTACTGGTCATGATGACACCTTTATAGCACCATCATTCCTCAACCGACCAGACTAAAACCTCAAAAAATTTAGGAGAAGTGAGATAAAGGTTTGTGTTTTGGTTGTGACAAAAAATGGAGTAAAGACCATCATTATGCTACAAATAAGTTATTTTACATCGAAGGTGCTAATGAGGATGATGATGAAGAGGAGGCACTTAGTAAGGATGAAAAAGGTCTTGAGAAGGAATTTGAAGACTCTCAACCTACTATTTACTATCATTCCATTTCAGGTATTAGTACTCCCCAAAATCTTAAGGTGGTGGGTTTCTTAAAAATATAGGTCACTATTTTGATTGATTCTGGGAGCACACAGAACTTCATCAACAATAAGCTAGTTGCTCACTTGAACTATTTCATTTATCCCACTCCAAAATTTTAGGTCATGATTATAGATGGTGGTATTGTTAGTTTGTCAAGAAAATTCCATAATATTAAGCTAGCCATGGGAAACTACTTATTGGATTATCCTATGTTTGTTATTCCTATGGAAAGATGACATTGTTTTGGGAGTACAGTGGCTCACCACTTTGGGCACTATTAAGATTATTTTTTATGAATTATTCATGCATTTTTAATCTAAGGGAAGGACATTTGAGCTAAGGGAATTAATTTCTAAATCTCCACAACTTGTTAACTCCCATCAAATGATAAAGATTCTCTAAAAGGGTACTGAAGGATTTATAGCTCACTTATTTTCCATGGAAGTTTATAGAACTCAACCATCTACACCTCCTAATCTATAACAAGTGATTGATGCCCATTTAAATTTTTTTGGTGACATGTTGAAATTACTTATATCTAATTGCATGCATGATCATGCTATCAAAATTATTCTTGGCAGTACACTACCCAACATCAGGCCATATAGGTATTCCTATGATCAAAAAAATGAAATAAAAAAGATGGTATAGGAATTGGTAGATGAAAGAATCATTCACCATATCCAAATAAAATTATCTTTACCAATTGTCATGGTATAAAATAAAGATGACACTTGGAGAATGTGCACTAACTATAAGGGACTCAACAAGTACACTATCAAACATAAGTTTCCTATTTTTATCATTGATGATTTGATAGATGAATTATATGGTGCTCTTTATTTTACCAAATTAGATCTACATTCTAGGTATCATCAAATATGGATCCATGATAAATACATACCCAAAACTAATTTTAGGACTCATGAGGGTCATTATGAGTTTTTGGTTATGCCTTTTGGTCTAAAAAATGCACCATATACCTTTAAAAGTTTGAAGAATTCTATTTTTAGGCCATTTTTGAGGAAATTTGTTTTGGTATTTTTTTTTATGATATCCTCATTTACAGTGAAAGTTAGGAAGACCATTTGCGCCATGTGAAACAGGTACTCTTAATTTTGGAACAACATTAGCTATATGCCAAACCTTCCAAATTTACTTTTAGAGCTTATGAGGTTGAGTATTTGGGTCATCTAGTTTCACATATAGGAGTAAAATTAAATCCTAAAAAAATCCAAATAATGATGGAGTAGCCGATTCCTAAGACACTCAAGTGACTAAGGGAATTTCTAGGGCTCACTTGTTACTATAGCAGGTTTGTCAAAAATTATGGTAGTATTGCAGCCCCACTCACATATTTTGTGAATAAATACTCCTTTTAGTGGATTGATACATCTACCAGAGCATTTGAAAAATTGAAATTGGTGATGTGCACTACTCCATTCTTGGCTACTCATGATTTTTCTAAGACTTTTATGGCTGAATGTGATGCATTTAGGTATGGTATGGGCGGTGTACTCATTCAAAATGGTAGACCACTTACATTTGAAAGTCATCAACTGAAGGGTAAAAATCATCACAAGCCCATTTATGAGAAGGAAATGATGGCCATTTTACATGTAGTCAATCAATAGAGGCCTTATTTTATGAGTCATTACTTTTAGGTAAAGACTGATCATGATAGTCTCAAATATTTTTTGGAACAAAGTTTATTATCTAAAGAAAAACAAAAATGGGTAAATAAAATTTTATGATATGATTTTTAAATAGTTAAAAAAAAATGCAAGGACATAGTTGAAGGATGAATTAGTTGGGGCCTTACTATATGATATGACCATTTTACAAGAAGATTGGATAAAGGAAGCATGATCAAAATGGGATAAGGATAGTGCTACCCATGATTTGATTTAGAATATTCAACAATTTTTGGGTGGATTTAAAAAATTCACATGGAAGGGTGATGCATTATCGTATAAAGATAGATTATACCTATGTAATAATTCTCTTCTTATACAAAAAAATCCTTCAAGAACTTCATGCAGCTCCAATTAGGGGTCATTAAAGATTTTTAAAAAACTATCATAGAATCAAGCATGATTTTTTTTTGGGAAGGACTCAAGGGGGATGTCCAAAAATATGTGGTTTAATGTATGATATGTCAAAAAAATAAAGGATAAACCATCACAACCCCAGGTTTTTTGTATCCTTTATCCATCTTGAGCCAATGTTGGGAAGAGGTGCCTATGGATTTCATTATAGGATTATCAATATTTGATGGTTAAAATTTTATCATGGTTATGGTATATCATCTCATTAATTATGTTCATTCATGTTATTTATCACAACCATTTTTTTCTAGTATAGTAGCTTCTAATTTTTTTGATACAGTTCAAAAATTACATGGTACCCCTAAAATCATTATCAATGATTGATATCCCATCTTTATTAGTAATTTTTGGACTAAGTTATTTGCATGTTTGGGCACCTAGTTAGATCATAGTTAATCATATCATCCTCAATTTGATGGATAAAATAAGGTAGTCAAAAAATATCTAGAAGGATATTTTTGTTATTTTATTTTCGATAAACATGATAAATGGGTTCATTGGTTACCACTTGCTAAATGGTGGTATAATACTTCTATTCATAATTTTCCCAAAATGTCTCCTTTATGGAACTATATGGATACCACCTATCATCAATAACTTCAACCTTGAAGGTCCATCATAATGTTTTTATAGTTGAAGAACGTATTCACCATCAATAAGAGGTCCTTGCCAATTTGCATGAAAATTTAGCCATGGCCTAGAATCACATGAAACAAGAAGGAGATCAACATAGGAGTGAGAGGCACTTTGAAATTGGTGATTAGTATTTTTATTCCTTATATACATATAATAATATGTATTTTAAGCAACATAAAAAAGGATAAAAAGTTATCCCCTAAGTATTATGGGCCTTATCAGATCTTGCAAAAAATTGGTAGTGTGGCCTACAAGTTAGAGTTTCCTTCCTCCACTCACATAAATCCAATATTTCATGTATTATGCCTAAATAAATTCATTTTAAATCAAGTGACTACCCAAACTGAGTTACCGAATTTTGATGAGGAAGGAAGAGTTTTTATTAATCCTAAAGTGATCCTTCAAATGTACACTAAGCAGTTGCAGTCTCAAGTGATTAAAGAGTACTTGATCAAATGGAAAAAATTTCCTTATGAAGTTGCTACTTGGGAGGATGAATCTTTTGTGCAACAACATCTATAGTTGACTCAACATTGAGAATAATATTATTTTAAAGGGGAGGGGCATGATATACCCTTAACCTTTGGCATGTCTTGGGATATGTGTGGCTGACTTATGGCTTACATACCTTTTTTATATTTTTTTTACATTTCACTATGTTTTTAATTAGGTCAGCCTATGGAATAACAATGGCTAATTAAACTATATATATGAGGTAGTGGTGAGTCTTTGATCACATGTTAAGTATTATTATATTAGTGAATTATTGTGGAGGTTGCGCCTTTGAATTGGTTTTGATATATTATCTATTATTCTACTCTACTATCAATTATTGTTGTGTGATCTCTCATATTTGCTTATTATATGTGATATAAAATCATTTTTTACAAATGTCTAAGTAATTTTATTACATTCTAATAGATGTTATAGACAAAATTATATATAATCGTAAGAGTGTACCATACCCATTAATACTAAAATAAAATTATTACTTCATGTTTAATTTTTAGTATCCTTCCAATATAAATAAATGAAATGGAAAAAAATGAAACAATTATGTTACTTTGATGGTTTTTCACATAAATCTGTATCTAGATATCTAATCTACAAAAATAACTATGATTTAAAAAATACAATGAGAGTTTATTTATACAAATAGGGTAATTTTAAATATCAAATTTATATGTAGTAATGCTTGAGGTGCAAAGGTTTCACCAATTCATTGAAATACTTGCCTTTTATGGTGCATAAATAAAAATACCCAATCTAAAAATATTTAGTAACCAAATATGGGCTTAACTAATTAGGCCTAAACTTATGACCTTCTCCTTTCATTTTTTCAATCCTACTATTGACTCTTAGGAAATGTTTACAAACCTAGAGAGGGTGCTCATGGACATTTCTACTATATTTGTAGAACATAAAATTTTCATAGGCTACATGATTTTGAGTGGCTAAAATCTAATGTTCATCTAAAATTTCTAACTCGATGAGATGCACAGTTTTATTTTCTTATTTGTTTAGGATACCCTATAGATAGATGTAGATACTTAGGATTTATACTTCTAAAGGTATAATTAATTTTTGATAAATAAAGGAAACAATAAGTTTCCCCTTTGGGCATACAAATTATCATCCTATATGCCCATAATGTGGTATAAACCTAAATATTCCAATCCATTGTTATATTTTATGGTCTTGACAAATAAATATTTCAATATTTTTTATTTTATGTTCTTTATGTGGCCTCAGACTTTTGTGTCAGATCTAAAAGTTACCTTGATGCAGGTATCTAACACTACCATAGCTTTTTAAAGAACAATAACTAGATGTGGATCTAGACAATTGGAGAATTATATGTTTTTTATCATCTTTATTTGATGTCTTTATATTTCACACATAGGTTTTTTTTATTTGTCAAATGATCAATTCCTATTTTTTCACTAGTGGAGTGATTATTGAAAAATGGGTTAGTGGGATCATGTTGTTGAGATTCTCCAAGTAATCCTCTATCAAAGTGTGTTTCTTACATACCCAATACTCTAAATAGGGCATCCGACTTATGTAGTTTTCCCTTATGTGATATGTTTCTGTTACAAATTGGCTGACTTTTGTGTTAAGGTATAGTTATGTGTTCACATTATTATTTAGGACTAATGTAATTATTAATATTATGTTATTATAATATTGTTAATATATTATTATTATAAATAATAATAATTTATAAGTTGGTTAGCTAAATATATTGTGAATAACAATACATTTGTGTGTTATTAGTATTTATTATTTTATGGAAGATTTGGGTGGTTATTTGTTGAGAGTTTGTAAAATTATATAATCCCAAATATAGGAATGTAATTTATTATATATTTTTAGTTTTTATGGTTTTTAAGAATAAAAAATAAAAAATATATCATTATGAGAATATTATTTGAAATATTGTCTGTATGTTTCATGTTAATCTTTTGTAGATATAAACTAGATCTATCATCTAGTAACATAGCATGAGCTATGGGTTAGATTTTTATATATGAGTGCATTTATAGTGAATTTGATCATATATTCATGTCTAAATATTTTTTTATTAAATTTAAGTTCCAACCATTATCTTTCACTTTTATTCATGGGCATAAGGGTTGTAGATTGCTCATTTTCCATATTTTTTCATACATGGATCCTAAGGTTGTTGATATCCTATCAATTTGATGTCATTTAGTATTTCACAATGTAATATTATACAACAATTATATTTTGAGAATTATCAAGGGAAATGTACTTCATCTTTATCTAACATGACCAAATCAGAATAGTAACACGATAGATTCTTCACATTGAATCATTCTTCTAGACTTTTCTTCCATTAATATTGGAATTTGCTTCACATGAGGATCATCCTCTATGAGAGATATTCCACATGGT
>JARHVA010003371.1:687500-727500 GCA_037957365.1 Torreya grandis | reverse complement strand
ATAAACCTACCTTGTATTGCTTCAAGAAAGTTCCCCAAATATTTTGGTAGAGATTTTCTACACCTAAATGAGGGATGGAAAGCAATATCTTAATGAATAAATTTATAGGAATAATATAAGGCAAGAAATATGAATTTTTTCATATAAGTGGTCATCAGTGAGCCGAATGTGGCCTAGAACAGTTACACAAGCATTTTCTTCCTTTATGAGAGTTGACACTCCTTCAATGAGACTATTTTGGCATAGACTAGTTATTACTCCTTAAATTAACCTCAATTATTCTTTTAAATTATGAAAAATATATCCACATTCCTCCTTTCATCAATTATTCAATGCATATGGGGTGTGTAGTAAGGTCCTCTTAGGCATTGAGTAGCCTTGGCATCAATGTGCATGCAAATTTCCTCATGAAGTTGCCTTTGAATTTTAGTAATGACCCCCATTTTGGGGTGACCTCACCCAAATTAAAATTAAAATGTTTTAAGTGGGTCAATCAATGTACTTATACCACCTTCCTTTCACTATATCCTTCCACTTGTTTGATCAATAGGCCTATATGGTTAGCTTCCCAAAATTATGTTCAAGTTCACCATACCATTGATTAAAAAATTGGAATTAGGCCTAAAACTTGATTGATAGGAATTAGATAACCCTTATAAGGATTTTATTTTATTAAATTTGAAATTATTATAGATTTCTTTACCTACAACACACTTTAATTTTTCATTACTAGGTCCAAAAGCCTTCTTAACAGATTGGTAGTTTTGAACAATATGATGAGAGCTCTTTCAAGGGTTTCCATGGATTTAAACAATTTTTAATATGAATAATATGTCCTAAAAATAACCTTCCAATAGTTTATAATCCTTTTCTAGGTCATGTAACACATAAATTGACAAAAACCTTTCTATTTTTCACCTTCAGGAGGCATCTGTACACCTTTCATAATATCCAATTCCATTGGATGAATCCCCTCTATGTTTTATATAAGTTCCAAGTGGAAAAATAGGCACATCTGATTATAATAATGATTTTTTATCTAAATCTCTCAAGGCTAGTTACTATTATGTATTTAAGGAGGTTTTAAGGGGTTTGGAGGTTTTCAGTTTTATTATTGAGAATATAATCTTGGACTTATGATCTAATTGCATAAAATCCAAGCTAAATATCTCCCTCACATTAAAAAACAATTTTGATGCCTTAAGTATACCCCTATTTTCCTTGTTGAGTGCTTGAAAATGCTTCCTTTCTAGAGAACTTGCCCTTTGAGAAACTTGTGTTGTTTTACAAGTGAAAATATGCACTATGGTGGCTTATACAAGTCTTTTACTAGCCAAAAGGTAATTATAACAATGTGATAATTCCCCTAAAGAGGATTCATAACCTCTCAAACCTTCACACTATACTCTATTGTAGTCTTTTTGTAGCATAATCATGGTGAAGCCTAAGTGTCACTATATCTACACACCTATGCTATAGGTTTTGACCTAAACATTTGTCTATGAACAATGTATGTCCCTTATATGGATAAGAAAAGGAATTAGATTCCTTAGGCACTAGACTCGTTACCTTTATCATACAAATTTTCTTATTTATAGAGCACATGGCTAAGTAAACTAAGGTTTACAACTCTCTACCTTCATAACACTCATGAAGGTCAATCATGGAGACCTATAAGAGGCCTATTCAAGTTCCATGAGGGACCTCCTCTTTTATAAAATTAATTTTTCATGTGAAAACCCTCTGTAGGTTTGTTCTTGAGCTCAAAATGTCCTTTTTAGTCCACTTGCATATAATGTCAACCTTGAAAATGCCAAACAAGGCATCACGGTGATGCCTAGGGGACTTAAGGGGACCTAAAAGATGGGTTCATATCTATAAATTGTCATTTGGATGTGTTTTGATATGAGTTTGCACCATTAGGTCAATTTTATGCCTTGTGTAAGGTTAAAGGTGTCCATACTCTTAAGGATGATTTATAGAGTATTAAAATTTATCCCTATAATAAATACCATGAATGCTTAGGTTTTTAACCTCCCGTCCTATCCTAAATAGGTTTGATTCCCATTTAAATACTCCATGGAGATATGAGTGTGAGAAGTTGGTATTAGGGTTAGTTACAGGTAGTTTTAAGTACCAAACTTCTTAACAATATCTCATACAATTAAGCCTACTAATGATAATAAAATTACAATAAATGTTGTGCTAAGGGATACTTAAAATCCCCTAGGATATCTATATCATAAGAGGCATGTGGTTAATTGGGTGCACATATTAATCTACCCCTCAAAATCCTTGCACATAGGTGAAATATCTTGAGATGGTTTTTTGGGAACTTAGATTATTTTTCACACCTTGTGACCCTTGAAACCTCTTTCTTGGACTTGATTTCTTTCCACTCTTCATTTTTTCTATTATATGTGTTAGAATAACATGTAAGGGTCTAAAGTCATCACTGATGTCTATTTACATGATTTCTTGCATGACTATGCTAACACATTTCCAAGGTTTTGGATCATGAAACTAATATTTAAAACCTAATAGTGGTTTTAGGGAATGTTAAACATCATAAAATATTATATATAGACATTACATGACCCAAAATTTAGTTTTATATTCCTCATAATATGGATGTGATATTAACCTCATTATTTGATTACATAGACTAGCCTTGGTCTGAGACAAAATAGTGAATATGTCCATTGTTTAACTCAACCAAGTGATCATGTAAGTGCCTTATATAATTCATTAACACCTTTTATATGGAATTTTAGAGCCTATTTGTTCCTATAAGGGGTTCGTATCTTCATTTTATCTTAAAAAACCCACAAACTACCTACTAGAAAGTGCACTCAAACTTGCCCTTTAGGATATGGTCTGTAGTCTTTGATCTGAGGATTGTGGAAAAGATATAAAGTGTTTATAACACTTTTAGGGTGACTATCATGATTAAGTGGTGTCTATCCAACACTACACTCGTTTAGAGCCTCTTTATCCATTCAAACTCATTCTTGTACTTGTAGCTACCTCTATAGTTTCATAGCTATGATGGCATCATTTATCTCCTTAAGAGTGATGGATATTAGGTATACACATTTCACAACATTATAATTATATCCTTTATCTTTATTTTGACCTTATTTGAGTTTACATGGAGTAGAGGCACCAATATAAACTACAAATGTCACTTTGTGATCTTTACTCACTATAACTGATGTAGGGTTATTACCAAGCCTATGTTAGGATGGTGGTAGCCTATAATATGTCTAATTATTTTTATCATGTTTATCCCATATCACCTCCAATATCCATTTGGTATTATCAACCGATGGTATTCAAGGAAACCCTTAAATCTTGGAGAACTCAGTTAGCTCTTCTTGACATTTTGCTATAATGGATCTTGTGGTTGACTTTAGGTGTTTGTATTAGCATTTCCAAGTTGACTCATGGCCATATGGTTTTAGCGTCTGATGGCCTTGATGATATGGATGGATCTAGTGCAATGTGGGGACTGACTTGGGAGACCTAATCCTTAGCGAAGGTTATGTGAATGGGGAGAATAATATTGTGTACACATTGGAGTGAAATGAATGTGACAACATAGTGATACATAACATAATGGCAGTGAGGTATTAGTGAGACAATGTGAATATGATATGATAAGGAGGGAACACAATACCTTCCATATGACCAACCTATATAGACCCTAAGGGTATCATCATGATTATAGAGGTAGATATAAATATTTTAAGGTAAAAGTGAGGTATTTCTAGTCATTCAATGAAACATAGTATTCTCATAAATACCTTAAAATCTATGAAGAAACCTTAACCTTTAAAAAAATGTGACTAAGTTTTACCAATGCATATAATGAGGTCTACAATGTTTGTGACAACATATGGATGATTTGGAAGATGTTTTAAATCTTTAAGGTAACTCAGTACCTTATCACCATTTCCTTCATATTTCATAAAACACAATGGCATCTTATAGATGCTAATGGGCCATATACACAGTTAATTTAACAATTTACTTCAACCATATACAAATGGGTCTTCATAAAGTGTTCTAAGGAAAAATAATGACCATTATGATTTTAAACTAGGTGAGAAGGTGTTGAATACAGTGACACATCTATACAACCATGAAACCTTCCTTACAACACCTATTAGAAGTATCCAAAACTTGATTATTGTGTAGAATAGTCTATAGACCATGCATAAGAACCATCCAAGGACATTGACATTCCATCTAGGCTCAAATGAGTGGATTTTAATCTAAAATCACCATAGAAGGGGGATATATAACTTTAGAGATAGAATAATAGGTTAGTTCTTATAACTAATTTAGATTCCTTTGAAAACCAATGGTCTCAAGGTTGTCTTGTAGATGAGGAGGATGCCTAAACTTCTTAATTTATTAACCAATTTTCATATAAGATAGGCCTTAAACTTCTAGACAAATACCATGAGTGAATATCCTCCCGAGTGCACTTTCTATGGTCAAAATCTTGGACCCTCAATCTACCCCTATTGTATGAAATAACAATTAACCTAAGGGGTCCGTTGAGCTTTCCAATGAGCTTGAGATAGAAGAATAATGGTTTTGGTCCCATACCAAGCTAAAACACTTATTATTTCACCATTTGACTTCTCTAAACTCACCTTAGAAAATTATACCCCTAACGGAGTTGATCCATATAGTATAGATCTATACTATTGATAAAACACCTATAAAGTGTACATTTTCTTAAAAATTTCTATGTTTGGGACTTAAAATGTGGCCTAGTGATTTTGTGGATGGAAAATAGTGAGGAAAAATAGTGTATTGACTCATTTGCTCAACTCGAGGGTGATGAATGGTCACAAATTTGGCACATGTGGGCCTATATAGGAGGAATTAAGCATTGAACAAGGCAATGATAGGTCTAATTGAGCTATGAAACATTACATGGTGAGTTATTTGGGATCATAAGGTCTAAATTTATGGCATCTGAGTGATCTAGTGGTCAATTAAGGCTAAAATAATAGCCCATTATGGTCAGAACCATTGAATAGACTCAAATGCATGGCTTTAAAATAGGATAATCAACTAGGCCACCATGTTAATGCATATGAAACATCTCAATAATAAATAAAATTTAATTATATCACATAATATTCTTCATAATGATCCTTTAAATCTCAAAATGTGCATACCTTATGATAATTATGCATGATTAATGTGCTCTTAGACCTTTGTCAATCTACCTCCTCTAAGTTGGCTTCATTACATCATCTCCCTTACATTGATGATCCTTTAAGCTATATAGGGGGATAACCAAAAAATTTGAACACCATGACACTACCTGACTCAAAATATTTATAGGGTACAAGAACCTACAAGGACTACTAATGCAAGTTTGAAATGTGACAAGACAATGGACTCAATAGACATCCATTTAGAGCTCCTAATATGACTAACAAGCAATTTTCAAACATATGTCATGATCCCAAGCTATAGGGTTGGCCAATTTATATGTCTAGGGTTAGAAATTTAGTGACACTTGTATAATATATTACTAACATCTATAGATAGATATATCATTGAGGAATATATTATGTGATCAAGTCAATTCATAATATGCATGATGTTAATCATGGTAACATCTAGATAATAAAAATACAAGATTAATAAATAATCAAGCACATAGACAAGAGCACTCAAAATCAAAGAAAATATTAGAATGGTCCAAGGATATATCATACAAGGGGCATGTTAAAATTTCATACAAATTAAGGGACATGACTTAGTAAAATTTCCACAAAGCATATAAATTGCATATTAAAATGTACACATAAAATATAAATTGGCCAATTCAAATGTATAAATAGAAAAATAAAGGCACATGGGAAAAAATCAATGGAATATGTTTGAATTATCAAACACACAATAATAATAAACCCACTCAAGTAAGTGCATAAAATAAAACATATATATAGGCAACCAACATGAACATAATATACTAGTTCCTACACATATGTGCTTGTAAAAATATTAAGTACATAGCATATCAAGTACACTATTAAAGGTATAATCATGGTTAGATAACTGTTTAATTATACAATATTAAAAATTATAATGGAAATTAATCATATAATAATATAACATGTGTGTATCATCATTAAATAATCAAATAGCCCCAACATACTTATGATGTGAGTGGAGGGAAGTCCCAAGATATGTGTGTGCATATGTCATGTATATCGATATGCCTATATCACAATCAAATAAAGTGTAAAATTTATGTGTATATATGAAAATAATTATATGATATCTAATAATGTTGAGAAAACAATATATCTATTATAAATAGTAAAACTAGGAACATGTTGAATTTTTTTGGTATTCTTATAAATTATTTGAATATTTTTATTTCTAGATTTTTTTTTGAATTTTTTATTATATTTAACTCAAGGATTAGGGTGTCATGATATGGGTCCTTGACCTTTAAAAGCCTCTTATGTTTTCTTATTGTCAACTTTTAAATGTTCTTTGGTAATTTGTTTTTTTTATTAAGGTTAAAGGTGTTTTTTTATTTTTTGACTAGGGGCTCCAATCCCTACAAGAAAAACTAGATATAAAATAGAACAAGAGGACTCACCAAGTACAATAGAGAAAAATAAAAAAAGGTTAAAATAAAAACTAAAAACATCCTCAATACAACATGAGAAAAATTTAAGTATCACCAAAGACAAAAAACATCTATAAAAGAACTAAAAACACTCTAAATGTTCAATATCCCTACCACATCCTCCCAATAAATTTTCATGCATTTCAAGTTTGAATCAATTTGAATAAGAAATTTTTCTTGTCTATGTCCTTATAAAAATCACTATATTTTATATGTTTACCTTTACCTTTGAATATCTCTTCAAATTAATCAATCCTCCCATATAAAACCTTAAGTTCTCCAAATTCTAACTTCCTTCATGCATGGATACTTTACTAAAGCTGACCAAGTAGCTAATATTATTCTTAAGCTTGTATATTTCAAATTCCAAGGCACCAACCCTATATTTGATAATTTGAATATGGGTAGTGTAGTCTTTATCAATATATTTCTAACTCAATATTTCATTATCCTATTTAATAATTTTCACTTTGCCATTGAACTAAAACAAATCCTTCATGAACAACCTCATAATCAATTTCTAAAATCCCATTATTCTTCAACTTGACCATTTTTTATTTAACTTTTAAATAATTAACCATGGAATTAAAATTATATTTAGGGTTATGTGATTATATTCTTGGGTCCTCCATTTCTATCTCCTTAGGGTCATCTCCCACTTTCATCTTACCCTAGTCAGCTTTATCAATTGAGACCTTACTTTTCTCCCTTTTAGTCACATTCTGGGTATTAGTCTCCTCATCTCTTGCATCACCATTTAATGAAATAAATTTCCTAGTTAAATATTTATCTTTACCTATGTTAGTTTACTTTTGAATATCCCTTGAAGAAACTTTGACAACACTTAGCTGATTCTTAATACTAACCCCTTGTGATTTGGGAATTTTCCTGGTAGTATTTTTTTCATCTTTAGGATGAATATTTATACTTGGATAAATCATATAAACCTTTTAAAATTTTATAACTTCATCTTTACCTTTTTGCGGTTTGGGTAATTCAAAGGATATTTGAATCATTCATTTGCAATATTTATGAACAAGGAAAATGACCCTTCATGTCTCAAAATAGTGTATTTATCCTTTTTTCACCTTCTCAATTATGTTTCGATAGAAATAAAGATATAGAAAGGTAAACTAAAAGGAATATCATGTCTAAAATAATTGAGAAAAATAAATAGAGACTAATGTATAACATTTAGCCTATCCTCCAATGAAATATATTTCATGATATTGAAATCCACATATCCATAACGTATCATCATAGAATCATGATAAAATCCATAATGAAACACCTCCAAAACTTTCCCCTCAAATAGAAAATTACTTTTCTCTTTTTGTAATCTCTACTAGTCTTGTACACTTTGGTCACCTCCATTTCTAGACATATGAGATGAGAAATCAATTATTTATAAATATTGAGCATAACCCCATTGATATTCAACATTCTATTTTCCCATGAATCTAAAAATAAATCTAAAACATGCTTGTCATGGCCTTCTATTCACTCATGAAATTAACCATTCCCCCTATTTGGAGAATCTACCAAACCTCCTCATTGTTTATCACTTGATCTATCATATTAGGTTCATTTCTATCTGGGATCCTCATGGATAAAAAAATTCTCTAGCTCTTTGAACTATAATAAGGTATTTAGAAATCTCCAAAAGTGAAATGATTTTCCCACTTGATGCCTCATTATAAACCACTCAAATTTATTAATGTTTTTATTCAAGACTTTAAAAGTCTTTAGGATATGTTGTCTCCATCCTAGAGATTCATGAAGCTTCTCTCTAGGATCATTCAAAATTAATTGAGACCTAACACTAAAAAAGTTCATAAATAAAATTAGAGACTTAATAATAATGTTGTCAAGGGATTTAATTTGACAAGTGGAGAATACTATCACATTTAAAATAATGTAGATCATCATGATAGGGGATTTATAGCATCCTCATCTATATTATATCATATATTGTGAGGTCACTCTTCTTTCATAGTCCATCTATTAAAACCTATAGTGGTCACTCCCTATTATCAAACCAAACTACAACCTTATTACCTTCATAGTAGATGTTTTGAAAGGACACCTCTTACTAAAACTCTAAAATTGATATAGATTTATCCAAAACCTTTCTGGTGGTCCAACTCACTACATTAATCTTGGATATATAATGTAATATATTAAATGATTCTCCCTCAATGATAAGATATTAATGACCTAATTGTTTAGCCAATTTTATCCTCCATAGGATAAGATCTTATGCCCAATGATTAGATTTGACCCCCATATCACCAACATAAGTAGTAATAAAATATCCTTGGTGGTCACTCATAAGCCCTTCTCCTCATAAGGGTGTTGGGTTTCCATTTTAGGCCCCATAAAAGTTAAATTTTAGCCACCCAATAGGCAAAACATTCAATTTAATTCTATGGTGATTTGTTATTGACAAATATTACTATGGATTTATCATTAAATACATCATGTTTAATGCATACTTATTTATTTTAAAATTGGTATAAAAGGAACATATTGGTTTTATTTACAATAGATTTCATATCTACTAATAACTATTGACAAAACTATAATGTTGAATTTGGTATTTAGTACATTACACATATTGGTGTATCAACCACTTTTAGTCCAAATGTGATTGGTATCATAATTTAGCCAATGAAATCTAGAAAAAATGGGCAATGTTTTTTCTCATGAATATCATTTCCCAAGTTTTTCAAATATATTATAATACAAAATGTCTCTTGATGTGTGTACAATAAGTTCCATTTTTCTTGATAATAATAGTTAAATCTTCATATCTAAGATATTTTAAATCGTGTCTCATTGTATCCTTTACCTTTAAAATATTTGAAATTCGAGGTCTTTTTTATCATTTGGGTATAATTTTTATATCACCACCATGTTTTTAATTATAATTTTTGTTTCTTAATTCCCCATAATGATTTGTATCATGGCCAATGAGTTTATGATAATTATAATTTGGTGATCCTTCTTTTTTGGACAAGTTAATCAATAGATATGTGTCCATGAGGAGATAAATATAACATATTTTACTTAATTAACATATAAATTATTGTATGTGGAACATATTAATTTATTTGGATCTTTAAACTGTGTTGTGGGGCCTAAAGAGAGGACTCCATGTTATTCACATGATGTATCTGCATTTATCCCTTATAAGGTTGGCTTAATATTTTTAGCCAAAAGAGGTGTATTTATTAAGTAGAATTTACATTTTGATCTAACAATTTGGTCTTCATATTATTTGAATGTGGTTTCTCGTCCTCTAGTGATGAATTTTTCTTGTATTTACTAGGCCCCGTAGGTGTGAATAGCTTATGTGAATAGGTATTTGTAATTTTTCATCAATAATATAATGAGGAAGTTCATCATCACTATTATAGTAATATGAAACATTTTCACCTTTCTATTTTTTATTGACCAATAAAGGAAACTCAAATGCAAGATTTTATTATCATCACACTTACCTTTTTGAGTAGTGAAAATGTGGATCATGGAATCCAATATAAGCCATGGGAGAATAATGGGTGCATGATGGTATTTGTTACTAGAATAAGATATAGATGGAAAAAAGGGAAGGGAATATGAATTTTAGATCTATATATTGGCTCTATAGTATTTCAAAAGGAGTTGTAGAAGTAAACTTGATAATTATCCTTTCATAGGTTTTTATTAAATTTATCCCTGTAAGAAGTATAAAAAATAAGGGTTAATGTGACATATTGTAAAAGGGATTATATGATATATGCATTATGATTAATTCCCTTAATAAATGGAATTATAATTTGGAATATTTTTAGTTTTAAAATAAAAAATCATAAGAAAATAGGAAAACCTAAGTCCACTAGGGTTATGGAGACCAAATGTTAGGTTTATTGAATGTTTAAACCTAAATTTTGATATGTGAGGATATCTAAGGTTAAGGGGATTACATTAAATTTTTACAAATAGGTGATGATCTAGGATAATGAGTAGGATAACTAATAGAAAATTTAGATAAATAATATTATGAATTTGTATAATTGAGATTGCTAAAAATAGTAAAGTACATCTATTGATAAATATTTCAATAAATTAGAAATAAATGATACTTACTAGTTTTATTATACACTTTTAGGTCTAATATAAAATAGAATAAAATTGGATAAGAATATGATCTTTGAATAGTCATCATATTATATTAATATTATTTATTTGGCCTTTGATGCTTATGTCAAATTTAGATAGTTGTGTTGTCATAGGTGTATAACCCTACTGCATGTGTCCTATACATATTACTAACTAGATCTGGATGTAACCAACTATACCATTTTTTATTTTCTATCTCCTTTATTATAATTTATTTGAATCACATTCAAAGGATATATATATTTTTTAAATGATCAAACACTATATCTTCCACCTCAAAGTGACTGTGGGAAATATGGGTTAGTGAGTTGATGGTATCGAGATTACCAAAGGACCCCTATGCCAATGTGCACCACCTACATAGATAATAATCTGAATAGGTCCTTATAATTATGTATTTATCCTCTAATTATTTTATTGTATGTAAATAAGGTTACAATTTGTGATAAGTAAAGACATGTTGTGACCTAGCTTATAACTTGGAAAATATGTGTCGTGGGATGCTCTTTGAATGATTCAGACCTGTATAAATATAGATCCTATGACTAAATTATAAATAGGGATGAATAGGGTAGGTTTTCTCACTTGAATTATATATTGAGTGTTTCTTTGTATATTTACTTGTGAGTTGTATGTGATTTCAATGTGTTTTATAGGTGAGGAATTAATGAGGGTTGATCTTTATAAATATCTCACATTAAATCACTTAGGCCAACATTTAGGATTTGTTTTTTTAAATTAGATGAATTTTTGGAATTAGATATTTTTTAGTAAAATTGGACACTTGGATCAATGCACGTGTCCACCTAAGATGTAAGTGTTAAATAATCTAGAAAATATGAAAAGGTCCAAAATTAGTAGTGAAGGATAATAATCAAGTTTATATATTTTTTCATAGTATAGAACGATTGGTCACCAAAATAATAATGGTTGGACTAATATATAATAAATTAAGCACAAACATATAGTCTACATCTGTCTTTTATTAGTGATATGGTTTATAATTGAAAGGTACAACCATGGTAGGTATATTCTAAGTGTATAATACTAAGGTATTGTTGGTGTTTTAGTTTTGCACCATAGCTAAGTAACGGGCTTATTTAAATA
This sequence comes from Torreya grandis, assembly GCA_037957365.1. Taxonomy (NCBI): domain Eukaryota; kingdom Viridiplantae; phylum Streptophyta; class Pinopsida; order Cupressales; family Taxaceae; genus Torreya; species Torreya grandis. The sequence goes on along the minus strand of JARHVA010003371.1, from coordinate 715,556 downwards.
TTCTTGCTCAAATATAGTCCAACATGGGATTGATCCTAGGATGTGGGTATCCTAATAATTTATTAGACCTTTGAATAAGTTTGGCTTCATCACCTAAACTATACCTAATCTAACACTTGTTTGGAAAAGAGATAGAGATATAAAAATATATGAAAGCATGTAAATTGGGGTGATGTACCAGTAATTAGAACATTTATAATTTACATAAGACACACTAAGAGACAAATTAAATACCAAAAAATATCAATCCCACATGAATATTTTGTAATAAGGCATGAATTAGTTATTAACTACCATGAGAGGGAAAATATCCACTTTTAAGCTAAACAACAAACTATAAATTGCACTTATAACAACTAGTGAGAACTTCCAAGTTTTTCATGAAGGTGAGAAAAAATAGACATAGATAAGGAACATACATTCACTTAACTACAACACATGAATTGATAGAAAAACCTTCAATCTAGCTTGCAAAAATGATGGAATTTAGTCTTTATTGCATTAAAAGATGTCACCATATAAATTCTGGCATAGCCTAAGCAAGCCAAAGCATAAGAGTATATTTATCTAAAAAATTTAAAATATTTCTTTCTAAAATTTCTAGAGAGTCCCACAATGTGGTAGAAAATGGAACATATGTAGAAAAAGAGAAGAGAGAGGGAATTGTGATGTATTAGCACAATTTTAAGGATGTTGATTCATAACCTTATCAATAAGGAATAAATTATGTAGAATAATTTAATATCCATTGTCCACATCTAGCTACTAGGGACTTTTCTTGGAAATATATGTTATTATCTATTTTATCTTCTAATGAGGACCATGTCTTGGAATTGATAGAATTATGCCACATCTGATCTAGGTGGCCATGGGTACCTATTTATTGTAAATGTGACCATGATAATAGAATAAACACATTTTAATGATCATATTTACCTAATTATTTATTATAATATAAAACATAAGTCCATTATAAGTGGAAACCAATTCAATTATAGGTTTTCACATAGTCACATATCCATGAAAACCTACAAACTATTCGACCTTGGTTCATAATTACTGGTCCATCTTAAATATTTATATTACTTTATAAGAGACATATTATGCATCCAAAACTTATAATAGCCATTGAGGATCCTCCATATAAAATTATTGAACATGTTAATGGAATGAACCTATAATAGGGTCGACGGGTCCCAAGTTACCAACCAGAGGTCATGTTTAACTTAAATGGTGGAGCCTTATCCTTAACCATTTTTCCTATATGAGTATCTAATATATGGTGTTTGATGAATCTTTAATGGTGGTGGCATCACCGCTATAATATTTTATTTTCCTAGTTTAAATATTGGTTCAAAAACCTTCAAATGAAGCTTTTTAGGTTTACTTGATGTTCATTGGTTATCAATTTCCATCTTAGACCATTTCATTATGCCCAACTATCTTTAATCTTATTGGTACTGAAGATATATTGACGTATTTTAATCCTTTCACATATTTATATCTTCATGTACAAATTCATGTGAGTCCTTTAATTCATACTAACTAAGGTCCTTTGACATTTTGACTTGACCTCACACCACCGATCTAAATGTATGAGCTTGATTTAGCAATTTTGGGAATATTAGTGTATTATTCTTAATTTAGTTAAAGGGTATGAGTAGTAAAATTATTATATAAATATGGAATAATTAATATATTTATTTTTATAATTTGATTTAAATTTGAAATTTTATAAAAATAGTAATAAAGGTAAGAAAATAAGACTTAGCTAAAAACTAACTGATACGACTAAGGCAAAAGCTAGAAATCACTATACAAGACTAAGACAATATTGCAAATAATGATCTAACCTTTATTCATTAAAATCACAAGATAAATAAAAATAGGAAACCTTGGTGTCTGGTGATATAGTCCACCTCTACCACTATTTTCCTAAAGATCTCATCTTTTTGGGTTTTGTTCATTGGGTCTGTATGGCCCTGCTTGTGAAGTTTTGATTGATGAAAGTCTATAGAGATACCTATAGAGATTATTTTATATGAAAACCCTACAATAAATTGTTATTTTTTTAACTTTGAGAAATATGGGATGGGTTATTTTGTTTAAGATTCACTAAAATGGTTTCCACACCCCTTGTGTGGGCACATTGCCTACTTACCAATACTTTGAAGAGTGATCAATCCATATGTAGTTCTCCCACTCAATGTTTTTTGTGAAATAGTGTGTATGAAGATGAAAAATTTGAAACTAGGTGTACTTGAGATGACTAGGGATTGGTGTAAGAATTTTAATAAGCTATAAATAGTATTGGATAGTTGTATGTAGAGAATAAGGAAATATGGTTGAATAGTCTTACTTGTATTCTTGTTTTCTTTGTCATATTTTCCAACCCATTATAAATTAACATTGAATGGGATTTTATATGGTTCTATTAGTCATGGTTTAAATTTAATTTTTCTATGCTAACATAATGAAGAATAAAAATCAAGAAAAAATGATAATCTAGGCTCAAAATGTGATTGGATAAGAGCATAAAAAATGGGACACCCTAGGGTTTGGTGTTATAGTCTAAGTTTAGAGGTATAGTTTGGAGGGTATGGGATATAAGGGGATGTAATAATAATGTAAAATATGTCCCAACTAAGATGTAATGAGGTCTTGAAACCCTAAATATGATTGAGAATCAGTGAAAAGGTGCCTAGAAGGGTCATGAACATAAGTAGGTATAAACTATGGGATGGATGTCACAAGTCATACTCAAGTTACCAATTTTCACATTTTATATGAACAAATTCCCCCCCCCCCCACCCACCCTTTATTGTAGTGATTTAGTGAAGTGAAATACTAGGATAAGACAATACCTCAAATAGTCTAGTGTGTTCAACAATAAACACAAGAAGTAAAACCTTATCCTATTATACATTAGACTCCAACAAGTCTTGTGTCATTTATATTTACACATCCTATATATAATTTTATTAGTCTATATAAATCCATTTACATTACAACACAATATTTATTTTTAGATTTTGATTCATTTACATATAACACTTTTCATTCATGAAAATTCACTCTTTGATATTAATATCAATCATGTATTATGGTCCTCCATTTATGGTATCATTGGATAGATTTTGTTTTCACATATCAAATATGTAACAAAAATTAAATATGTCAAAATTTAAAAAATACAAAAAAATTCAATATACTCCAAAAAATAAAAAGCTTAAGACTTGAGTATGACATAAGTTTATAGTTTACTTCTTTCCATATGTATTTATCATGTTTGGTAGATAGCTTATGCCTTTTCATACACATGCATTTCACAAGGTATATGAGTATGATGCATGATATAAATATAATTCATGGATTCATAGATGTTGGAATCCGTTATACCTAGTATCCATGCCTATGCTAAGGGCATCTTATTCTACATGTTACATTATCATAGGTTATATATATATATATATATATATATATATATATATATATATATATATATATTACCTCTCTACCAAGTTGAGATACATAACTTAAAAATATATATCTATTTACTCATATATTAAATTATTTTACATGTATATATTATTTTTATATGATGTGACACTAATACATAACATGGTGTAGACTAGTTTCCAGTTGTTATATGCTCCTTCGATGATATAAATTTATTACATGATAGGATAAACAATATTTTTTAATTATGTATGGCCACTTGTACATGTGTGTTTGAGATTATTATGTCCCTTTTTGATACATTATTACTATCCTTTACATGTGGTATTTGGACTTGTTTATTGTGTCATGTTCATTTCCTTTATATGTGGCCCTTCACGTTTTGTGTGACATTATGTGTTGTGTTTTTTTATGCTTGTTGATCTTGATTAGTGGTTACATGATCCATATCCTGATATTTTAATACATACTCTTTTTCATATATGGTTACATTTTATGTGATTCATTATTATATCTATCTAGACATGGTTTTTATATGCCTCACATTGAATATGTTACCTACATGATTTAATGAAAATTACTATACTAATATAACACACTCTACACAATATAACATAGTGATACATGATTATATATTTTTCACATGATACAATTAACTTAATGAATTTTAGGGTAGATATCTCATCTCAAAATGAGGACATTACAATGGGATTATATTAGAGATCCAAGCCTCCATGAGTATCAAAATCATATTCTATGATATAATTAATGTTTTATAGATTCTAATTAATTCATAAATCATATACATGATAGACATTATCACATTTATATATATTATGGGGTCATAAGACATGCATATCCACTCACGATACAAATATTTAATTACATATTCATACACACTTAAATTCATATGCATTGATGTATGAGAAAACATTATAACAATATAAATTTTAGGGTTCACATGCAATTATAATTTAACATATATATATATATATATATATATATATATATATATATATATATATATATATATATATATATATATATATGCATAAAATTATATATAATTTGGCACAAATTAATGGAACATGGTACTATTTTATGAGCTTATATACATTTCTCAATCTCAAAATTCATGAAACTAGTTCATACGAATATGCACTATGATTCAATTTATGTATCCAATTAAAAATGATTATCATTTAAATTCAAATTTATTGGAATTATGGTAATTATATGGAACTTAATATTATTCACTCTCTTTTGATCATGAAAATATAATCTAGATCCATTTACAGTAGTGTGAATAATTCTATAATAGTTAATGTAAATTTTAGTCTAGTGACACCCAATAGCCTTGAAATTACTTCTAGTGAATGCATTGTGTGGTTAAAAATTCTATTATGGTTGATGTTTATCTGAGTATAATGACATGCAAAAACATTGGCATCACTTTTAGTAAACCCATCATCATTCCATATTATTTTTTATTGCATTATGTACTTCTCTCCATTCAAAAGAGTTAGAGAACGCATCTTTCTAACTCAATGGATTCATTAGTTATTCCAATTTCATACTTGATAAATATAAATTTACTAATTTTTTAACATGAGGAAAAATCTCTCAAAGCTCTTCAAACATGGGGCATATGTCTCCATCATATTTTATAGGCTACATGGCAACAATGTTTCATTTCCTTATAGGTGAACTCCTTTATATCTCTCTTTTTAATTTCAAAATGTAGAGTAAATTTTCATAATTAAAATATAGACATTGATTACTTCATGTGTTTTAATATGTTTTTATAAAATGGATTGTCCTACACAATTGTAGATTCTTATCTAAATATAAAGTGTGTTGTACATACTCAAGTATATATCTGTCCTTCAACCTAGAAATTTAATTACTAGAATAGTGGTTGGTGGCCTATGTAAACACTTGAACATAGTCACAAGTAATTATAAATGTTAATTATTAACAAATATTAACACACTCAAGTTACATTAAAATAAATGACTTTTATTCACCATTCCCATAATCATTTATCTATATGAAGTATTGACCCTTCTATTTATCATCACTACTACATAGGAGGTTCCATGTCAATATTAAAATTATCTTCTATCTTTATTATAAGACATCTAAACTTATGATAGTTGTCCCTTATTTTATGGATATGATTATTTCATGTAGATAGGTCTATAATAAGCCAATTTTGAATCATTCATAAACCAAATGTAAATTTTTTTAAATTGATTAGGATTTAAGATTGTTAAGCATAAAATTATGTTTTCTAGCTATATAAATATAGTAAAGGAGCACAATGACACTGGGTGAGATAGCTATGTGTGGTTTGATTCCATCTTCAGAGTATCTAGATGTGTAGGTAGTGGTCCATAGTTAATGGGTATGATTGGGATCAACTTATCCCATTAAAATTTATATTAATTTTGTTGGTTTCGATTTCTTAGAATTAAACCTAGGGTTTTCAAGGAAAGGATAAGGAAAATTAGTATTTATTTATGGCATCAATAAATCATAATATGTCATCCCTTTAAAAGACATTGACATAAGCAATAGAGTAATCATAGGATTTTTATATTCAAAATAGAAAATTCCATAATTAAAAAACATTACCACCTATGTTGTTATTTAAGGAGAATATAAATGTTCAAACATAGCCAAAATGTTTGATTCAATATGTAAGCTATAATAGTCTAGTTTTATTTTGTTTATCACTTTTAGACATATATTATCATCAATGGATAATCATAAAATGGTATGTATCTTACTCTTAGTTGTAGTTATTAATTTTATCATATGCCACTTGTTAATCAAATTAAATTTTATTTTCTATTTTTCATTTTGATTTCTTTTTAAATGATATATATTAAAACCTGAATAACATTTTAATTTCTTAAACTTATTAAACACTACTAAATCAAAAATAAGGTAAAATGGTATTGATTCTTGAAAAATTATGTGTACTTATTTGTAATAATTTCAATGTTTGTCATTTTTTTATTTCACTTTAATAATTAGATTAATCCTTTTATTGAATTATGAATACTAGGTTTGTGTAGACACTTAAAATTGGTCTTTGGCACTTTGAAAAAAACAAATTTGAAATGCTTTTACATCCTTTGACATTGAACACATATTTGACACTTGAGTAAAATTTCCTATCTATTTAACCATATATATTCTTAGCCACATATATTCACCAAATACATTTATTTAGGATCAATTAACATTATATAGGAACCTTATAGAATTCTAGATAGACCATCTTCATATTTCACATCCTTATTTTACACTTATAGGATAGTCAATAATCCTAGATAGTGTTAGTTACTAAAATTATCACCATCTTGTTTAGGATACACCTATGTCTATTTTTAAAATTTATAAGTATTGATTATGTTAGCCTAGGTAAATTTCATTAGTCAATCATAGTGATAATTAATGAAAGATCATATATAAATATAAATCAACACTAAGGTTATTATTAATTATGTACACTCAGGGATGATCAATAAAACATATTTCACTCTTGTGAGACATTTTTAAAAATGCATACACATATTTCAAACCTTTAAGCATCACCCATCCATAAACTTAAATCTGAATACGCGAAGTCAATGTTTCATGGTGCCAAGTATCAAAGATCAAAATATATAGTTACATTCTAGATTTTTTAATATGTTACACACACATAATTGGGATAAATACATGTATCTTAATCCCTATTCAAACTATTCAAATGTAGGTTATGTTCAACCATTTGACAAGGAGTAGTTTGGGTCAATCCAAACTAATATACCAACCCCTTTCTAAGGGATCATTATGGTTTAAAATCACATTTAGGGTCTACATATAATAAACACAATATAAGTGTTTCATAAAAAATGATACAGGTTTTCACACACATAATCAAATTCAAAGTAAAGGAATAGGGATCCTAAATATATTATATATCCATTTTTATTAAGGACATTGTTGGTAAACCTTGAAAAATATGGCTACCATAGGTGTTTAACTTTATAAACATGGTCTAAGAATGTTGTCAACAACTATTTATAATCCAGGTGGCTAAAAAACACATACAAAGAGTTTATAGATTTTGTGATGAATTATGTGAGCAAAATATATGTAGAATTATCTAAAAAAATAATTTCTCTCTTACCTTATCCTTTCTAAATTAAGCATGTGTAATATCTAGTAATCCATTTCAATTCATATCATTATGTTAAATGTTATTTTTTACATAATTTGAATTAGTTCATGGTTCTTGTATTTTATACCTCTTAGGTGCAAAATAAGTAAAACATTTTGGTGAACTCAATCATTTAATTGAACATAAAAAATATTTATTTTTATTCTATATTAGGGTTTCAAAATTCTACTAAGGTTTTTATATTTCTCCCCTATTATGATTTTACTTATTTATTTATGTTTTTCCTAATTTTGTATCATTTTACCTAATTTTTTGTATTTTTTATTGTATTAGGTTTGTTGATTGTCTTCATAATTTATGGTTTACATCTAATTGAAAATGAATGTATTTTAAAAATTCTTAAAGAAGATTTTTTGATGCATTAATTTGATAAAAACCCTATTTTGTTATTAAAATTCATTTTGTATTTTCTATAATATGGTTTCTTTATATTCACTAAAATTGGTCTAACATACTAAGGATGTTTTTATTCTTCGTACACCTAATTATTATATTAGACACTTTGGCATACATTGATATTACACATACATTTAACTCTTGCATACAATTTACATTATCTCTTTATCCACATATTGTATTTGTCATCCTGATTGACTAGATACACATATTCATGTACAACATAATCTTTATATAAATATACAAAAATTTAATATAGACTATATCCATATCTTAGATCAATAATTTTCATCTACTGGATAGTACCAAAAACATATAGATAATTATGATTAATGTAAGTGCTTACCTCTACTGATATTAATTGATAACATCAATGACTATTTTTAAAACTGATAATTCTTCATTAGGTTGGCCTATTTCATAAATCATTCATATTATTAAATATCAAATATTTATTTTTAAATACAAAACAGTCCTCGTGTTATCACATAATACTTGTTAGTAACATTAAGAAATTAACTAGAAATCTCTTGAGAAATTATAAAAAATCCATACATATCTAAAAAATATTTGAAATATTATCCGTAGAGATAAGTTTGAATAAACATATAGGTCAATTTTTCATGGTTCCAAGTGTTGAAATCCAAACAATGCATTACATTCTAGATTGATCATTATTTTCCATACACACACACATAGGTGGGAGAATTATGTGAGGTTTGATCCATCTTCAGAAATTATAACATAATAAATTCTTAGTAAATCAATGGGGAGTGGATTGGGTTGTCCAACCCTACTTACTAACCCATTTTTCAAGAGTCGTGTTATGGTCAAAGTGATATTATGATTTTAAATCAAGTAAAATGAAAATAAGGATCAATACATATGACCAAAGTTGAGTGCATACATAAGAAACATCTACAGGCATAGGCACAATAGTTTGATCGATCACAGACCTATATAGTGTATAGGAGCAATGTTGACATATACTCATTGTATAATTTTCACTATTACTAGAACCATCTATGATAGGTTTGAGTTGGAATTTATTGATATAAGTAGTGATAGGGAATAAATAGAATATTTTTAATAGGTGAAATATTTTATGACTAAAATAAATAAAAAAAATATTAAGTGCATATCCCCTTTATTTCTTAATAATTTGAAATCTACTAAGTGTAATATCAATCTATTTAATTATCAATTAATATTAGGGAATTTTTGATATATTTTAAACAATCAAAAATTTCTTTAGTTTTAAATTATTTAGATTACATTAATCCTAAATAATAAAAACATTTTGGTCAATGTAGTTATTGAGGTAAGCAAAAAAAGGCCTAAGTTTCATCTAGCTTAAGTTTTCATATTTTATTAGGGATTAGTATGTATCCTATATTAGGTTTTTAATTTCATAAATGATGTCTAATTTCCACTCATTTTGTATCCTTTGAAAATATGATTTAAATTGTTGTAATTTAATTTTTACAAACATTAGGGTTATATGTTTTTCCTTTTGTTAGGGTTATGACTTGTATTTGTATTTCTTGTCATTCTAGGGTTTTTAAACTTTTTTTTTTCATGTATATCCCTCAAACACTAATATGGATCATATTAGAAACTCTTTTTTTAATAAACATGTTGTGTCTTATTATTATTCAAATGAATGAATGAATATTGATTATCCTAATTATATGAATGATGATCATGATTATATAGATGAAGATAATGACTATGCAAATGAAAACTATGATTGTTTTAATTATGATATTAAGGATTGGTATGATATTTATATAACATTGTACTATTATATTGAAGGATAAAAGGTAAAACTAATCTAAAATTGAAGAGAGCACATCATCACTTTATACTTATAATGGTGGCATAAGATATGTGTTTACACCATTATTTCCTAAATAAAATCCTATTATTACTACATACTCCATGGGAAATAGTAAAAATTTAACCCAATTACTAGTCTCAATACCTGTATCAACTCAAAGTATGGGTAAACATCCTTTGGTGGCTTATCAAACTTTAATTCTTATTGATAAAAATGTGTAAGATCTTACCATAAATAAATAAACATTTCAAGTTGAGATAAAAAATATCAATAGGTTCTACATAACCCTATTGCACATAAAATATATTTTCACCCCTTGATATCTTGTTTTACTACACCATAATCCACATTTTATGATGGAAAGGGTGATCTTAAACAACATCTATAATATTTCTATGTGACATGCCTTGATTATGCCTTCAATGGTAAAATTTTGACTAAACTATTTATAAGGATACTCGAGGACTATCCTTTAAGTTTCTTCTATGATTTACCAATTCAATCAATAAAATCATCAAACCTATTGAAAATCAGTTTTTGGCACACTTCTCTATAGACAATACTGAAAACATTTCTTATGCTAAAATTTCAAAAATAAAATGAGTAACCAATGATTTTATCAATTAATATGTCTGAGTTACAAGACAATATTGACTAAAATGACCAATCCAATGGTAGATAAAGAGATTCAATACATCTCCAATAAAAAATTGCTTGTCCCATTACATGAGTCCATTACTTTCATAAAGTTGAAATATTTTAATAACTTATTCCATATTTTTTTTAATCTTGAAATGAAATTTATCTAATTGGAAAAACTTATGTATAAAATACACTAACTACATCTTATCCCAAGTTTACTCTCAAACAAAGTTATAAGTTGAAACCTAAAGAAGATAAAAATGAAAAAACTACTATTTTTAATGCAATATCAAAACAACCTAATCACCTTGTCTTATCCAATATACCAAGCAGATAATTTTCACACTTATATGAATCCATATTCATTTCTTCCAAATATTATGGATTGTCACCTCATATCTCTCCCTCATCTTATAGAGGTTGATATATATTGACCAATACCCAAAGTATATTATGAAAATGTTTATTGTGACTATCACCAAGTCCATGGGTATTCTCTAAATATATGTTTTACCTTTAATAATAAGATCCAAGACCTTATTGATGAATAAACAATAACATTTTATGTTCCCCCAAAGGAATCAAGTTCACAACTTGGTGATCACTAGAATTAGAAAATATTTAACAATCCTTTACACGACAATTCTAAGAAGGAATAAAAAGTATAAATGAAATATAATGGACATCCTCATCCACCACATTATGGTCACTCATTATATATGGTTATTGGTACTTATACATGACATAGACCTTCTATGATCTAGATACTTTATATTAACTTTGATGACAAGGAAATTGTGGGTGATCACTCAAATCTTCATTCATTTTTAATTCAATCATACCTTGATCAAAAACCTATACATAGTGTTATTATTGATAATGGTGCTAAGGATAATGCTTGAACCATGACATTACTTACAAATTTGGGATATACACATGATGATTTATACCCTTCAACAAAAGTGGTCAAAGTATTTGATGGAACCTCACAGTAGGTCCTTGGTGATATTCACTTAAATTTATAAGTTATCCCAAAAATGTGGTTAATAAATTCTTAGGTATACCATACAAATGATTATTTTATAATTTATTAGGATGACCTTTTATATGTACACTCTGCCCAACACCTTATAAAATTCATGGTTGTGTTAAATACATCTATGCCAATAGGGTAATTACAATTTTTAGAATTCCATATTAAAATCCACTTGAAAAAAATATGTTTATACACAAGAAGTTAATTATAAAATATAATAAGGTTAATCCTATGTGACAGGGCAAGCAATAGGTAATCCCATTTCCTAGGTTTATAGTACTTGAGAGACCATTACATTATAGATGCACAATGGATTCCATATAATCCTCTTCTACTACTACACATTATTTTCAATTACCTATAGAAACCAAACATGTTTCTATCTCTACTATTAGAAATAAACCACATAATTCTTAATTATAAGTCACACAAATCCCCGTACCTTCTATTATTTCTAGATGACCACATAGTCCTATTATACATACATAAAGGCTTGAAGATCCTACAATGCCAAATATTACACCTATGCATGATCTTTATTAGTACCATGCATTTATTATACTAGGTTATAAGTAGGGAGATACCTATGAACATCCATTAGATGAGATCATAAGATAGTCTTTTATTTTCAAATACCCTAAAAATACCCCAAAATACTAAAAATTCTAATAATATTCAACATTTTAATATTTTATTAGTTCCTTGGCATATATGATTTTAATATTTTTTTAGTGTTATTCAAGCATACCTATGCACATGATATATACACATATGAATGTTGGGACTTGAATATAAAAAAATTATTTGTAAGTTTAGGGTATTTACTTATTTAATCATAATACACCCATGTTACATTATTATATGATCATTTACATTATCATGTTTAATTTTATGTATTTACACATGCCTTTATATCAGCTAACATATTTGATAGTGTACTTGATATGCTATGTACTTAACTTTTTTTACTAACACATATATCAAAGGAATACTATTATATACTAATGTTGGCTGATTAAAATTACATGATTTATTTTTTTCACTTACTTGAGTGTTTTCCTTCATTTTTATTATATCACATTGTATTTCTTCTTTGATCATTTGAATATGCTCCATTTACTATTCCCTTATGCCTATAATTTCCTATTTTGACATTTGAATATGTCTTTATTTGTTATATATGGACATTTGAACATGTCATTCTATGCCCTATGTAAATTTGACTAAGTCATGTTAATTTTATTATGAAACATTTTAACATACCTCTTGTATGAGATCTCCTTAGACCATTGCCTTTTTTTTTTTTTTTTTGAGTGAGTTTATGTGTGTGCTTGATTGGTTCATGAGATTGTAATGTTATTATGTTGATGTTTTAATGATTCACATCAGGCATATTACGACTTGATGTGATCACATACTATGTACCTCCTTAATATATCTACCTAGACATGTTACTCCTATATGTTCCATGACCCATACAAAGATTATATACTTATATTATCATTTCGAGCTAAGGTAACTACCAAATTATACTTCCCAACACCAAAAAGGTTGGATATTAGTTAGAAATGCCATAGAAACATGGCTCCATATTTTTCATAGTTTTAGATTTTATTGGGGGCATGTTATGGATATGTGTTCTCCACACTTGCACCATTTCTTAAATTATCTAGTTTTACTTAGGGAATGTCATGGGATCATTTTATCCACATTTGAAGATATAAATTTAGCAATTTCTTTTTATAGTTATGTGATTTATATACACATTTTTTTTTATAGAATTCTATATATTATTACCATTTTTATACTCAATTTTTTGTTTGAGACATATGTAAAGAATGTATTCCATGAAAAATATCACCTTAAATTATAAAATCAACTCAAATTTTAGATTTAAAATACCGATATGGAATATTATAATACCTATAACGGACTTTTATGGACCTTATTGATCTAATATATTGAAGTGGTTCACATTTTGGTAAGGTTGAGGTGATTAAATCAATCAATATTAACAAGTTTATAAGTTGGACTTGATTGAATTATCTAAATTCATCAAATTTATATGATGGATTGATTGAATATATACCCTAACCATATATATAGTATGATTTTATTAGATCACTCAAACTCACTAAGTTATAAGTATTACTAGGCTACATAATAGATATGAGCTCAATGGTCATGTGAAAATTCACCTTTCTCTATGGTTGGAGTCATGGCTCATCTAATATCTATATATGTGTATGAACTTGTAGTTTTAAAAATTGTGCTAATCTTAGATCCAATGTTTCACATTGAATCATCTCTTAAATTCAAGTTTCCATAAGGCAATATGTTTGCATCAATATGCAGGTGTACTCCTAACATTACCCTTTTTAATTCTAAACATTCAATATTATTTAAATTTTAGATTACATGCATTGATTATATATCATAACATTCTCTTTGTTTCAAGTCAATCATCATTAGATCACTCATGTTGGACTCATGTAACGATAAGGTATGTTCTACACATCCAGGTAAACGTCTATTTTATTTTAAACTAGCAATTTAATTACTATATTTGAGGGGAATATCAACACTAAATATGAATTTTATAGCACCTAAGTGTTGTATAGTTAGAAAATTCCTAGTATGGTTGTAACCTTTAATTCTAATACCATCCTATTATTGAAAGGCTCACATTCACTATCTCATTCCATTAAATTTCTTATATCTTAGTCTAAATGTTGTTTTCCTAATGACTACACCTTCTATACTGTAAAAATATTCTTAATGCCTAATCATTATCCTTCTCTACTAGTTTTGGACTTGGACCTATTTTTCAAGTGGTAGTATCCATATCTAATCAATATCACATACTAAACACCTATGACCAACTCAAACACTAGCATTGATTTAACCATCTAGATCTAACATAAGTGTTCAATCCCATAGAGTGAAAAATTATAGAATATATCAATTGATATAGAATCCTGATCTAGTCCACTTCTAGAGTGTTTCAACCTAAATTTACATATCCATAATAAGCCAATGAAGTAACATTGTATTAAATTTATTAAAATATCAATCAATAGTTTTACTTTCTATTTTTGACATATCTCAATATTATAAATTCATAATATTATTTATTTGAATTCGAAAAAAATTATTATATAACGATAATTCTAGAATTTTGATCTAGTCCACTTCCATCTTTTGTAGTCATATTTTTATATACATCATAAACAAAGTAATCCTATTTTAAATTTATTTAAATATTAATCAATAATTGTACTTTCTATTTTTAGAATATCTTAGCATTATAACTTTACAATTTTTTTATATGATTTTTCATATTAATTATCATGTTATAGATCTATTTATCACCTTTATTCTTATTAAATTATAAACTCTTAACCCTATAGTACCCTTATACTAAAAAAAATTAGTGTTAAACATTTAATGAACTGTCTCTTTATGTAAACCCTAGATTTTGATAGGCTATTAATCCTTCTTAGGATTTTCAATATTGAATATTTATATAAATATACTACTAATTATTTTCAACCTAGGTGTAGCCTTAGATTATATGGTGTTTCTATTGAACAACTAGAATTTATTCATTGTACACCTAATATTGCTCAAAATAATGAAGTAACCAATCATATGCCCAATGAAGATACCAATAATGAAACTAAACCACATAATTAAGTGGTTATCATATAAAATCATTATAGTTATAAAAATAAGGCATCTAATGAACATAATGAACAAGAACAAATAGATCAAGGGAAAGTACAAGATCTTTATATCTTTCAAAACCATATCCATAAAAACCCTTAATATATTTATAAAATTCTTAGATTGTAAATTAAAAAATTAAAAATCTTAAGAGTATAACTAGGTCCATTTATTGGTTATTCTATTAGATATATGGGTCATCCACATATACAATTAATGTTCCCATTGAGCACATCATCTCTTCATACTTAGAATGGAGGCACAATATTTCTATTTACACCATTATTTCCTAAAATAAATCTTACTATTGATACATCCTCTACAAGAAACATTTATAGTTCAATTAAATTACTAGTTTCAATGCCTACATCAACTAAAACTATGGTTACACCTACTTTGGTGACTTTTCAAAATTAAAATCTTAGTGATTAAAATGTGCAAGATCTTATCTGGACTATAAAACTTTTGAAATCTAAGGTTAGATGTATTGTACAAAAGTAGATGAAGTAATCACATTTTATTTATTCACAAAGTGGTTTTGTATAACCCTATTGTAAATAAAATATATTTTCACCCCTTTCAAAATTATTTTCTTGACCATAATTTCACATTTTATGATGGGAAGGGTGATCCTAAACAACATCTTCAATCTCTCTAGGCAACATGCCTTTATTATGTCTCTAATGATAAAATTTTGACAAAAATATTTATAAGTATGATTAAGAAACATGATATAACATGATTCTAGAATTCACCAATATAATCAATAATATCATCCAAACCTCTTAAAAATCAATTTTATACACACTTCTATATCAACATTGCCAAAAATGCTTCTTATGCCGAAATTGCAAAAATAAAACAAGGAATCAATGAACCTATCAATTAATATGTCTAAGGTAAAATATAATATTGAATAAAATGAAAAACCCAATGTAGATAAAGAGATTAAATACATATTAAGTCAAATTTTGATTTCCCCATTACATGAGTCCTATTTTTTGAAAACGTTTAAATATTTTAATGACTTATGCCATATTGTCTATGATATTAAAATGAAACTTATCTCATTGAACAAAATTAAGTACATATAAAACATAGTGTACATCTAATCCCAAGTTTACTATTAAACCAAGTTATAAGTTGAAACTTAAATTACATAAAAATGAAACAACTATTATGGTTAATGTAGTATCATAACAATCGAATCAGCGTATCTTATCCAATGTACCAAGGAGATAATTTTCAAACCTACATGAGTCTATGAAACTTTTACATCTAAATATTATGGAGCATCACCTCATATATTTCCCTCATTATATATAAGTTGATATGAGTTGACCTATACCTAAGGGATATGGTGAAAATACTTATTGTGACTATGACCAAGGCTTTGTGTATTATAAGGATACATGTTTTACCTTGAATAATAATATCGAAGACCTTATTTATTGATGACTAAAAATTAAATTTCATGATGCTCAAAAGGAATCTAGTTCATAATATGATGATCACCAAAACCAAAAAATATTTAAACAATCCTTTAAAAGAAAATTTTAACAATGAATCAAAAGTATACATAGAATATTATACACATCCTCATCCACCACATTATGGGTTCCCATTAGATGGTATTAGTAGTATTTATACATAACATAAAATTTACATGATTAAAATACTTTCTATTACCTTTGATGACAATAAGATTATGGGTGGTGACTCAGATATTCATTGATTATTCATTAAAGAATACATTAATCATCGACATATACACATTGTTATGATTTATAATGGTTCTAGTGATAGTTATTACACAGTGACATTAATTACACATTTGGGATATACATATTATGATTTACACCCTCCAAACAAAGTGGTCAGATCATTTGATGTAAACTCACAATAGGTCTTTGGTAAGATTGACTTACCTTTACAAGTTATATCAACACATGTGGCAACTACATTCTTACTTATGTCATACACATGATTATTTTATATGTTATTAAGATGACCTTGGATATGTACAATCCATGTATTACCTTGAACAAGTCATGGCTATGTCCTAAATACATTCATGTAAATAGGGTAATTAGAAATTTTAGATTCCATATGAACATCCACTTGAATAAAAGAATTTTACACCCAAGAAGATAATTATGAAACCTAATAAGTTTAATCCTTTGTGAATGGGTAAGTTACAAATAATTTTATTTCCTAGGTGGCTAGTACTTGAAATACCATTATATCATAGATACGTAATGGATTACATGGAATCCTCTTCTACTACTAGACATCATATTTAGTTAATTAGAGAAAGCAAATATTTTCCTAAAGAAACCATAATGTTATTAATAATGGGCTCCAAAAACACCCATTCTTTATACGATTTCCTCATGACCACATAGTCATATTATAAATATGTAGAGCGTCATTGATCCTATAATGTCAAATATTACACCTATACATGGTACTTACTAGTATCACCAATTTATTTCACCATGTTATAAGAGAAGAGATACTTATGAACATCCCTTATATGAGATCATAGGATAGTATATCATTTTTAAAAATCCAAAAAATACCAAAAAAATTTAAAAAAATATGATAATATTCAACATTTTGGAATATATGTTGTTGGTTCTATGTTGGTAGATATCATACAATTTATTTGTATATATGCACATATATTTTAGGCATATTTTTAATGTGATTCAATCATACCCAAACACATGATATATACACATACAAATGTTATGCCTTCCCTCTACACACATCATTAATATATTGGGGGAATTATTATTTTTTTAATTTAAATTTTACGATGGATAAAAAAATTATAAAATGGTTTTTAATACCTCCTTATCCTAAAAACAAACCCATGTGAGCATGTTTCTCGATGGTCTTGGTTATCAGGTCTTGCTATGTAGGGTAACTTAGTCAACTAATGTACACTATTCCATGTCAATGGTCTTGGTATTAATGATTTGAATAAAAATGATTAACTATAAGTAATATATTCACCAAAATTCATGCCTCTAATATTTTATTCCCTTCACCAGTTGACTCCTCTCATTAGTTTATCATGTCCAAGAATGTAACAATGCAATAACAATGATAAACTTTTAAGACAATATGTATAAAATCAACAAAAATAATTAATTATATTTAAATTTATATATTAATAGATTAAATTTGACCATAAACAAATATAAAACAATTAGACTTAAATAAAAAATAATTTCTATAAACATAAGTGAAACTAAAGTTATCTGACTAAATGAATTCCCTTTTAAACTAATATTTAATTGAGCTAGACTTAGCAAAATTTTGAATAAATACGATGCAAGATACTATGAGATAGAGTAAATATAAAAAATAATGGAATTAATATCATAATATAAAATATATAATGTCTACATATACTTGATAGTAATATAGTCATCATAATTTTACTTTTGATTAATGATGTACTGAAATTCAAACAATTATTAGACTCAAAAATAATTATGTAAATAATAAGCTAAAATAATATAAGGGAAGAGATTACCTTAGAAAAGTATAAAAATATAATAGTTTTATATGTCTCCTTTCAAAATACACAAATATCAAGCCAATATTATGAACAAGACCCACCATTAAATAGGCATGCAAGCTTATGGAGTTAAAATGTTAATTCAAATTTGAATTCATCCCATGAGGTAGTTATAAGAATCTTCAATGTGGCTATCCCACTTGAGGATCATTGGGAATGAGCCCCATTTAATTACATAATGAGGATAAATAGAAATGTGATGGACCAAATCAATAAAAAATACCCATGAGGAATTTAGTTGGGATTGTATTAAGATAATTGGTTGATGGTATTTTGTGTAGTTAGGACCATGTCTCTCCAAGGTAAATATTTTGTATTTTATGATTCAAGTTTGATCCTAATTCATAGGTAAAGTTGGTTATTTTCACCTTGTTCATGATTTTGTTTGTAAATTATCTGATTCCATGAATTAAATTAGATGTGTGGTTCATTTTTAGCCTTTGATGGTATTGATAGATATATGTGGCACAATTTTATATTTACGCTTTGTTGGTTGCATAGCCTACATGTCTTTAATTCTAATGGATCCCTAAGAAATGAATTATTTTTCATATTTTATTTTATTTTCTTTTATTATGTATTTGATTTTGATTATGTGGGCCCTAATTGACACTTAGAATATTTTCAATGCTCATGGTTTTTAGCTATCTCTATTTGGAATTATCCTACTCCAAGCCATGTGACCTCTTTTCATTCACATGGGTTCTTAAACTATCATTCCCTCACTCTCATGTGTCTCTTTCTTATTCCTTTTATTAATTATGATTTTTCCTTTGTAGTGAAGTGATATTTCACCATGTTGCATCATATCACTCACTCATTGCTTTGACATTCTACCCTTTTTGCATAGACTGCAACTAGATAGTGTGATAGTGGGATTACATCATGTGGGATCATCCCACTCACCTAATAACTTGGAAATTTTACATCACTTGTGTCTTACATAAAAATATTTGAGTATGGAAAAAAGATTATTCCACATGGAATCATCCAACTAACCCACTATCCAAGAAGATTTACAAAGGTTAAAACATCTTTGAGATTAAAAAAATAGTGAAATTATGACACGTGGTATCATCCCAATAAATTGATAACCCAAAAAACTATTGATATCATCACCCTATTGGTAAAAATTCTAAAAACATGAAAATTCTTTTGAATTAGCATAAAAGTGTTCATGTTCATGCGCAACTTTTGATGAAATTGATTAAGTTTTGAAAGTCTTTTTTGAATTGCTTGGAATTATCAAGAGTCATATAAAGGTTTCATGTGGCTCTAAGAATTTCTTTGGGTACTTATATGAATAATATAAAATACAAAATTAGTAATTTTACATAAAATTCCAATGGATACATAAATATTTAAACCAAAAAAAAGGTTGAAAATCATGTAAGTAAAGAACTTGAGTGGAGTAGAAAGATTATGTTATATGGCATCATCATGATCACCTATCTAGTCAAAGGCTCTATGATTTGTACAAACATCTCCAGAATAGTGGAGTAGTAGTATTATTCCACATGCCATCATCTTTATAACCTATTATCCTAGAACACTACTATCATTAATTCCCCATTAGGTAACCATTTGAAGAATCAACTAAGTCTTTTGAAGTAGTGGAAAATTGTCAAATTTCCCTAGGAAACTTTTGATGAAATTGGCTAAGTGTTGAAAGTATTTTTAAAAATGAATGGAACCTATAGGTGTTACAAGAATAAGAAATTTGGATTTGAGAAGCATCAAAACACCTTAGGAAAAAATGTTTGAAAGATTTATTCTAAAGACCTAGGTCTTTGAGACTCTTATTTGTAGTTTTCATTTGCAAAGTCTAAATCTTCAAAACATTTACTATGAACAAAAGACTTGACTACTTATTTATTTTACAAATCTCATGACTATTTATTTGTTAAACACAAGTGCAAAATAGGAATGTCAGTGATAAATTCCAAATAAATTCATCAAAGATCAATACGAAAAAAAAACAAGTTTCAAAAAAAAAATTATCGAAGGGTAAATGTCTAACACTACGTTTAAAATCTCTATGTCTATTGTAGACTCTCCTTTGCATATAAATTATTAATAGACACCATCAAACACAAAGTATGACTACCATTTTATAGAACAAAATTCCTAACTATTAATTTCACTAAAAGAGCTTGAAGGCCAACCTAGAATAAAAACATTTGAAACATAATTAGCAACTTAGGCTAAAAAAGAAATGGTTATATATCCAAAAATAACTGATTATATTTCAAGACAATGAATTTGAAAATTAATGACTAACAGTTTGAGAATAAATGAATATGTATAATGTCAAAAAAATGACTATGTGTAAAATAGAACTATCCACAAAGTTAGCCTTTTGCTCAAATCTAAAGGATATATTGTCCTTTCACATGAAAAACAACTAAGTCAAAAATTAAAACTTTATAAGAATTCAACCACTTAGATTGAAATTGAAGTAGAAATGGATCAAATTGCCTGAGAAAAGAAGTAATAGACTTTTGAAAAAGTGAGATAATTTTCATAAACATAAGGTGAAATAACCTAAAAGGAAGCTATGAAATGTGTTTCAAATCATAAACAATCAAATAAGCTATAAATTTATAGAATTGTGCATATTTATATATTAAATGAAATCATTTATAAATGAAATTTTGGAATAAATTACATAAATAGAAAGATATGAAATTGAACCTATTAAATGACTTGTAACTTAATCATTTAGTATATTGTCAAGAAGGTTTATTTGAAACAACAACAATAATGAACTCTTGAAATATATAAGATCAAACTCTAGAACCAAAATAAGGTCTCCATTTCCAATTTTAAAATGGTGCATTTTGTGAAATAAACAATAAATGGAAAATCATAAGGGAAAATAATTTGGAGTATTTTGAAAATCCAAAATCTTTGATTTCAAAAGAAGAAAAAAGTATTAGCTGCAAGAAATTTACTCAAAACAAAACCTAAATTCATAGGCACTAAATTATATGGGAACAAGTGACATACTAATATATGATCATATCAAAACCATATGTGTGTGATCAAGTTATTTATTCATTTCCTTTGCACTCACACATAGTAACTTAGATATGTATAGGGCCAAAATTGTCGAAACAAAAATTATTTCATTATTTAGATAAGTGTTTATATAAGGAGGTAGACTGATATGAATATCCATAAGTGGGTGAAGAGGAGGTCTTATATTACATATTTATAATCTCTTTCACACTTAAAAACACACTTAACAAACACATACACTTTATGAGACCTATTATAAGATGTTCTACTTATAACACAATGCATACAAGAGTAGAATGGAAGAAAGGATAAGACATTCGTCACTTAACATCAAAGTACACTACTTGACATAATTAAGAAATATTTTTGGAGACAAAATAATATTTATATCTTTATCACATCATTCTATAATCCCTCAGGACTCTACCATTCATCACTTCATCATTCACATAATAGGTCTATAGGGTTGGTTTAACTTTATAGTTCCCTCTGTCTGAGACAAAATAAATGGCACTTCCCTAATTCATATGAATTAAAAGAGATAAAAAAATCCTAGTTTATGTCATTGTGACCCTCTGTGTAAATTTTCAAATTTGGGTAATACTTTTATAGGTATTTACATATCAAACTCTCCAAACTAGCTTTTAAAAATTGTTACTATATGTAGGGTTCTGGTTGACTGGGAATAGAGTTTGAAAAACTAGACCATTTAACCTTATATTTGACTTTCTACATCTAAGGATCACATGAAAATTTTATATAATCATTGTAAGAGTGATTTAAATCTGGTCACACACCTTACACCTTTGTTAACCTTTCACTCTTCCACTTCATTAGCTTGAACTAGTCTGTAGTCAGACTATAGGTGTCAATTAGGGAAACTAATAGGTTCATGTACATGGTGATACAAGTTTGAACATTATGTTTCACACCCTAAATTTCCTCCTCAAGTCACTAGGATGATATTTTATTTAAATGATCTCATTTATATTTTATGGCCATGCATCATCCCTATATCATTAATGCACCATACATTTTACTTTCAAGCTACTGATTCATTTAGGATCAAAGACATTATAATTCACTAAATATCCTCAATAAAAACTTGAATATGTTAGAGCCATTCAAAAATCCTTTTCCCTTGACCAAAAATAATATTTTCATGTTTTAACATGAATTCTAAGCTTATGTTACAAGAAAGAAACCATCAAACCTATTTATACCTCATAGATCTTCACCATAAGATGGCACTATGTATATAAGATCCATTTTTCAAAGAAGTTAAGGTAAATTTTCGCATTTAGAAATTTTATTCAAATTGACACCTCTCCACCTAGATTTGACTATATTCATGATATCACCCCTTACACTATGATATTATCCTGATTAATGGATTAATTCTGAGATGTCAAGATAGGTTGAAATGCTTCCAAACATGTCTTGATATCTCTTTTAGGTCTGAGTATGAAACTTGTAGATGTCTACTTCAAAGTTACTTGACTGTATGAAATGTCATATGCTTTACCTTCCATAAATGATTTTCTAGAGATTAAACCTTTAGTGGATACTATTATCAATCATGCCTTGAGGGGATGAAAACCAATATAATACCTTGACCTAAAGTCAGCCACATGAGGACAAAACATTGTAATGAATAATACATTGTTTTATAGAGCAGTGATGTCAAATTCTAGAATAAGGAGATGGTTTTGTCTATTCCTTCCATATTTACACATCCTAACTAGTTTTAACACAATCATGAACATTAATAACATTATCTTCTAACCTATGTACATCACTTGGTTCACACAGATTAATGTAAATAAATGAGAAACTTGAATCCATTAGGGATGCATAGGTAGTTTGGAGTCACTAAAAAACTTAGTGATTGTTCATATTATACATATCATCAAACATAAAACTATGACCATGAATTTCAATCTCACAAGGACTACTATCATCCACCAAGTGAATTCGGTCCAACTCTTCTTCTCCTATCCATACCAAGTGCAAATCATTGACCTCTTTTAACATATCTAAGGGAACGATATGAGAGAGAAACTAGTTTTTTCCATTTTTTGATCTATAAAATCCATATAAATGTAGAAAAGACTTGTCATTATTTGAAGCAACCTTCAAGAAGCCTTCCCATGTGCCAAAGTGTCATATAGAGTCTACAACAACCTAAACTTCCCTTTTTGTAGTGATCTTATTTTTACATTAGACCTTTAATGTTATCAATTTCAAACATTATTTTAACACTTACCTAACATATAGTACATTAAATTACATATTGAAACATTTTTTCTTAGTGGAAAACCATACAAGTTAATTCAAATGTCCAAAAGGTGACCAAAAGGGACATTAGTACAAAATGACAAGTATAACTACGGTAAAACATATTATGTGACTTAATAGATGACTATGGTGAATAATTTAAAACCTAGGGGACCCTAATAAAGTTTGAATATGTAAGGTGGTTTGACCAAATTTGACTTAGGGTTAAATTTAGTCAACATTTTGGTGATTTCCTACGGGTAGCATGCCTTTTATGCTAAGGACCAATTTCCTTCTATCATTTGGAAATGGATTCACCCATACAATGACTTAACATTTAAATGCCTCTATAAAAACCACAAAATAATATCAAAGATAATTACTAAACAAACACATAATTTAAGAAATTAAACACACACTTGTGCTCTCATTAGCACTTAGGGAAAACACACAAAAAACTCAAAGGAAACACACACCTATCTTAATATGTAAAATAACTCAAAACACTTAAGGTGAAGGATAACTTCATTATCAATTATTTTAAGGTCAAATATAGTACTTCTAGCATCACTGCTACTCCATGAAAATAAACCTTCATATGATACATACTTGTCAATGAACACTTGCTTATTGAAATAGTCAAATTACTTACTATAGTTGTATCTTTTTTTGACTACAAGTGTATCACTTGGAGATTTCATGAACACTATATCCATATATCTAAGAGGCTTATTTGAGCTTGTAGCTAGTTTCAACTATATCATGTTCAATTTACACCTATCAAACTGATCATTGGGAGTCGTCAAATCCTTTTCAACATAAAATGTGTTTGAAATAAGAAATATCTATTGGTAAGACTCTTCAAGGTTGTTCTCTTTATGTTTGTAAAATTATTCATGGTCTACTAAGTTTTTTTATTATTAGGTAGAGACCTCAATATCATCCTTGTATTCATTAAGGCAAGGTTGAGCTCATCATCAAGTCTGTACTTATTTTTGAAATGTTTTATACTTGCTCACCTCCTCAAATTCTTACCCATCCAATTTTAGCACTCCCTTAAAATGAGGCTCATACTTCAAGTTCAATTTATCACCTACTTGTTTAGGCATGAAAAAATTAATAACTCCACTATCAATATGATAATTATGTACCAAATAATCTCCAATGATGATATATAGATATAATGGATGAGGTTTATATACCTTTTCAACTTTGTTTGACTATCTTTCACTAGGCTTCAAAGTCTTTGTCAAGGTTGTCTATTTCCCACTAGACTACTTGGTTTCCAGAATAATTTTTGTCATATCCTCTTGGATCAGATCTGCTTGTCTAGGTATTTCCAATGTATCCCAAATTTATACATTCATAATGGACCTATTAATATTATATATAATGTTAGTGAAAAATCCATTAACTTTTGCTTATCCACTAGGAGGAATAATATTACCTATGCCTTGGGAATTCTTAGGTGTAAGAGAGTTCCTAACATTATAAATTATTTACTTAAATTGTGTAATTAAAATTTCATTATACATACCTACCTTTTGGGATGTTTGAACATTAATTGATTGAACATTAGAAACCCCTTGAACTTCTTCAACTAACTTTCCCTTTGCCCTTATGTTTGCATATATATGACTTGAATATTTGCTTTGCTACCCTTGATAATTCATATCACATGAGTCATCTTACTTAAAATTGACCAATGTAGACCCTAATTAAGCACTATTCCCATTATTTTCTCCTCCATTTTCTACCTCATATTGAGTCATAACTACCATAGTTCCCAAAATTTCCATGAAGGCTTCATTGAAGGACTCATTGACATAGCAAGATGGATTATGAGGTTGATCCCATAAAGGCTTACCATCATGCAATTGAGAAAGGTTATTTTTGATTAGGAACTAATGCTCTTAAGGTGTAAGGAGCATTAGGGTTATAACCATTATTGGATTGTAATTGAGATAGTTGTCCTTGACCTTGAGGATGACATTAGAAAGGTGGTTTATTTCCTTGATAGTTAGGGTAGGATTAATTAGATTGATAGTGGCTTTATAAAGGCCTTACTTGATATTATAGTATGATCCTTTTGAGACCTAAGATATATTTCTCCATCACTCTCATTATTTATACCTTATTGGATTTACTTGACTGAGTAGGGGAAAAAAGATTATGTTTAGGGATAGTAATGGAAGAAAAAAAAAGTGTATGGGTTTTTAAATCAAAAAATAAAGGCATGGAGGTGGGTCTTGGGAAAATATTCCTAGCATGAATTAAAAAAAATATACCCTAATGACCACTTCATAGGCATTATTCAAAGTATTACCTCCCATAAATTGTATCATCATTAAAATGTGACTATCAAAAGCTTTAAGATAGTAAAGGAAAGAATAGTGAACTATGGGTCTTACCAAGATTGGGATCCTAGCTCATGTCTTCTAAAATATTGTGTTAAAGTATTTAATAACTTCTTCAAGTGATCTCCTCATGCTGGTTAGCTACTTAGTCAATGAAAAGTTGTTACTCTTGTCTTCAAATATTCTCCTCAAAGCATCTCCTAACTCATCCCATGTGGTAATTGATTCAGGCGACAAAGTACCATACCAGTCAAGAGATTTTCATTTGAAAGAGACATCCAATAAATAGGTTTTTATATTATCCTCAATGATGTTATGTATATTACATAAGTTAGTAATATTTCTAATTTTCTCAATAGTGTTCATGGTAATCTCACCAGTGTATGAGGGAAAACTTTTGAGGATAAATGAGGGGATGTCATCATAGTGGGAAAGTATTAGAGGAATATAGACATTGAAGGAAACACAAGTTAGACTCCTTGCTATGGTAGCTTTAGGAATTTTTAATAATGGGCGAATATATAACTTTCATATGGGTTTATAATAAGGTATGTATTTTTTAGATAACAATGTGTGTTAGTAAATCTACTAGATTTGTATGAATAATGAGGAATCTCTTAGAATTAAAAATGGATGCCTTTGGTAAGAGACCTTGTGTTTACCTTAGGCATGAAATAATATACTATAATGTAACCAAGATTCAAATATTGAAATCACCAGATACTATAGGAAGTGGATTATTACAATCTTCTTGTTATCAAAGCTAGCATCATCCTTTAACAACCTTCATGGAATTCATGTCCCATTAGGCATTCTATGACTTATATATCCCAAATTTTCACCCTAGATAATTCAATTATACCTTCTCAAATTTATGGAAACATAGAACCATCTCTACAAATATGCAAATTACTATAAGAGATAACTCTCTAGATTTGAAATAGTTCTCTCTTGATCTATCTTTTAGGCTTGCACACTATACTAGACTAATCACTATTATGGGTGAAAAGGGAATAAGGAACACAAATAAATCCAAAATAATGAATGTGATAAACCAAAGATAATTCTACAAAACACACTTGTATCTACACAAAAAAAGAATAATACTAAAACTAACCTTATCTCAATGTCCTTCTAGTATAAGTGTTTCTACTCGGAGGTAGATTTATATGCATATCTTGAGTTAGGTGAAAAGGAGGCCTAATATTAAACACAAATAGTCTCTCTCACACTTCAAAACATGCTTAACAAAATAATACACTTCATGAGACATGTTAGAAGAGATGTTACTACTCACACAATATATACAAGATCATAATTGAAGCAAAGAGAAGACACTCATCACTTAACATCCAAATACACTACTTGAAATACTTAGGAAAGATTTGTAGAAATAAAATAGAATTTATAACTTTATTTAAAGACAATCAAGATTTTAGACCAGTAGGATTTTTTCATACTAATTATGGATAT
>JARHVA010003371.1:617500-682500 GCA_037957365.1 Torreya grandis | reverse complement strand
TGGTTGTAGAATGAGTACCCATCAAGGAAGGACATCATTTAGGCACAATTCACCAAATACAATACCTCATCCAATGAGTTCAAGGTGTATTTATCCTTTTTAGAAGCTTTATTAAGGTTACAATAATTAACACATAGTCTAATCTCCTCATTATTTTTTCTTAATGGTACTAGGTTTACTACTAATGTAGAATATCTCACTAGGAAGATGATCCTTGATTCCATTAGTATCTACACTTATTTAGAAATTAGGGACTCTATTAGTATAGCTATAGGCCCATGTCTTTGCCTAAATGAATTGATTCTAGGATTGAGGGGATAGTGTACATAAAAATGGAAGTGTTGAAGACCTTGAGATCAACATTACTCCAAGATATCACATCCTTTAATTCCTTTAGAGTATAAAAAATATACGACTTCTCCTCTATGATGAAATTAGTACCTAAAAACACATTCTTCATCTCATTTTTATAACCTAGGTTATATTAATCATGCAACATACCCTTGACTAGGGTGAACTCCTTTTCAATCTCATGGTAGTACATCTCAAATAACCTTTCAAGTGAGATCATCCCTTTGGGTATGATATTGGTCTTCAGGTTCATAATCTCATTTTCCTCCAAATCAAAGTCTTATTGACCATCCTCATTAATGATTTGATCTAAAAACACTTCAACATTGGTGATGAGTTCTACTATGTTTTGGTCATCATTGAAGACTTGGAAATTATTGATGTTATCAAGGACTAAAGGGGTAGATAATATCTCTACTAAGAATATTCTCATTCCTAAATGGGAAATGGGTTACAAGGTACTCACAATAATATCCAATACATCTCTTACATAATTCTTCTATATAGGTAATGTTTAAATGTCAAAGGGATCAAATTCTTTGATCAAGTTCTAGACTCATCTACGATATATAAATAAACATTTGTCAAGGCAAGAATATTTTCTTATGACACTTATAACTACCAAATAAAATTCACCTAATAACTTAATTTACTTCACTTTATTTCCAAGGGAAAATAACAAACTGTGAACCAATCCTTCATACTCAAATATACTCTTGTTGTAATCAAATTGGTGATAGAAGGAAACTAATTAAGACTTTTCTTTTTAGATTGATCAGTTCCACCCTGGATCCATTTTTAGAATCTTAACCATCAAATTTCAACATCTAAAAGTCTTGTACTATATTTATCACTAGTTTATTGGGGAGTAGTAACATTGCTACAACATTTACCTCCTAATTAACAGTCAGCTCCAAACTATCATCCCTAGTCACACAATGTCTTGTAATTACTTTTAGACAACAAAAACATTCTTTTCTTCTATTTTATTTTCCAAGTATTCAGCTATCACATGTAGGATTGGTATCTAGGAAGTATATTAACTCAGATGCTTCACAAGAGTCTTTTTCATCCATCATATCTAACTCCTCCACCTCTAGGATCTGCTTCACCCTAAACATGTTAATAGAGATATCATTATGCCTCCCTTGTTATTTATTCAACATGTACACTCCTAATTTAGATTCCTTATAGAGGGTCCCATTCTTTTTTTTTGTAATCAATGATCATATGGATCACCTTGGGTTATTGTTCTATTCTAATCAAGTTGGGCAAACCATGACAAGGTAGCCACATGTGGCTGAAATTAATATAATTTGCATAAAATATAAAAAATAATATAAAATAAATGGATCTAGATGAGTGAAAAATATCAAGTCATATAGATAAGTGTACAAAATGACATAGTGATTTAACATGGAAAAACTTTGATAGGTAAAAAACCCACAAAGATTATTTTCATATAATTGAGAAACTCTACACCCTAATAAAAATAAATCTTACTTCTCATTTGTTCACATAAGACTTGAAAATACCTCTATAAATATTTTACACTTGAAAATATAAACCAAATCAAGTTTCTTGAATTACAAATTATAGTTTAGAATAGGTGTAAAACCATATTTATAATGTTGGCTGAAGGGAGATGACCATTGTAACCAATGAGTCCAACCATGCCAAGAATCATTTAATTTAGTGGGTAAAATAATAAACCATAATGTTTTATTATTTATTTAAATGAGTTTTTAAACTCATTTTAATAAATAATAAATCATTATTATTTAATTATACACTAAATTATTCTAAGGTTCTATACTAGCCCACGTAGACATTAAATGTTTTAACACTCCCCCTTAATGATAAGTGGGGATAAATGGCATAGTCACCTCAAAAAAAGGAATTATACTATGTAGATAATTGAAGTATTTAAAAACCTTCAACAATAAAAACATCACCTTTTGAAAAAAAAGAATTATAATCCCTAAATTACTATAAATTAGGTCTAGGCTAACAAGATCATGAGAATACATCTCAAAGTTTCTTAATAATAATCATCTAACCATATTTGGATCCTTTTATAACATAAAGACCTCCATTAAAAAATATGTTTTTAATGTCTTAGGGTACAAAATTAAAACATCCACACAAAGTTCACTCAAATAACATAACTTCAACTTGATGTTTACAATGATTTATAATGAAAACAAGTATAGAGAAGAAGAAGGAACACATGGTAGTTAGGAAGTGGAATTTTCATACAATCTCCCTCTCTATGGAAAATCTAATAGGCCAAACATTACATGAGACTTCTATCACTTTATGGCACTAAGTGGCTTTGAGAACATATTTGTCACGAGTTCATCTTTAGGATGGAAATATAGAAATATATCACCATTAATGACTTTATCTTAGATAAAATGCACATGAAATTCAATATGATTAAATTTTTGGTGTTGTGCACCTACACAAAACATAAACACGTATCAAAAATAGATTAATGAAATAATAGTATGGTTAGAATCACAATAACCAAATACATACAAATATGACATATGTTTTTATATGGTAAAACATATTTAAAATAATCAAGTCATATTTCAAGGCAAACAAGTTCACTACTTTTATTATAAAATTAGTGAAAATAAATAAATTATTGTGTGTAATTAATTATTCAACATCTCCAATATTTATAAGATGAACATCTAAAAATGTCACGTGATGCATGTACAATAATTTTCTAATTATATGATATTAAGTTTAACCAAACATTAGATATATTATTATAAATAACTCATTTTATCACTTGAGTCTTATTAAAAAAAATCAATTTTAATATGCTTCAACACAATATTGAGGTATAGCATCTCATACATAAAATATAGATAATTTTAGCAAGAAATTTTATCATTAAATAAAATATATATGAGACTAAAATAAATAAGTTTAGAGATGTATAAATAAAATGCTTATTAAAGTAAATGATGAATATCTAATAATACAACTCCATTTACAGTTTGCTTTTTCATAAAACACTTATTATGAAATGAATCATTTAAGGATGTTAGCATAAAAAATAAAATGATAAAAAAATAAAATGAGATTATCTAAGCATATTAACATTAAATTGACTCAATAATCAAATGAAATCATTAAAACACAAAATATCCAAACTTATTAAACATAATGTTTATACCAAATGAAATAATTAAACATGATCATTTTGTCAAATTAAGCATGATGTGATGCATATAATGTATTTACATGATAACTCATATGAATTGAAAATAATCATAATATATATATATATATATATATATTAGTCTTTTATTAATCTAAGAAAAATATATCTATTACAGTATAATTGTAACAAAAAAATTTCAAGAGTCAAAACAAATCATTTTACTTAAAAATACAATGTAGATGAGACACTATCAATATAGTTAGTATTTATAAAGTAACAACAAAATAGTTTTATAAATTAAATGAAATGTTATGAACCTACATGTATTTTTGATGTATAAAAATTCAAATATTAATAAGGTATTTTTATTCACAATATGTACAATAATATTCATGGCTTTGGCCTATAAGAAATAGTAAGAACATTTGTCGAATGCAACATTATTCTGGCTATCTCAATAATGGTGCATTTTTCCTTGCATCAATACCATTTTGTTGAGGAGAATAGGTATTTTTTTATTCCCTTTTAATACCAAAACTAATGTAAAAAAATAAAACTCTTTACTAATATATTCATGATCATTATCAGTTCTTAATCTCTTCATAAAGAAATTAGATATATTTTCAATACTAGTTGTAAATTCCTTGAATTTAGACAATACATCATATTTATTTTTAATGAAATATTAAAAAATCATTTTATTGTAATAATCAATAAATTTAATAGAATATAGAGAACCATTAAGAGATATAATTTCAATATGTCCTAAAACATCGCTATGAATTAATTCTAAAATATGTGAGGAATTCACATCATGATTCTTGTGAAAGGGGTTAGTATGTTGCTTACCACGTAATAAACCCTCACAAGTTTCATAATGAGAAGGTATAGAATGAATTTTAATAAAAATATTATTAATATACATATGTGAATTTATAAAATTGACATGTCTTAATATTTCATTCCATAATTAAGATTCATTCTTACTATGTGATGAAATAAAATATTTTAAAGAAGGAGAGAACATATATAAACTATTGTTTTGAACACCTTCAACAGTCAAGGAAATAGATTGATTTCTAATGGAATTGATATCTTTAAGAAATGTTACAATTAAATTATAATTTTTAAGTTTAGAAAAATGTAAAAAATTCTTTTTAAGCTTAGGTACATAGAAAACATCATTAATAACAATATTTGAAAACTTTGCTTTTCCGTGTTTAGTTGTTTTTAAAAATAGATTATTTCCTAAGTAAATTATTTCAAATATATCTATAGAATAAAAAAAAATATTTGATGAGTGTGTCATATGGTGTGATGTACCACTATATAAAATTCACTCGTTTTCATTTGAATTAAATAAAGAAACATATAAATCAATATCATTTGAATTCTGATTTCTATTTTAATTAACGTTTTGATTCTTTTTCTTGTTTTGCTTAGATTTATTCCCTTTGTTATTTTAAAAATATTTAATATTGATTTTATCTTTTATTTTATAACTTGTTTCCATTATATTACCAAACTTACCACAAAGGTTCCAATTACTATTAAACTTGTGTTTATGGTTCTTTTTTATAGATTCTTTGCTTCCATTTTTTCCTTCAAAAGAATCAAGGTTAGATTTATGGTTTTTATTTTTATTAGAAACATTATTTAAGGTGATAAGTTCATGAGTGGAATTCTCTTTAGAATCAAAATTGGTCATAACTTGTTCTTCTTGAATTAGGAGAGTAGACAAGGTGGTAAGGTCAAGGATATCTTGCTCAATTTAATATTTAGAATTCAAAATTAAAATAAAATTCATAAAATTTTCATGAATACTTAACTGAATGATAAAATAAATTAATTGATCTTGATTCAAAGAAAAATTACATCCATCTAACTGATCTTTATGTTCTTAATTTTCTTAATAAAATTAATAACCTTTTCATCACCTTTCATAAGTGTACTTAGCAATTCAAGCATTAATTTAATAATTTTTAAGAGGTGAGTTCCCTTATACATGGACTAAAGGAATTTAAAAACATCACTAGGAGACTCCTGATTACCAATGTGGAGAAAGAATTCATGCTTAACACTTTGCAAGATAATGGACATAGCTTTCTATAATTCTTATTTAAATGTATTAATAAGCTTATGGGTCACATGCCATCTAAAACATGTTGTTCAGTCTCAATGAGAATATTATACAACTTACATGCCATAAATTTAAATTTAACATGAATTTTCCATATATTATAGTTATTTTCATTTAACATTTTAGATTTATCTATAGAAATATTAGGTGAAGCCATAGCTTCCCTTTAAATATGATAGTAAACAAAAGCTCAAAATCAACCCTTTTTCGTGTTAATTTTTTACTTTATTTGAAAGTAAAAATAGATTGTTAGTGTGAACACACATTATTTTTTTAATTTAATATTATAAAAATTAAGAAAATTGCAAAAGATTATGACAAAACAAGGTGTCGCAAGTGTCACAAAAATATACTAAGTAAGCACAACCAAAAAAATTTATGAAGTTTTTTAACTGTTTAACAAAATAAAGTAAATCACGATGACGCTCAAATGGGTCCTGCGCGCGCGAATCCAAAAAATTTGAAACCAGCTGCTATGAACCAAATGACTGGTGAAGATTTGGTAGCCGTTACGGAGGAGGTTTCTTCGGTCAGCAGAGGAAGGAACCAGAATACCCCCAAAGGGATTTCTGCTGTGGGGATTGAAGATATTACTGCTGTGTGTTCGGCCTTTGTTCTTGGTTCAGGGCAGGGACCTGGAGGGAGAACCTATGCAGATGTGGCAGCCTTTGAAGCAGATATACATGATGTTATGCCTCATACAACACATGTACCTACTCGCGTATCACCTGTAAGTGCTTTACAACCTATTAGGGTAACTCTAGACCCTGAATTAGCAGAAAATATCTTCCAAGAGGAAAAATGGTTTACCTCTTGTGCTGCCATTTTTCATTTTCAAGGTTTCTAGCCCTCTTTTGTAGATCTACAGAACTGGATAGCCAAGAGTTGGCTGCAAATTAAAGACGGTCAAATCTTGCCTTGTGCCAGGGGTTTTTTTATAGTAGTATTTCAAAGCCCTGAAGATAGAAAGTCTATATTGTGTCACAATAATTTTTCTTGGCAGGGCATATTTCCTCTTATGGCCAAACCTTGGCATAAGGATTTTAATCCTCTCTCGGAATCCTTTAACAAGATCCCCATATGGGTGCGGCTCCCTTATCTTCCGATACATTTGTGGCAAGATGCAGTTTATAAAACCATAGGAAATGCAATAGGGGAGTTTTTATATGAAGAAAACAGTTTGAAGAGTTACCACTCGACTTGTACATGATTTCTGGTTGATCTGGATGTTTCAAAGGGCCTTCCTGAGGTGATTTGCATTGATTCCCCAAGGGGTACCTGGACACAAATCCTAGATTACGAGGGGATCCCCTTTCGGTGCAGGAAGTGTCACCAGATGGGACATATTGCTGCTCGTTGTGGTGCTAGGAAAACCATCCCCAGACGTTCACCTTCTTGGTGGCCAATGGATCTCTCTAAACATAGCATGGAAAAACAACCTATGGAAACAACAACAGATTCCGAGACCGAGAATGAGGATAGGTTGCAAACTGAATCAGAAGATGAAGAGGAATCACTGGAGAATCATTCAAATGAAGCTTCTGAGGAGGCTATAGTTAGTGATACAGCTGAGCCTGAGGAGGAGGTCGTGATCTCTTCCCCTATTTTTAAGGATCTTTCTAAGAGCCAGACTGTGTTTGACTTTCATAAGGAGTTAATACCTACTGGTGTCCAAAGATCAGTGTCTTCTGAGGCATGGGTTGTTGAGGCAGCTAAGGTAGAGGAAGGGTGGACAGCAGTTAGAAGAAAGAAGTCTAAGCCTTTGGTCCCCCCTCTAGATATGAATCTTCGGTCATGCAAAAAGAAAAATCTCAACTTAAAAGATTCATCCAAAGTTCCACTGAGTGGTTTTTTGGGGGCAGTAAACTGGTCACTTTTATGGTTTACTAGTTATTGGTCTGGAAGTTTGTTTAGCATGCTATTCCAGTTGGTTAACTTTCAGATCAGTGTTTTGACAACTATTTTTTATGATCCTATTGGTTGGTAACAGGTCCCTGTAAAACCTGGTTTTGGTTATGTTCTATAACCAGGTTCCTTTGTTAACCTGGTTGAGCTTTAAGGTTAATTTTTCTCCTTGTATAGGGTTTTGGGGTCCCTTCAAAACCTGTTTTTACCATAATCTAAAACAAAATAAAGTAAATCAAAAATACAACTATACTTAATTACACAATTTAGATGCAAAAAAATATAAAAAATTAAAATAGAGATGTATTAACTAGGTGTCAAAAGAGTCACACTAAAAATAACCGCCTTGACATTATTATTTAAAAATATATAAAATTAATAATATGAGGCTTCAAAGATAAAATGGACCATGTAGATGAATCTGAAAGGTTCCAAAACCTAGGGATTGATTGGTTACATGACTATTTTCTCTAAAATATTCACTTGGTCAACATTTGAAACACATTTGATAGGTTAACAAGGTTTTTAAATGCACGAAAAGTTGGCATGCAAAAAAAGACCAAAATTTTTATTTTAGGGGGTTTTGAACATAGGAGCTCACTAGGGACAAGAATTTTTAAAAATGTTAACTACCAAATCATCTAGGATATTTATTAAAATTTTACATGAACTAAACAATATTTAAACCATTTTTATCCAATTTCTATTTAAATTTTTAAATAAAAAACAATATATAAATTTTTTATCTGTGCATGTAAAATTGAATTTTGGATTTTAAGTTTTTGTTAAGAAGTAATTAGAAATTGGTGAGACCCCTTTTTATTTTTATGGACATTTAATTTTTAATAAATAAATTATTTATTAAATAATTAATAAAACTATGTAAAAATATATCTACATACATGTATCATGCTTCAAGAGGAAATATGGGGCTTGGGTGGAAGTTTGGAGATCCACAACAAATTGTATAATCCATCAAATGCAATGAAAAATTTCCAAATTTATTGAAAATGTCCTTATATGTCATTTAACCCTTCAAAATTTAATTTTGGTGTCTAAAAATGGCTATACCATCAACCTCCTTTAGCCTTAAAAATTGAATTTTGATTTGTAAGGAGTGAATACTTAATTGCTATTTTTTTCATCCTTTAACATCCTCAAATGGCTATACCATCAATTTTAGGTAGCATGAAATCTTTAAAAAATGTGATTTGAAGCTTGAACATGGTCTTTAATGGTGTTTATAGACTAAAACTAGGAGATTTAACCCCTCTAGAGAGAGATCCAAGCACTAAATATTCAAAATATTAATTTTTTTAAATTTTTTTTCTTAATTTAGTACCATAAAATTATTTTTCATGGCTAAATATAAAATAATTATCCTTTAATTTGATCAAAATACTACTATTTAGGTATCTAGGCCTCCACATGTAATCACACTTGTCAATAATAGACTAAACACATGCTTTGATTGCATTTAAGAATTTGCATGAAAATATAAAATAATATATAAGACACAGATCTAGATGAGTGAATAATAGTAAAGCATATAGATCCATCAACTTAGTAACTTAGATATTTAATGTGGGAAAACATAGAGAGGTAAAATACAAACAAAGATGATTTTCATATAATTGAGAAACTTGGGACACTAATACAAACACTTATTACTTATATATTCTTCACATAAGCCTTCAAAAAACATTTGAAAATATTTTCCACTTTAAAATATCAACCACATCAAGTTTATTTAGTTATAAAGTATATTTTAAAATAGGGGTACAAGCCTATTAATAATTTTGGATGAAGGGAGGTGATTATTGTAACCAATAGCTCCAACCATCTCGATAATCCTTTAATTTAATTGGTAAACAATAAAACACAATGTTTTATTATTTATTTACATGAGGTTTTCACCTCATGTTAATAAATAATAAATCATTATTATTTAATTATACAGAAAAGTATTCTAAGGGTCCAAACTATCCCACTTAGACATTGAATGTTTTAATAGAAATCAATTGCTACATATCCATTCAGAGTCCTTAACCAGTCCCAAGTCAATAACATACCATAAGCATCTGGGATATCCACCACTTGGATATCGATGAATTGATAGATCCTAGGATTAGAAGCCAATTGAATTCAAATATTGTTTAACTTCCCAACTAAATTTACCTCTATTTTATCTAGTTGGATAAATTTCCATTTTGATTTTGAAAGTGTTAAGCCCAAATTTTAGTATATGGAATAAGGAATATTCCTAAAAACCCCTGAATCAACCAAAAAATTATAAAATATTTTACCAAATATCTTGAATGTTAGGAGGAAAGGAAGAGTTTTAGTCCTTTCCTTATAGAGAACAACATGAGCCTGAGAAACATTAACACGTTCCTTTATTCTACATTGAGACAACTCTTTCAATAGACAATCTTTTTGATTAGAAATTAGAAGAAAATCAAACATAGTTATACTGTTTTTATTTTTCTTAAGATATTCAACTATATCATAACTAAGTTGGATCTTCTTTGGTTGCTTATTATTTAGAGTATATGTAGTAAGATTATTGGATTGATAAGAGGTAGGAGGTCCTTTGGATGGAGGGGGAATATTACTTGAATTCACATTAGGTGGAACCTGAGTGTTATTTGGTAGAGTAGAGGTGGTTAATGGACTAGCTAACTTACTCCTAATTTGATAATTGTTCCATCTCTATAACTGTCTGAGAGCATGAAATTCTTATAGATTGTCTATGTACTCATTTTCAACTTTAAAGGTAACTTTGTAAGTTTCTAACACAAAGGCCATGTATGGGGTCCCTCCTTATAGGTTTTGATTATGTTTTTGAGTTGGCACAATCTACATATTATCCACCTCCTTCAAGAAGATGTATAAGAAACCAAGAATTATACTTAATGGGTTTGTAGATGGTCTACAATATTGTGTAATCTATAATAAAATATTAAGGCTAGGTCTATTCAATTAATAGAATGGGAAGAATTATTATTTTGATTTTCACTATCAAGAAGACTGGGCACATTGTTAGATTTGCTTCTTAGGTTTGATAGGTTATATATATAGTTTTTATCAATTTCATAGTTTGTCATTTTATGGATTTATCCCACATTGGTTAGTTTGACTTACTTGTTCTTTGTCCTTGCCTATATATGTAAGGCTTCTTATTTGTAACATATAAAATTTATTTTATGAATAATATATGATATTGCCTTTATATTTTCCTATCATCTTTGTATCTCTAAAAACTCCAAATGTGATTTTTTTGTTAATGCTTCATATCTTCATATTTGAATGATCTCGTTGATGTTCTTTTAATTTTATCAAAGATAGAGGTGTTGCAACCATCCATTTAAAAGTCTGCTACTGCAAGGGTTTATCCATTTATAAAAATTTATTCTCAGTGGAGTGGAGTTATTTTATATCTATCTAAGATCTGTTTTTATTTGTCATTGATTGTGCCATGTAGATCTTAGGATTTACCATTATGTACTTATTTTGCTAGACCAATGTTTAAATTTGTTTTGGAAGCTTTTCAAGAAATTTGTGCATGATTTTTGATAGTTTTAGGCCATACATACATTAAAATATATATATATATATATATATGAAAAAATAGGGTCATATCAATATAAGTTTTATGACCTATAATTTTATTTAGAATATCTAGATATCAAGTTCTATATCCCTTCTATTAAAAAACATACTCATTGGTCTGCTATCAGATACATACCACTAGTTAATTTTTATCTCACCATAGGCAGTACAAATCTATTTTTTTAGATATAAAACCTATTCTTGTTATATATTAGTCCCATATTTCCTACAATATATGTTTCAATAATTTTGGATTAGGTTGTATATCTCTTTTGGTATCTTAAAAATTACTGTAGCAATATGTCTTTATCATCTAGATAGTTGGTCAGTTTTATTCTAGTTTGTGGCCATACAATCTGAAATTTTAGATATAATTATTATAGATGATATTATTCTAGGTATAATTTCATCCCATAATAGGTATTTCCCATTTTAATTATGATGTACCACATTTTAAGACGTCACAATAGGTCCCATATAGCTAGTTTTTCTAGATCTTGCAAAGAATCTTCTTGAAGCTGACTTTCACCCATTTTTTAAAACTTATGCTTTGTTTTTACCAAATAAATTTATGAAAATAATTTTATTAATATTTTTATTAAATTAATTAATTGGTAAATATTTTTTTTACCATATTTAATTT
The DNA here is from genome assembly GCA_037957365.1 of Torreya grandis. Classification (NCBI taxonomy): domain Eukaryota; kingdom Viridiplantae; phylum Streptophyta; class Pinopsida; order Cupressales; family Taxaceae; genus Torreya; species Torreya grandis. The sequence continues at coordinate 670,668 of JARHVA010003371.1, read as the reverse complement.
AATTTTGTGCAATGTTTACTTATTTGACACATTTTAATGACAAGAAACTTGTAAAAATTATAACTTTTGAAATGTGACTCAAAATTGAGTACTATGTTTTTTAAAATTTTATTATTTTTTATTATCAATATATTAGGTTAATTTATCTTATAAAATAAATAATTATAAATTGCCAAATTTGGGGGGTAATGGGGATTACTATTTTGGTTGGGGGGGGGGGTGGTGTTCAATAATTTCATCAGAAGATGTTAAATTATCATGGGGGATTTGTCTTTTTGATAGGGTTATTTTTAAATTTATATTTATTTTTAGAAAATGGATTAATAATTATTTTATCCCATAAAAACCTCTAATTAAATTATTTATAATATCAAAATGTAGATACACTTAAAGTGGAAAGACATTTAGAGAGTTATACTTAGTAACATTCCCCAATTTATAGATGAGGAAGATCTTACATGGATTGCATCCATGAAAGATGAGGCTCTTTGTTTGATTTACTTACATGTTTTAGATATTTTATATTTATATTTCACATGTTCCACATCACCAAAGGAAGCTTGAGATGTTATTGTATCCTTATTTCTGAGACTGAGTCTTCTGGGTCTTTTGCACCCTCTTTTACTCCACCTCATTTTATTCCACTTCCATCTCCTCTTATTAGCAAGGATTTATATTGTGCTGATGACACTGATGTTATTCATGATTTGAGTCTTGATAGGGACATGGGTGAGGTTATATTGTAACTTCATTCTTCTCCTCATAGTGAGGATTCAATCTTTATTAGTGACATGAATCAAGATCCCTCTTCATTTTGCAAGGACATACTTCTCGATGGTGACCCAGATGAGGCATTATTACCACCTAAACCTCTCACTATTCCTATTTTGTGAGGAGTTTTCTTATGATGATGCTTTGTATGATTCACCTATTGATTTTCATATATTTTGTACTACTATTCATTTCATTAATCCAGAGGACATGATTCTTGAGTATGTGGCACCTTCACCATCACTTTTGGACATCATAGATGAGATACCAACATAACTACCTAAGGATGAATTTTATTGTGCCATAATTGTTGTTACTTCAATTCCTACTCCTCTTGTTTATGATGATATGTGATTAGATAGTGATTTCCATAAGGAACCCATTATTATTACACATTTAGATCTAGAGATTCTTATTGCTTCTGATAATGCATTTATTTATTATCCCACTTTTGATCCACTTGCTTATGTTCTTTGTTCCTTTAATATAAATAATATTTGATATGGATCTCTCATACTTTACTCTATGGGCTAAACTCATGGAGGTCTTAGTAGACTCTTACAAGGTATAATATCTCCTATTGACATCGATATTTATATAGGTGATGTGTCTTTAAGAATTCTTGTTTGTATTACTTAAGAGGAAGGTAATTAATGGGAAGAACATGTTATTTTTTGGAATATATCACCACCTATATATATGGTTCCTTACATCCTTTCCATCCACATAAGATACATAGTACTGATCTTAATGTGGGGTGAAGGAATTTATCCTTAGTGGGATTCCATTTGAAGTCATTCCTTCTTTAGTTTCTCTCTTTTACATCATTTTTTTAGTGGGGGGAGTTTTATTACTACATTTTTTATTCCCTTATCCATTTTATGGATATATAATGTACTTGAGTACCTACTAAAGACTTATTGTTAGGACTCATATTGTTAATATGCCACTTTGCTTTTTTTTGTTTTTTATCCCATATATTAACTTGATGGGGGTGTTAGATTTTGTTCTCATGTTTGTTAGGTTATATAGATAGTTTTTTTATATTTATTAGTTTTTCCTTTTATGGATTTATCCCACATTGGTTAGTTTGGCTTAGTTCTTATTTGTCTTTACCTATATATATATATATCCAAGGTTTATCATTTCTAACATATAAAAGTTTTTATGGATATTATATGATATTGCCATTGTATTTTCATATCATATTTATAGATCTTACAACTGTTATTATGATGTTTTTTATTAATTTTTTGGATATTGGGCTTGGAATGATGTTTTTAACATTATTTTCACACATTCCCATTATTAGGCCTAAAATTCCATTACCAATTGGGTCTTATAAAATTAAAATTTCTACCCTGAGATTGGTTAATATTATTTTTATTGGAGTTATGGGGCCCTTGCCTATTCAATTTTTTCATAACATTAGAGAATTTTTGAAATAATTGTTTCAAATTTATTACCTTAGAATTTGTGCTAGTATTGGATTGCCTAGTTAATTGATGTTGCAATCTAGATGTGGGTGCCTAAGTGTGAGTATTAATAGTAGGTATTTTTGGATTTTATTAGGATGGAAGGGAATAATAATTGATTTTAGATATGATGTACCTAATAGTACATGAAGTATTAGAAACATTATTATAAGATGTTGGGACTAATTGTTGGTTATTCACCTATGGGACTACCTGGTTAGGAGGCCTGTAAAGTAGACTATTGGGTTGAAAATTCATTGGATTTGGGTTTTAAATTGGATTAGGACTTACATACATATCTCATGGGATAGTATTCATCAATAGAGTGTGTTGTTATAGGTCCTAATAAATCATTGGTGTTTGCTTATATGCACTTGGCAAACCTAATGAAGGCAAAGGACCTAGTTCCATAACCTTATGGCACCATCTATTGTTCAATGCTAAAAAAATCATTATAATATAATGATAATAATGCTAGTGTAGCTAGGTTTTTTCTATGTAACATAGACATCATTGAATTTAGAGCCATAAGGTAGGATTGTATGGTAAATACTTTAGTCTAAATATAATCGTCATTCAAATATTGATATAGCTTGTGAAACCAAGAATTGAACATACTAATGGGTTCATTTTGGTCTATTTTGGTAGCTAAAAACTTATGATATAGAATTTTAGGGCTAATGTTTATTCTTAAGTGGTTTATAAATAGTATTTCTATCTCATCCATGTAGTAATAGACCTAGTGGATAACCTAAGGTACCATGAATATGCTGCTTCCCCTAAAGATTAGGGAAATAATTTATATCCAACATCTTCATATTGAAATTTTTTTCTTATTAATGCATAATTAAAATAATGGATGTGTTCCTTAGTTTTTTAGACACCTCCTACTATGAACACGGTATAGAACTTATCCATATTCTTGGGTAAATTATGAGCCATGCATCAGATTTTCAAACGATTGTAGCCTCTTTGTCCAAGCTAGGCCATGTTGGCCATTAGTAAAGACTAAGGGATTCAAAATGGGTTAACAAAAGGGGTAGATGTAATTATGGGTCAAGTACCAGATGATTAAAAGGGTTTAAAATTTCATTTGCTTCTTTTAAATCTTGGTTTTGGTAATCTATAGTGAAGGAGTTTTAAGAGTTCCAAATTATCCCAATAGACTTTGATCAAGTGGTAATCCTTCTATTTTATAGCTTAAGATAAGGTTGGGCTCAATGGGATAAAAGCGTTCTAAAGTATCTTGGCATAATATTTTAAATAATAAATTCAATTCATCGCTAGGATGGCCCTTTTTATAGTATAAAAACATGTTAATGTGGGTTTTGTCACAACCATTAGTTAGGTAGGGTTTGTTAATCCCTCCCTATATTAAAAGGAAACTAATATGAGTAAGACTCCCCAAGGTCTTGGTATGTAGGGTAACCAAGTCAACTGATGTGCACTATTCCATTTAAAGGGTTTTGGTATTAATGATTTGAATAAAAATTATTAGATTTAACTAATATATTCAACAAAGGTCATACTTCTAGGATTTGATTTCATTCAGAAGCTGACTCCTCTCATTAGTTTATCATGTCCATGAATGTAATTATTCAACAATAATGATAAACTTCTAAGATAATATATATAAAATCAATCACGGTAAGTAATTTGATTTATATTTTTATATTCCTAAATTAAAATTGATCATAAATAAAGAGAAAATATTTGATTAAAAAATATAAAAATGTATTACAAACATAAGTGAAACTAAAGTTATATGACTGAATTAATTCCCATTTACACCAATATTTAGTTGAGATAAACTTAGTATAATTTCAATTGAATACAATGAAAGTGTCTTGAAGAGAGAGTAAATATAAGAAAGAAGGGAATTTACACCATAAAATGCATAGAGAATGTCCACATAGACTTAACAATAACCTAGTTATCAAAATTTTACTTTTGATTAACAATTTACTGAAATTCAGACAATCATTAAACAAAAAATAATTATGAAAATAAAAATCTAAAACAAGTGAAGGGAAGAGATTATCCTATAAAAGTATAAATAATAATATGGATCTATATGTCTCCTTTCACAATCCATAAGGACCCAACCATTATTATGAACAAAATTTTCCCTTAAATAGGCATGTAGGTCTTTGGAGTTCAAACATAAATTCAAATTCATCACATGAGGTAGTTGCAAGAATATTTGACATGGGTGGACCACTTGAGGATTATTGGGAATGATAACCATTAAATTTCATCATGAGGATATATATAAACATGTTGGGATAAATTATGAACAAATTCCCATGATGAATTTAGTTGGGATTGCATTAAGATCATCGATTGTCAATGTTTTATGTAATTAAGACCATTTCTCTTTAAGGTAAAGATTTTATCTTTTATGTTTCATTTTTTATCCTCATGTGTTGGTCAAGTTAGTTATTTGAACCATATTCAAAATTTAGTTGGGAAATTATCTAATTCCATGATCAAATTGGATGTGTGGTTCATTCTTAGTCTTTGATGGTCTTAACAACCAATGGGTTATCAATTTTATATTTATTATTTGTTTGATATATAACCAATGCATATTTGATTTTGTAGGGTACCCAACATATGGGTTTTTCTCATATTTTCTTGTCCTTGTCTTTGTTATGTAGTTTTTTTTAATTTTGTGGGCCCTAATTAACACTTGGAATCTTATTAGCACCCATGGGATTCAGCTATCTTTGTTTAGAATTTTCCTCTACCTAGCCCTATGGCCTCTTTTCATTCACTTGGGATTTCAATATATCAACCCATTACCACCATGCATCACTTTCGCATCTCTTTTGTGCATTTTGACTATATCCTTTATTATGAAGTGATATTTTTCTACATGGCATCATCTCACTCACTTGTTACTCTGACATTTTACCTTGCTTGCATGGTCTACCACAAGATACTAGGGTAGTAGAATTACACTATGTGGCATCATTACACTCACACACTCACCTAGGTATATTACATATCTTTTGACCTACACAAAAGTCTTTGGAGTAGTGAGGTAGAGGAATTATTCAATGTGGCATAATCATGTTAACCTACTATTTGGACACTTTATGTAGGTACGAACATTTATGAGATAACAAAGTAGTAAGATTATTCCACATAGAATCATCCCACTAACCCTCTAGCCTAAATCATTAATGAAATCATCACCCTACTAGGAATATTTCCAAAAAATCTAATAAGTCTTTTGTAGTGGTGAAAATGTACCACATATCCCTGGGTAAATTTTTATTTAATTGGCTAAGTGCTAAAAGAATTTTGTGAAGTTGTTGGAGTTGTCAAGATCTATGAAAAGGTTATAGGTGGATCCTAGACATTCTTTGGGTACCTACGGGTATAATATAAAATACACAATCATAAATTTTGCGTTAAAATCCAATGGCTACATAAATATTTAAACTAAAAAAGTGTAAAAAGTGCCTAAGTAAAGGATTTGAATGAAACAAATAGATTATGACATGTCGAATCATGTCACTCAACTACATAGCTAATAGGCGTGTGATTTGTACAAACATATTTAGGAGCACCATCCCATAAGCTCACTAGCCCACTAGCCTAAAAAATTAATGACATCATCACCCCACTAAGTAACCTTCTAAAGAATTGACTATCTTTTGATGTAGTAGAAGTGGCACGTGTCCTTGGGAAACTTTTATTGAAATTATCTAAGTGCCTAATGTTCTTTTTGAATTGGCTAGAATCTTTGGGTGTTGTAGGAAGATGACACATGGCTCTGAGAAGCATCAAAACACATTCAAAGAAAATGTTTTAAACATTTATTCAAAAGACACAAGTCTTTGGGGATTTTGTTTAGGATTTTTTTTTGATGTCAAAGTATTCATAAATTTTTATTTAAAAAAAAGTCCTAAATAATTCTTTCCTACACCAAACTTATGACTATTTATTTTCCAAACAAAAGTGATAAATAGGAATGCCAATGAAAAATGTTGAATAACTTCACTGAATACCAAAATGTTGAAATCAAGTTCTATAATTTTTTTGCTAAAGGGTATATGTCAAACACTACAAAAATCTTTGGGCCTTTTATAGACTCTACTTTGCATAGAAATTTCAAATAGCCACTACCAAACACAAAGTATGACTACCATTTTTAAAAACACAAAACCCAGCTATTCATTTCACTAAATGAGCTAGGATAACCTACAAACTAAACATTTGAAACATAGTTAGTGGCGTAGGTTTAAAAAATAATGGCTATATATTTGGAAAAAAATGGCTAGCTTCTAAGACAATGAATTTGAAAACCAATGGCTAACTATTTGAAAATAAATGGCTATGTAGGGTTGAAAAAATGACTAAGTGTAAAACAAACCCATGCACAAAGTTAGACATTTGCTTAAATCCAAAGGGGAATTAAAATGAAAAGTCACTAAGTCAAAAAGTGAAACTTTATAAACATTCAACCACTTAGATTGAAATTGAAATAGAAATGGATCAATTTTCCTAAGAAAATAAGCAATAGACTTTCAAAAAAGTTTGATAATTTTCATAAACCTAAGGTGAAAAATCCTAAAAGGAAGATATGTGTTTCAAAGCACAAGTAGGAAAATAAGCTAAGACGTAATAGAATCATGCAGATTTAGGTATTAAATGAAATCATTTCTAAATCAAAGCTTGGACTTAATTAAATAAATATAAAAACATTAAACTAAACCTATTCAGTCACTTATAACTTAAATCATTTATTAAATTTATAAGAAGGTTAATTTAATCCAACAACCATAATGAATTCTTGAAAGATATAAGATTAGACTCTAGATTATAAAGAGGGTCCACTTTTTTAGATTTAAAATGGGGCATGTTGTGCAAGCAACAACAACTTCTCTAAAAATAATACACCCATGTTACATTTTTATATAGTAATTTACATTATCAAATTTAAGCCTATGTACTTACGCATGCCTTTATCTAAGCTAATATATTTTGTAGTGGACTCGATATGTTATTTACTTAACATTTTTTTACTAACATATATATCCAAGGAATAATATAATATTCTCATATTGATTGCTTACAATTAAATTCTCACATTTTTTCACTTCCTTGAGTGTTTTTACTGATTGCTTTTGTATCACATTATATTTCTTTTTTGATCATTTGAATATGATCCATTGATCTTTCCCCTATGCTTATGAATTCCTATTTTTACACTTGAATACATTATTGTTTGTTGTATGTAGACATTTGAATGTGTCATTCTATGCTTTGTGTACATTTGACCAAGTCATGTTCACTTTATTGTTAAATATTTTAACATGCCTCTTATATGAGGTCTCCTTATACCATTACCTTTTATTTTTCATTTGAGTGCTTGTGTGTATGTGTGTTTGATTACTTTGTAAGCTTATACTATTATATTATATAACTCTCCATGATTTACATCATGCATATTAGGACATGATGTGATCACATACTATGTACCTCATTTCTATATCTACCTAGACATGCTACTGATATATGGTACATGATATAGACATATATTATACAATTATCTTATCCCTTTGAGGTAAGGCAAATACCAATTTATACTTCTCCTCACCTCAAAAGGGGGGCATATTAGTGGGTGAATGACATAGAGGTATGGATTCCACATTTTTCATTATTTTAGATTACATTAGGGGAATATTATGGATACATTTTCTCCACACTTACACCAATTCTCAAATTATCTAGATTCAATTGGGGTATGCCATGGGAGAATGTCCTCCACACTTGAAAAATATCAAACTATCAAAATATTTATAGTTATGTGATTCTAATACAAAAATTTGATAAAATTATATACATGTGACCATTATTATACTCAGGTTTTAGTTTGTGACATATATAAGGTACATATTTCATGCAAAAAATCACCTTAAATTACAAAATAAAATTAGCTTTTAGATTTAAATACTAATATGGACTATGATCTTACCTAGGATGAAATTTTATGGACTTTATTGATTAGTTATACTATAGTACTTGGTTCACATTTTTTTAAGGTTGAGGTGATTAAATCCTTCAATATTAAAAAAATTATAAGTTAGACTTGATTGAATCATCTCAATTACCTTGATTTGTTGGATGGAGTGATTAAACCATACACCCTCACCAGATATATAGTGTGATTTGATTAGATTACACACACTCACTAGGTTAAAAGTATGTTTAGGTTGAATGATTGAGATGAGTTCAATGGCCATGTGGAAATTCATAGTCTCCATGGTTATGGGAATGGTATCTCTAATATCTATATATATGTATGCACTTGTAGGTTTCCAAATTGTCTTAATCTCAGATCCAATGTTTCACGTTGAAACATATATTCAAAAGTTTATTCCTAACCTTTCTCTCTTTACTTTCAAACATTTAAAATTATTTCAATTCTAGATTATATGCATTGATTATACATTCTATCATGGTTGTAGGTTAGTCACCAAAAGAGAACTTATGTTGGACTCATGTAAAGACAAGGTGTGTTGTAAAGACCTAGGTAGAAATTTATTTTATTTTAAACTAACAATTTCATTATTATATTAAAGAAAATAATGTAGACACTAAATATGAATTATATATAACCTTAGTGTTGTATACCTGGAAATACCTATTATGTTTATAACCTCTAGTTCTAATACATTCTCACTATTTAAATGCTCACATTCACTATCTCTTTCTATTAAATTAATTATCTTAGTCTAAACACTATTATTCTAATGACCAAGACTTATATATTGTGTATAAATAATTAAAACCTAATCATTATCCTTTTGTACCATTTTTGTACCTAGACCTATTTTCTATCATTTAGGACACTTGTGTCCCAATCAGATGCCTATGCTAACATATATGTCCCTTTTAAAACTAAGTGTCTAGTGCCTAAAATTCATAAAATATTCAAGTGATATGTATCATAAATGTTATACTTAGTGCTTTATATTGAGATATTTCCAACATATATATATATATATATATATATATATATAAAATTAACTTGCATTCATTCCTCACCTAGAAAATATCAGGAACTCACGAGGTAACTTACCAAGAGCACTCAATACAAAATTAAATTGAGTAAATATACCATATTCGTCCCTATTTACATATCATACATAGGATAATTATCCCTATATGTCTAAAATATTGAAGTATCACCTCAAGATGCATATTCTCCAAGTTGCAAGTTAGGTCAGTCTATGTACTTCCTTATCACACATTGCATCCTTATGCACACACAAGCCAACATGTAAGGGATAACTAAATAAGTACGAGGTCTTATTTTATTATACATGTATATAGTACCCATGTATAAATGGGACCTTTGGGTATATCAACACTATGTTCCCACTATACCATTTTTTCCATAGTCACTCCAAGGGTGAGGAAGCTAGGAGTTTCATAATTTGACAAATAGAGATAGCATGTGCATATAATCTATACACATTATAAAAAAATCATTGGAAAACCTAAAATGGTATAGGTGGTTACACACACACACACACACACACACACACACACACACACACACACACACACACACACACACACACACACACACACACACACACACACACACACATATATATATATATATGTAACCACCTATACCATTTTAGGTTTTCCAATGATTTTTTTATAATGTGTATAGATTATATGAACATGCTATCTATATATATATATATATATATATATATATATATATATATATATATATATATACATATATATAATATTCCATATTATCACGTGTCCAAATTAGACACCAATGCCAACACAACCATCCACATCTGATGCAAGAGTTTGAGGCCACAAAGTGAAAATTTCTAAAATCTTATGATTGTTCTATAATTTTGATCCAAACTACTTCAAAATTGTTTCAATATAGTTATTCATATTCCTAATAATCCATCTAAGTACTCTTATTTTAAATTTATTATAATATCAATCAATGATTATAGTCAAATTTTTTGTCATATCTTAGTATTATAAATTTTAAAATATTATTTATCAAAATTTGGAAATTAATTTGCATGTTATAGATATATTTATCACCATTGTTCTTAATCATTTTTATATTATTAACCCTATACTACACTTTTACCAAATAGAATTTAGGGTTAAACATAGATAATTATTCTATACCATGTATTTACTTTAGTTCTAATGTTTTCAATATCCCTTGCCTTCAAATTTTTATTAATATTTTGACATTTATGATAGTTATCGAATGATGAATTATCCTTTTTAAAAGTGTGATATTATTATATACTATTTGTGTCATGATACAAATCAATGTGTAATAATATTATATTATCCCTCAAACTTAACTATATATGATTGTTTTTGTCTTAGCGTATATTGATTTTATGTGATCACATATGTCCTATGCATACATTTATTATATAATCTCCATACAAAATAATTCATGTAAATTTGAGGACTGCATATTTATATGTGCACTTAATTTTTTGATACATAAATTTAATGTTCACATAAATAGTGGGGACATATTTATTTCATTCAATTCCTCAAGACTAATTTGATATTATACTTGGTGCATGCTAGGTGTTGACATATTCTATGGATTATTCATATCCTTTCTACTTTTTTATTATCCTTGCCTCTTGGCCTTGATTAACTAGATAAATGTGAAATTAAATTCAAAAATGGTATGAAACCAAGACCTATGAAGGATATATTTTCTTTGTACACATTTTTAATTAATTTTATTCATCATATACATGGTGAATTACATACCTATATTCTAGGCATAGGATTTTAAAAATATACATGAGTGTGATGCTAACATATTGGCTAAATATGATACATGGGCATATATATGTGGGGTATTATTTACACCATGAAAACCTTTATATGTCAATAGTATGAATACATTGGGGGCATCTTCATACACTTATCATGTTTTATCTTTCGATATTGGTCTATTTATCATTATAGAGTGCTATAAATGACTAATTATTTCTTATATTTTATATAGTAATATTTTTATAGATATTATTATTAATTTCTATATTAGATGATTGCATGTAATGTTATGTATGTTAAAATAATTTATTTTATTTTGATGATTATGCTTTTGTGTGATTATTGAGTTACATTATGATGAGTGTTATATGAGTGCATCAATTATTTCTTATAACTTTGAGTGTTAATTATGTCATATGATCATCTAGTATGAGTCACTATCATGTCATCTTAGTATTAGGTTAAATTAATACCATGTCTTGTATGCTTATGTGATTATAGATCATGATATTGTGTTTAAGATGGGGGCTTACATATTTGATTGTTATAGTAATATTGATGTCATGATTCTTATCAAGCATATTTATATTATGTGTGATGCCATGAATTATATCGTGTATCTATATAAAATATTAAAAATATGTACTTAATTTATATACTTACTAAAAATTGAGACTTTTATTTTTGTTTCCTTTTATTAAAGGTTTTGTATGATCTTAAATGATCAAATATTTCTATGATGTGATATATTATCATGTTTTTATAAATACATTGCATGATAATATTTTTAAATATAAAACATGGTTTTTAGATGAGTAACTCATAGGATTCATTCATTATATCAAAATGGGGATTAAAATGGGATTATATTATAGATTCAAGTCATGGTAGATAGATAATTCACATTTTGGGACATTCTATGTGATTCAGTTGGGTTAGACTAAACATATTGGAGGGAATTCTATATAACTATAAAAAATAATTAAGACATTATAATGCATTCTAAGATAGATTATATTAATAAAATGTGTCAAATTGAGTACATTTATAGTTATTATATGACAATAGGAGAGACATATGGTGGAATTCTATATCACTTTGAGGTACATGTGGATCATATTTGAGAGATGGACTTTGTTCATGAAATCACTTTTTTATATTATATATTATGGATCAATGGGTAATGATGATAGTATGTAAATGGTTTAGGTATATATCTATTTTCAAGGGTTGATATTTTGACATAAAAACATAGTTTAGGGTTCCACATTTACTTACAAGCCTAGTTTTGGGGTTTTGCATTTACATATAAACATGATTTCATGTTTTTAATTTACATTAGAACCTATTTTTTGCATTCCAAAAAATAATTACTATGTTATTTTGGGTAGTATGGTATTGATTTATTCATCACTTTGTATATACTTATTTTTCATCTTTATCTTTTACTAATTATGTCTCTTACATGACTAGTTAGTGAATAAATATACATGTGTGCATGTCTTAAGGAGTGCACCAAGAAATTGTATTTTTAACTCATAGTAATTTATGAGAGATGTTTACATAATATCTAGTTATAAATAAATAAATATCAGTTGGCATACCTTAAATATAATTACATATTCATTATTTGTCTCATTCATTTCTTGTAATCCTCCTTATATTTTTACTACATCAAAACTATCAATATATCTTTTCCTACTTATTTATATTTATAATATAAATACATTTCCAATATATTTCAAAACTTGTGTGTGTATTATATATGGTATCATAAATACAACATAGTAATGTGTCATTTAATAACATTATACTATATAAATATAGAGAGATATTATTTGTATAGAGTTATAGTTTATTTCTAGGTTTGGATTTATATATAGGTTCATAAATATCATTCCTAAGACATAAAACACTCGTATTATCTACTTGAAATTAAATTTATACCATTAAGTAGTAAAAATAGGATTGGGAGGATAAATTATTACTCTTGTGGAGGTCAAGCCTTGCTCAGGGTCATTAAGTTTCAATAGGATTATTATAACCAAAGAGGTTCCTAATAGTATTTTAAGTTCGTAATTATGTACATGTAGGTCTTCATCCTTTCCATTTCAGATATTAACCTACAAAATCTATTTTAAATTACTAATATATCTAAAAGGGGAGATTGATGTGCTAAAAATTTAACTTAATGTAAATATATCTATCCATATTTTATTTTATTTTATTCAATTATTAGTTATGTATGTTTTACTTATTGTTATAGTACCATGTATGTTATATTCATTTATTAGGTCAAATTTTTGTTGAAATATAACATATTATAGGTTTCTTAGGATTTCCACTAAAATCATATTATAGGACCTTCTCTTCCTTATATTTGACTAAAATGTAACTACAATAATTTATTTTAGCTTGTTTTCCATATTAGATCTAGGTTTCTCTTATCCATTAGTTCCTTGCATGTATATTCCTTATTATATCTTTTATACCCATTTTATTAACATTTTTTTACATAATTTATTTTATATTAGGACATGTTAATACCTTGTATCAAATACATTAGGCATAAGATTTGTAACCCTATACCCCTAAAACCATCATTTCATTAAATTTGGACATAATCCAATCCAAATTGAAAACCAAATATAAAATTATTGGATTTTATAGTATAAATTAATTAAAATATTGGATTATAATTTCACTATTATTAGAATATATTTTTTTAATTTATTGGAATTACATATCATATTTTATAGATTCCAATTTCAATGTTTTTGGAACTTAAAGTTTTTAATTAACTAGTAGTATATATTATTCTAGTTTGTTGAAATAATTCATTTTTTTTAAAATTAATGTTTAAGTAATTAATATTTTATTTTGATGAAATCAATTCAACATCAATTAAATGTTCCTCACTCAATTGGACGTTAAGTTTAGATAATATTGAAACCATCAACTTTCTCTATGAAATCAATCTTTTCGAGCTATTGATAGCATAATCATTATTTTAGGGAGTGTAATCAAGTTTATGATATCATCCACATCAAGATGAAATTCATATAGTATACTCTCTATTGAATGTATTAATCTGTTAATGTATTTATATGGGTGAGATCCCCAAAAAATCTTATTACAATATTATCAAAAATAATCTTATCTTCATATAAGAATATATTAGATTCTTAACTTTGTAATTGATAATATTCCTATATAATTTATGTTTTTTTAGTGGTAAATAAAACTAGTATGTCAATAGTATTTATAATTTCTAAATTTTATTCTTCATTTGTCTTCACAATTTTCTGAAATTGTTCATTCTATTTTTTGAAATTATTAAATCCTTGTCCATGCCCCATACTATGAAAAACTACAAATGTGATAATGCTAAATTTGTGATATGGTCCCACTTGTTGTGTTAAGTTTTCATTACTCTTAGTATTTGAATTATCCATCTTGTATATCTAATCAAATTTTGTGACTCTCCATTCATTGATTTATATTTTAATTTTTCACATATATGGTTTTATGATTCATTTTTCATCTAGTTCCTAGTACTTCTAATTGATTTGTGAAATTTTAATTATCAAGGGAGTTCTACCCAATCAGCTTACCCATTTTACTTTGGTGTCTGGCATTTTATACTTTCCCATGGGATATGTAGTAGATGTATATGGATTTATTTTTCCACTAGTGATTCAAAATGTGGCGATCCAAATAATTATACATATTTTATTCCTAAGAATCACATTTTCAATCTTATGGACTATGAGAAAATGATAAATATTTTTGGTATTTCATAATATTCCAATCTTGTGTAGAATGGGCACATACCTATTATGAAAAATATGAAAATAATATGAAAATACAATTTCTAACCAATATTATGTAAAATAATCTTTGGGGGATTCTTTAGTGAAGTACTACCAAAAATTCCCATTTGACACATGGATGCCTGCCAGCTCATCCAAATTTACATTACTGTACTTTCTCATTCATATAGAGCACCCAAAGACAAAATCCAAGGTGGCAATTAGTTTTGGTATTTAAAATTAATGTGATAGGTGTCATCTACCTAATAATTTATAGCCTTCATGTACTTATATAAAATCTCTTTTATGAAAAGTAAAGCTCTAATACTTTACCAAGTATCATAATCCCAATCACTTGGGCATATGACAGCTAATCTAAATACTACTGATATGCCAATTTTACACTTGGACATGAAAACTCATCCAAATTTTCAACAATATTCTCACTTATTCATCTTTATCACTTGGAGACAATCAAAGCTGACACTTCATTTTGGTTTTTCAAGATTATGAAGGTTTCATCTACTCCATACTATGAATCCTTCTTGTACTTAATAAAACCCTTTCCATAGTCCATATCCTTCTTTTACTTAGTTATTTTCATAATCCATGGACTTATTGTACCTATAAAATTTTATTTTCATAATATGTGGCCTTCATGTACTTAGAAAAAATATTGATTCCCTAACAAACAGAGCTCTAGGATTATATCAAATGCCACAATATGCTCACTCAAATCCTTACACAACAAAGTTTAAATTTTTTAAGCTATGGGTGAGAAGAACACATGGATCACTATGTGTGTATTCATTCCATTAACCCATTGTATTTAAATCACTCAAATAATGTATAAGGCTAGCAAGGTAAATGGAGAAGTGACAACATGACACATAACATCATACCATTACCTCAAGAGGGATGTCAGCACTCGAAGAATGAATAATTCCAAGAGGAAAATAATAATAATCATATAAAAATATATGACATCATCCCATCAATCTGGTAGGGATGTCAATAGTGTTCTTATGTATAGAAAATTTGGGAAAACAGAGTAGTGACAACCATCCTCATGTCATGACCTCACTCACCTAAATATTGACATATCAAAATTTCATATTAGATATCTTTAGTAAAACATATCATGAACATCATGACAATTTTTACAACCCTATCAATATAGGACCATGATATCGTAATGTAGTCTGCAAAGAACTAGGCACTAGTGGAGTATCAATACACATCCTTGTGTTCTTAGGACATATAATAGATAAGTGAATGATGAATATATAAATTTCAATTTTAAAAGAATATAAAAATTACATTTATTAGACTAATTTAAAAATAAAACACCCAAAATAAATAGGAAAAGGCCAAATGGTAGGAAAATCCATAGAAATTGCCAATATACATGTAAAATTAAAATATGAACAGTAGAAAGATAAATAGATAGATAGATATTTTAATAATGTCAATGGGAGGAAAATTCTTTTGGATTAAAAATCAAAAAACATAACCCCAATATAAGGGATCAAAATATTATACTTCTATTTATTTATAATGTTTGACAAAATTAATGCATTCAATTTGAATGTATAGTGAATCCAAAAGTAATAAATGTAGTTTGAAAAGCATAATGTAATCACATAAAAAATTAATATGTATCACATGAATGTGATACAATGTCATATGAATTTGGTAATACTATGATAAATTAATATATTATATAAAATGAGAAAAATTATGTGGATGAGTATTCCTAATGACTATTCTATGGTCTATTTTACGTAGAGAGCCTACAATATAAATATCATCAAAATAGTCAACTTTTTATAGGTTTGGCTTGATTTAAATTTTATTAGAATAGATCAAGATGAGAGTGAAATTTTGATTTAGATTATAGAATAAGGTCACCATTTTACAATATGTTAATATAAATTAGTCAACTGTATAGGTTGATGACTTTTTTATATGTAAATAAAAAATTGTATTTGTTTATAGATACATAAACAATTCCAACTACCAACTATAAAATTAATCAGCTTTCATTTAAGAATGCAACTTACTTAGTAATATTTTATAATTTTCACTAATCACTTTTACACATCAAAATAATTCCATCTCTATATAAAATTTAACCAAATATTATTAGGTTTGTATACATAACTTAATTTAACAAATACAAATTATGTAATAGTATAAAGATAACTCAATCAAAGTAACTAATTGTTATATTTTATGTTTCCAAAGAATGATGCATATTTGGGTGTAGCCCCACATGGTCTAACCATGTCTAGAATTGTGTGAATATTTTCTTATCATAATGTGATATGCCATCAGATTTATATCTCCAAAGAAATACAAAGAAAAAGGATTCTTTTTCATCACCTACAAAATAGGTTTTCTTACCTATGAATAATATGTTGTCTATCCCATACAAGTGCATGTACTTGTCTAGAATCTTTTCCATGTTTTTAGTGTATGCTAGCATGATATTTGATTTATTTGATATGATAAACTTATCATTAATTCCACACTATGATATCCCTCATGTAAAAATAAATTCCATAATTTTTAGCCATTCAAAGTGTTGAATGAAAGAACATTTTACTCATGAGTTCAAATATGTAAACCACAATCTAATATCAAATTTTTTATTTGTAATATTAAACAAGTCAAAGCTAAATATATGACTAAAGTATTTATGGCATGAAGGTGAAAAGTTTGAGTGTTCGTTCCATGATTTAAATATTATGGGCCTTATAACCATGAATAACACTCCTACTCCCAATATCAATCAATTCATTCCAAGTGGAATGCTAATGTCTGAAAAAATAAACTAATACAAGAAATAATTTTCAATAATCTAGTAATTAATAATATTTTATTGAAATAAAGTTATTAACACCATTTCACAATATTTTATGTGTAAAATATAATCTAAAAATTTACTTTGAAGATTTATTTATTTATGACAAATTCATAGTTTAAAACATGTTTGAGTAGAATTGCATAATAGTAAAAATTCTTAGGGAAAATTTCATTTTTACAATGGTACGTGTTTATCAAAAAATTATGATTAATTATAAAAATTATAACCTTAACATAAATTTTTTTGTAAAATCACCAAAATAATTTTTCATTAAATTTAAATTATATTTAAAAATCCTATTTGATATCTAAACCAAATATGAATGAAAACATCTAACTAAGAATCAATATTAACAAAGGATAGTCTTGAAAATTGAATAATGCTCACAATATTGATTTTTATTGAAATATTTTAAAATAAATTTGATTTTATTTCTCTAGTTCAACACTTTTAATACATAAAGCTAAATATTATTTCAAAAAATATATTACATCATTTGCATCCCTAATCAAGGCTATTTTTGTAAACAATATCATCATAAGCGATTTTCCCCTTACAAAAATTTTTCAAAGAAAAATTTCATTGGAATGATAAAATTTTCTTTAGGTACACCTTTGTTTAATTGGTTGAATACAATAGTGTTTTCATAATTAAAAGGAATTATAGGTTCCTAAAAAATCATGTTTAAATTCTTAATAAATATTCTTGCATTTTGTTATAATGCTTAGAACCCAAACAAAATAAAGGATATGCATCCATTTTAGCATTTATAAGTAGTTTCATTGAAATTTTCTGCATGTTGAAATCTATATCATACATATACCAAAATTCTAATTGAAACTATGATGAAGCAACTATTGAAAATTGGGTCAGATATCCTCTTGGTTATGTATACTAATTGTTGACTTATAGTGGAGTGTTACATTTTTTTTAAAAATGTTTTTGAATTAAAAATCCTTATAAGTTTAGAACAAGAAAATGTTTTTTGAAGTCATTGAAGACAATAATAATTTTGATATTTAACATTACATTCAATTTATTATTGAATGTTATTATAGTAATATGATAGTTAATATTTTTACCCACATTCTTAGGATTGACACATATTGTACATCGTCTACAGTCAAATCTACAGAAGAATTGAAAATTATAATTATCTAATGCTTGAAAAACATAATCAAACAAAATTTATTAGTACTTAGTGATGAATTATTTTGTAATTTATTATTAATTAAAGTAATTATTATTACATCTTTATGATGTAAGTGAGAAAATTATCAGTTCATGCTCTAATGTAGGTGATATGTTTACCACAACCAAATACATGTTATAATGAAGTTCATCTTGTCAGTTATCTATGACCTATAATTATTTACTTATATCCCCTTGATATGAAGTCGAGTCTTTGTTTAATTCATCATCTATGTTCATCAATTTTTTTAATGGATTTAAAGTTTATAACATCATGAAACATATACTTTTAGAATGTAAATAATTTATTGTGTAAATATGCAAATTTTATGATATAAATTATTGTCAAATCATGTACATAAATGGGGGTGTTATGAGATATTTATAGTATTATATAGGCATCATATCTTATTTTATATTTTGCACTATAGATATTAGTGAAGTCATCTTTAAATATGCAATAAATTTTATTGCATTTGAGCTTATATAAAGTATTATACTAGGGGATGAGTTTGTCATACATCTTGATAACATGTGCTCCAAAACACTAAAATATCTCCTATATTTGAAAGGATTTTTTTGCAATATAACCCTAATATGGTTGGCCTCCTAATGTCTAAGTGTTTAGTGTGTGACTATTGAAGATCTATTCCCACTTCTTCATTGACCCTAGCTTTTAAATAATGCATACCAAATATGTTAAAGACCACTAATAATCCCTCAAACCAAAATTTCTATTTCAAAATCCCATAACATCATTTGGAAATTATTTCATTCTTTTCTTTTTTCTTTTTCAGGTAGATGCATACAAAATTATGAAATAAGTAAGATTTGAGCACTGGAACAAGAAATATGCACACACAAGAATTAAACTAGACCCAATGTAGGAGAGTAGATCTATAATATCACTTTATGTTACATTGGTGAAAACATTGAATTTTTTTACAATAACCACATCTAGACAAAGATAAATATGGTTTTATACTACTCCCAATGTTTTGCCCAATATAAAAAGAAAATCACAATAGCATGTGAACTCATAAGTATCTTCCTCCCTTGGTAGAGAATTGTTTCTAACTAATGATATATATAGTTTCATTAGGTCGATGGAATCCTTTGGTATCACCATATTTTCTTCTATTAGTTTTTGGACCCCTTTCCTTTTTTTCCTTTTTCTCTTTCCATTTTCAAATTCATCACATACTTGAAGAAAGTGAGTTTCACGAAAGCAATGTTTTTTTTCACATTTGATGTATCATAACCCAAAATACCTATTAGTTTAGGAACCTATAAATGTAAATAGTTTATAATTTTTAACCTTGAGACTCTAACTTCCTTCACTCATTTACAATAATCACTTAAATTTTATTCTCTCACTCTAGGGTCAATAGTCATGTCCACTAATAACTTTATGTGTGATCACATACCCTTTGTGCCTCTAAATAAAACTTTTATAAATTTATCCAATGAATTTGTCTTGAAATCTAGGTCACTATCTTTCTTAGGGATAAAATCCTACCCACCATTTATGTAGAGATAAAAAAACCCTAACACATTTTTACTGTATGTCATCAAGAAGAATGAGAAATTTCAGCTTATCATTAAGGATATCAAACTTTTATTTTTTAAAAATATTCCTCATTTATTATTCAAATGCCTATATGGAAACTATCGGAGTTGTTGCCAGAATCTGGATAACGCGAGTGCAATGGAGACGTGATCACACAAGATGAACAAGTGCACACCATAAGATGCTAAAGCAATTTGAAAATAAGAAGATAAATTAAACAAGATAAAATGGAGAAAACTAAAATCTGATTAACATGAAATGGCCAAAAATGAAGAATACATATATGAGAGCTAGAAAGTAACTCTTCCACAAACGGTGGTCAAAGCACCCCAAGAATAGACTCCTCCACAAAAGGTGGTCAAAGCACCCCATGAATAGACTCCTCAAAAAAAGTTGGTGACAAGGTGCTAAGAACAGATAAGTACTCCCATACCCAGAATAGCTGGTCAAAGGAGTCACTTATGACATTCTTATGACACCTTATGACACAAATATGACACACAATCTCCACATAAGCTAGCTTATCCCACGAATGTAGGAAAACTCCATGTATGCACAAATATATAAGATTCCCTAATTAATAAATAGGGAAAACTAAAAACCTACACTAATACCCCCCCATAAACGCAGCTTAGGTGGGCAGTGTGGAAATAAAAAATGGGTCCTAGCAACTAGGCCTGATGAGGTACCCATGTACAAATGCAATCTCCCATAAGATAGAGAAAAGGAAAAAACTCATAGGAAAAAACTCCCCCACAAAAGAGATACATAAAAGAGGAGAAGAGGCTAGAAGGCCCCCCTAAAGATGATGCTACTGCAAATGTAGACCGCACCCCAAGAAGAGCTCATAGATGAATGAACTTGCTCTCAATGAAAGGTTTGGTGAAGATGTCTGCAACCTACTCTCAAGACTGGAAAAATATCAAGTCAATGACCTGACTATGAATAAGTTCTTGAATTAAATGCATGTGAATCTCTATGTGCTTGGTCTGTTGGTGCTGAACTAGATTCTTGCAAATCTGAATGGTACTCTGGTTGTCACAATAAATGATGGTGGGCTGCCTGATAGGAATTCCAAACTCAGAAAGAATTCCCTAAAGCCAAATAGCTTCAGTAGCTACATTAATAGCTCCCATATACTTTACCTCTATGGATGATATAGCAATAGCATTCTGCTTCTTGCTAGACCAACTGATAGGACCTAAACCTAGAGAGAAACTATAACCAGAAGTGGACTTGTGAGTCTATGAATCACTAGCCCAGTCTGAATCTATATATCCAACAAAGTCAACCTCTATGATAAATCTATAATTAATCCCATATCTATGTGAACCATGTATGTAATGCAAGATCCTCTTAGCTACTTTCCAATGCAGCTCATGGGGTTCCTACATAAATCTGGAGACAAGTCCCACTGTATATGAATTGTCGGACCTAGTATGAGTCAAGTAGATGAGACTACCAACAAGTTGTCGATACCAGGTGGCATCAACCAATGGTGAAGAACAATCAGTCTCAAGCTTGACTCCTAATAGAAAAGGAGTTGGAGATGGCTTGTAATTAGCCATGTGAAATCGAGCCAATAAGTCTAGAGCATACTTAGGCTGTGCAAGAGAAATCCCTAACTCTGACTGTGAGATCTTGATGCCAAGGAAGTAGTGCAACAAACCCAAGTCTATCATGTCAAATCTATCTTGGAGAGATGCCTTCACCACTACAATAGCTGATGAAGAACTCCCAGTGATCAGAAGGTCATCAACATATAGAACCAAAATCAAGAGTGAATCATCTTGCCGCAAGAAGTAGACATTGGGATCAAAATGGCACCTAGTGAAAGCCGCTATGAGAAGGAAGGAGTCCATCTTGGCATACCAAGCCTGAGGGGCCTGTTTGAGGCCATAGATAGATTTCGAAGAATCATGAACAAATTCTAGTAATTGCTCCATGTGAATCTCCTCCTCTAGGTCTCCATGAAGAAAGGCACTGTTCACATCCATATGATGGACATCCCAACCATGTGTTGCAGCAATAGCCAAGGTGAGTTGGATAGAAGTCATCTTTACAATAGGTGTAAAGGTCTCTGAGTAGTCAATACCTGCCACCTGTGAGAAACTTTTGGCAACCAATCACACCTTATACTTATCAACCGACCCATCTACTGCAAACTTGGTCTGATATATCCACCTACATAGAACCATCTTTCTTCCCTTAGGAAGTGAATTCAAATCCCAAGTGTGATTTTTGATTAAGGAAGAATATTATTCCTCCATAACATTATCCCAATTAGGTACCCCTGATGCCTATCATAAAGTCTGTGGATCTGAA
The DNA here is from genome assembly GCA_037957365.1 of Torreya grandis. Lineage (NCBI taxonomy): Eukaryota > Viridiplantae > Streptophyta > Pinopsida > Cupressales > Taxaceae > Torreya > Torreya grandis. The sequence continues at coordinate 647,838 of JARHVA010003371.1, read as the reverse complement.
ACTAAAGCAAAGAAGGCATGTGGATCTCTCTGAAAATCCCCCTTAGTACATCTGTCATCTGCAGGATCTCCTACCCAAGTGCCAGTACTCTCAAGTGTCTATCTAGCCCAAAGTGGCCCAGAAGTGGGTGAGTCAAGTGCTAAATCCTCATCCTCTAACTAACTAGAGGTGGATGACTCTACATCACTATCCTTGCTGTCTGAACTCAAAGAAGAAGAAGATGACTCTGGCTCAAGACCCTATTATGGCTGATTTGAATCTGACGAGGAATCATCATGAATAAGTAGATCTAATGAGGGAGAAGAAGTGTCAAGTGTTGAGTCTCTAGGACTCTCCTAAAAATGGACACTTTTCTTGATAAACAACTCATGTGTGACTAGATCTAGAAGGTGATATCCCTTAATACCATCCAAATATCCTATAAAGATGTAAGGCTTGGACTGACATTCCATGGCTTTGCATTTCTTCTTCAGAATGCGGGCCATGGCTGGGGATCTAAAAACCTTGAGGTGCTCAACATTATGTTTCCTTTTATGCCAAGCTTCAAAGGGTGTAATCCCTTTCAATGCTTTGTGAGGAACCCTGTTCTGAATATAGAAAGCACAATTGATGGCTTCGGTCGAGTACTGTGGTGCTAAGAATTTGGATTGAATCATAAAGGTAGCCATCTCTTTCAAGAACCTATTCTTATGTTAAACAAACCCATTCTGTTAAGGACTATAGGTGAGTGTTCACTACAAATCAATCCCCTCTATGGTGCAAAGCTGCTAAAACTTGATGCTGACATACTTCCCTCCATTATCAGTTCGAAGAACCTTGATGGATTTCTCAACAAGAGCCTTCAAGTCTAGAAAATTTTCAAACACTTTAGACTTTTGTTTGAGAAAATATATCCAAGTGTACCTAGAGAAATCATCAATGAAAGTGAGGATGTACTTGGCCCTTATGAATGATGGTTTGGGAAAGGGTCCCGATACATCACTGTGGACTAACTCCAAAGGTTGTGAAGCCCTCCAATCTTTGCCTTTGTCAAATTTTGCTTCAGGATGCTTCCCGAGGGATCACCCCTCCCAAAGTCCTTTTGAGAATTGGACACGAGGTAAGCCAATGACCATGTCATTTTGACAAAGTTTCTGAAGATAGCGGTAGTTAAGGTGGCCAAACCACTCATGCCACAATTTGCTAACTCCATCTAAATGAGTCAGCAATGCTATAAGAGAAGAATTTGATGTAAAATGTTAAAAGGTGTATATCTTGGCTTGGTGATCTGCCCTTCCCACTGCCACTATAGTATCACTATGTAAATCCCTGATAGACACTAAATCTAGTAAAAATTCAACTCTCATGCCCTGACCAATGTGAGTGATTTGGTACACTGATAGGAGATTGGTTGAAAGAGAAGGAACACTTAGAACATTATTGAATGTTCTTCCTTCCATTTTAATTTACCCTCTCCCTGAAATAGAAACTGATGTGTCATCACCCAAACTAATTGAAGTCATGCTACAAGGCTCTAAAGATGAAAACTCAACTAGTGAAGAGCCCATGTGGTGAGAAGCACCTGAGTCTATGACCCATGAATATTTAGAAGCTGTAGTTTTTATAAGGGCCTTGCCCTTTTCTTTCTCCTTACCCTTCCCTTTTTCCTTAGTAGAATCTTAGGTTGATGAATTATGCTTGATAGCCTCGAGAACACCTATGTTGTTCTTCTCTAGAAGATGATTAAGGTGATCTATTTGTTTCTTCATGCATTTGTGTTCATCATGCCCTGTCTTTTTACAATAGGCACACTTAAACTTCTCCTTCTTAGTTTTAACATTGGAAGAGGAAGTCTCAGTGTTGTTTTTGGCAAGATTGGTGTTTTCTTTCTTTTTCTCCTGGTCCTTGTTCTTTTTCTTCTTCTCCTTTGCTGAAGTCTTATCCTTACCATTTCTAGCTATCAAAGCTTGGGGTTGAGTAGACTTCATTGTGCCCATTTGAATTAGATTATCTTTCTCCCTAGTCAAGTCGGCAATGAATGAATCCAAAGAAGGCATTTTCCATGTAGTGCTAAGGGCACTTTTTGTGACATGAAAAGTGGAGACAAAGACTGAATAGCCTGGACCCAACTTTGGGAGAATAGAAAGAATGAGTTGATCATCTTTTTTCTCTATCCCAAATTCTTTCAATTGCAATCTAACAGCCTTAAACTTAGTGAAGAAGTCTTGTAGGGTGTCAAAGTTACTAGGACTTAGACTTATGAGTTCATTTTTGAGCTCATGACCTCTCATCTCATCAAGCTTCCCAAAAAAAATTTCTATGGTGTCCCATATGTCATTAGGATTTTGGAAGGATTCTAAGTGGAAGAGAAGTTTTGGAGACACATACAAGCTCAGTAACCCAAAGGCTTCATCACTACGGTTGTACCACTTAACCTTTTCAGCATCTGTGTTGGGTTCTATTTCTATACCCATGGTGATCCTATACAACCCTTTGCTTCTAAGAATGATTGACATTTTCACTTTCCATTCATGATAGTTGAAGGGTGTTAGGGGTTTAAGTTGAAAAAAGTCCATTTTTAGCTGAAATTAGGTGAAGTTGTGTTGATTGCAAATTGTGAATGTATGTAAAAAGGAGAATGAAAGCAAGTTGTGAAAAGCAATCACACCCCCCAAAATATTGAGCGCCCCCCCAAATATTCAAGTGCATGCTCAAAATACGTTGGACTCAGCTGAAAATGCATCTTAGAGCAATCAGTGCAAGACTAAAGCAAACAGGACATCAGACTCAGTCAAAAATGAGTCCCAGGAGACCCAAATTTTTGGCACTTTATAAACTAGTGCATTTTTGACAATTAACAATTCTAAACTGTAGAAAATTGAATTACAAGAAAATTTTAAAAAAATGGCACCCAAAACTGAGCTACCGTTTGCAAGATTTTAAAGTTACAATTTTCTCGTAAACTAGTGTTTTTACAAAAAAAGCACTAAAACATTAAAAAATGCCTGTTATGGGGAGAGAAAGTGGCCTTCCAACTACTCATTGGATTTGGCATAGAATGAGAAATCCAAAAAAAAGGTCTTTGTGAAAAAAAATTTAATTTATTGTCTTGGTATGCGTGAAAGCAAGTTTACCTTCCTCTTTTAGTAAAAAAATACAACTAGTAAGGCAAAAATGAATTTCCAGCTACTTTTTTTTTCACTTTATTTTTTAATAAGAGAAAGGGAGATAGCTGATGTGTTATGTCTAAGACTTGATAGGCACTACCAAGAAGATGAAATTAGGGCTTCACCAATGAACATGAACCCTTCAACTCTTCCAACGCAATGCATATTTTAGTACTTCAACATAGACTACTGGAGTTAACACTTCCAGCTAGTTTTTACCATAGAAAAGACAAAAAAAGTGTATAAAAAGAAGTTCTAGGTGTAAGAAAAGGGACGCCAAATAGGAAGTGGTTCCAGAAAACACACACTGCAGAATTTTTCCAAAAAAACAAAAAAAGTAAATCCACACTGCTGTTGGGCGTACGGCCTGACTGAGGCACCTTGCTGGAAGGAAGAAGTAGAATGTCTTTGCCAAAAAAGAGGGTGCACTTCTATTTTTTTTAGATAGTAAAACAAGAACTACAACAGGTGACATCCCAAAAAAGGGGCGTAGAACTAAATTTTTTTGCAAAAAAAAAACAAATAGCAGACCTGTGCCATACGGCCTAAGGTGCCTAGCTGGAAGGACTGGGCATCAGCAGAAGTGGGAAGCACTTGAATAAAGTTGGCACATAATGTAGACCTTGGTGCTAGACTGTGTGAGTGTTGATTGCTTTTGTTTTGAGTGGGCAGCACTTGGAGTGGTAGGTGTTTGGTCTAAGCAGCGCTTGGGCTGGAAACCTTCACTTCTTTCTACCAGAAGCCCCACATTAAAGGTGGCATCCAAAAAACAAAATGCAGATATATATATATATATATATATATATATATATATATATATATATATATATATATATATATATATATATATATATATATATATATATATATTTCTCTTGCAGAATGACAAAACTAGAATTCCTCTGCCTTGCTAAAGAAAACCACAGATCTAGACAAAGTGTCTTGGCAAGTACTAACTTAGAAGTAAATTTTTTTAAACAAATTCCGTATGGATTTGCATGAGTTTTCAAGAAACTCTACCAAAACTCTTAAATGTAATGGAATTAAACAAAAAACTACTAAGAAAGCAACATGATAATTTCAAAATAACATAACCAGACACATGATTACCGGAGTGGCTTTGATACCATATCAGAGTTGTTGCCAAAATCTGGATAATGCGAGTGCAATGGAGACATGATCACACAAGATGAACAAGTGCACACCACAAGATGCTAAAGCAATTTGAAAATAAGAAGATAAATTGCACAAGACAAAATGGAGAAAACTAAAATTTGATTAACATGAAATGGCCAAAATGAAGAATACATATAGGAGAGCTAGAAAGTAACTCCTCCACAAATGGTGGTCAAAGCACCCCAAGAATAGAATCCTCCACAAAAGGTGGTCAAAGCACCCCAAGAATAGACTCCTCTAAAAAAGGTGGTGACAAGGTCCTAAGAATAGAGAAGTAACTCCCATGCCCGGAATAGCCGGTCAAAGGACTCACTTATGACATTCTTATGACACCTTATGACACAAATATGACACACAATCTCCACATAAGCTAGCCTATCCCACGAATGTAGGAAAACTCCATGTATGCACAAATATATAATATTCCCTAATTATTAAATAGGGAAAAATAAAAACCTATAGTAATAGAAACTTAAAATAAAATTACATTAACTAGGCATATAGAGTAGCTAGATGAGTATTTTAGTAAATTTGTTCATTTTATTATCAACTTAACTCAATTCAATATTTAAACTAACTTATAGTTATATTTTTTTGTTACCTAAATTAGAGCATTGTGGTCTTTTTTCCATGATCCATAATGCCCTATATTTATACTAGTCAGTAAAGTGTGTTGGAACCCATGTTTTATCAGCCATATTTTTTTATTTACAGATATTAATTATCTACTCTATTATGAATTTGGTAGAAATAATATGAGTTTAAATTTATTTTAATTTGTCATGAAAAGATGTAAACTCCTAGTTTTGTGTAATAATTTTAATATCCACAATGGTATGTTGTCCATCGATGATGTATAAGTTAGTCTTTGGATCATGAAATTCATGTTTGAGCTCAATGTCAAGATATCACAAGTTTATTTTCTAAATGGAAGTAATAATTCTTCCCACTAAAGAGTCATATGATTACACAACATTGAGCTAACTAGTCTATCAACATTAACTAGATCAAGGGATTAATATCGGTATTGAAGAGGAGCTTGGTGGAAACATTCAAATCTAATCTTGAAATGATTTTCATTGAATAGGAAAAGTTGAATCATTTGAGATGTTGAATATTCATTTTTATTAAACTACTTTTTAACATTATTCAATATATTTTCTCCATTGTATATGTCCTTAGCTCTTGGAATCAAGATGATGAAATTTCCTCTTCCAATTTTGAAAATAGTTGTTATCTCATATATGTAAACATTTTTGAATGAATTTTTTTCTTTTCTACATATTTATCAATACTCAAGTGGTAGGGAATGGATTAATTGAATGCATATTTTTAAAGTATTATAAATTCTATTTTACTTCCATTACAAATATTTTCACTTGTCTCCACTCTAGTGGTGTCTCCATCTATAAAAAATAAAATTTTCTAACCATAGGAAAAGCAAGAGTCTTTATTATGCTTTGTTGAATGAACCATGCCACATTATATATATACACTTGAACCTAGAGTTCTATTTGAATAATTTGTCATAAGAGATCATTGTTATTTATATGCTCCACTTGAACCCTTATTACATTATTTGAAAATAATTATGTATTTATCACTATCCCAATAACATGATGTTCACCTGACATTGAATGAAATAACCATAGGTCACTATGACAGTTATATGGAGAGTATATTTATACAAACCACTCTTCATTTATTTTCTCCTAGTCTAATGCACTTTCAATAATTGTAATTTATTAGTAGGGAACACTACCCATAATAGTCATAATAATCCTTTTTGTAAAAACATTGTCATAATTTATTAGTTCAAATAATGACATTTTAAATTTGGAATGTTTTTAAACCATGTAAAAACATATTATTTAGATATATTAGTCACCAGATCATAATTTTTTTGAATTTATGGTTATTACTTAAACATATAAAGTATTGACATAGGATTGATAGAACATAAACATACATTATTAGTGTCTACTTATTGATAATATTAAACTTGTGTATAATGGGAACATGCTCATTTTGAATTAAATCTATTTTAAACATATATTATATTTTGTTTCTATTGATATTAAGTTTATATTATTGTATTTGATCTTTAAAATGAATTTTATTTAAATGGAGATGATATTTTATAAAATGGGATTTTGAATACTTTTAAATGAGACATAAATAAGGATTTTATCAATTGATCACATTCTAAACAACATAAAAAATGTTGACAGTTGATAGTATTTCAATATTTTATGCAACAGACAAATATTGATTTTGAATAAGATAAGAATAATATGAACATCCACTTTATAACAAACAATTCTATAACAAATGTTATAAATGTTCTTAGAGTCACACATGACCTACATCAAAACCTTGATAATGAAATTCATAAATTATTTAATGATGGGATAAGGATTAAAGAACGTCTAGTTAATTTTAGGCTATCTTTGAGACTCCTTGTGTTGAATGAACACATACCAATTATGAATAAGATGAGAACAATATGAACATCCACCTTCAACCTAATAATTTTAAACACAAGCTTGGGGAGATTATTTACTAGAGTACTACCAGTATGAATTTGATATTATTCCAATATTATGTGGAATAGACACATGCCCATTTTGAATAAGATAATAACAATATGAACATACATCCAAAATTATAAATAAATAAATAAAATTACGGCCCAAAATCACTCCCACTAGGCCAATCATTCATTCCAAACTATGTAACATCCTTAGGTCCATTTTATTCAAAAAATTTATGTCTCATTTACTCAACTTAATGCTTTACTTCCTCCCAATGGTTGAGGGTAGTCTATAGGGTGGAGTTAACCTCTTCAACCTCACCATTTAGTAATTTTACTTCCTTGGGATTTTAGAGAAAGTCATTTGATTGAGTTTTAAAAAGTTCATGTTTAGTAGTGGCATCCATGTTGATGTACTCAAGTGACTCTAATTATATCAAAACATGTCCTTGGAATGCAACATAACTAGTGTTAAACTCCTCACAATGAGAATTGATGTTATTTTTTAGTTCATATACATTATAGAATGATTTTATGAGTTATGCCCTATCCTTTATTATTAGAGAATTCTCAACCATTTTATAGCACTATTTTTCCTCTTGTTGAATCTTGGTTTATAAAATTTTATTGGGTTATTCTAGCTTGACAAAAATCTCATTAGCAATGGGAGATGTGGAATTGGCCTTAGACAAAAATATTTTACATACTTATATAGACTCAAAAAAATGCTCCACAACCCAACTTTACTCTTTCAATGAATTAACTTAGTCTTTAGATTATTTTAATAAAAGATCTAACAAGGTTTTTAAATTATTAGTGGATTCACCTATAAGAGGGATACCATTGACAAGTTCTTGCTCTATTTTCAAAATTGTATTAGAGAGTTTTAGAGTCATCATTCGAGACAACATTGGTGCCTTTTGATAATGCTTGAGATATTCTAATTCCTATTCAAGCCTCAAATTTTCATTAAATTCATTCTAACATTTGGCAATGACATCTTGGTATTATTTTTGTAGATGGCCATCATCATAGATATGTATAACATTTTACCTACTAACTATAAGAGATAAATTAATGAGGGTCATGCCTTCCTAAGCTTGTGAACATTATTGGGGACCCAAAAATAATTATTTAGGAAGATCCACTCCCTCTATTGTAAAATTTGTGTATGCTAATGGAATCTTAAAAATTTATTCCTTGTTATAAATATCCATATAAAAGGATAGATCATGTTGAGTCTAATTGGAGGAGTCTTATTCAAGGAAATAATAAAACATATATAACTCCTATTTAGGGAAGTTTTGATGGATATAGCCATTTCCCTTAGTAGGATCATGCTTGATTATTTAAAAATCTAGATTAGTTTGTTTTTGGCTACTCAAGCCATCACCTTGGTCATCGATTCCTAAGGTCACATATCTATCTTCCCTTTCTTGACTAGTGGTACTCTTAATGTCTAAATGTGCATCATTAGGGTCAAACTCCTTTTGTTTTGAAGTTTCTTCCAACTTAATAGTGTCTTCCTTTTAGACCCTTAGGTTAAGCTCCCTCTCAAGTGATGATTTAAGAGTCACCACCCTTTGTTTGTATACCCTAAGACTCAACATATAATGCTCTTGTCCTAAAGTAGTAGTTGTTTTTTGGGTGGTATTGAATCCCTTTTAATCCTACACTATAAGCATCCCTTAGTATTTTGGAGGTGAAGGGGTCATCCTTTGCCATTTAGTTTGTTCTTCTTACATGATCCTATTGGCATTAGTCCTTGACATTTTATCTTATATTCACTATGTTATTTCAACTATTTATAGTGTTGGGATGGAAATAGTTTCTATGGTGACCTCATGGATTCATAAATCCTCCTTCCTAGGCTTGAGCATGTAATAAGATACATGAATGTGGTACCCCATGAGAATAATATGTGTTGATATGAGTTTTATCCAATTAATTATTTTAATTATAAGAAACCCTCATTAGGTAGACATATAATTAATAAAGATTATGAGTCTCAATGCCAATTTTTTTTATCATCAATGTACACCTTACATGCATAAAAAATGTGATTTACAATTTTTTTTAAATACTTAGTAATGAAACCATATGGTAGTTTTATCTACCTTGATAAGTGATCTATGGGCTACATACAGATATATGTGAGTGAATAATATCACATAATATATAATTTATCTTGAGTTACAATCTATGTAGGATACTCCTTGGGGATATTCAATTCATTTCAAAAGGATTCCTTAATCTCATCAAACCATCCTTTCATTTCTAGCTTGTGGGAAGGATAAATGGTGTCTAGGTTGAAATTATTCCTTGGGGGATTAATTATTATGTGGGTAAACCCACTTAGATTATTTACTGGTGTATTCTATCACACCAATCTCATCAAACACTAATAAAAAAATTCTCTCCCCAAGGAAATTTATGATTTGATAGGTGGTGGGTCTTCTCAATATTATCTATTATCCTTTTATTGAAGTACTAGGTGCAATTATACTTTTATCCCTAGTCCATATATCTTGGTACATAGAGATGTACCATGTTAACCTATTTCCATATGTTCCCACCCATAAGTTTGGTCATATCCAAGTGTGCATCCACCCAAATAATATGATCTTGAAGGATATAAATGTACATGGTGTGGCCCTAAATTTTGTACTTCATAACTACTATCATATTATCAAATACCTCTTGGCCCTCCATATCCACATTAAAATCAATGACCAAACATTGTAACCATATTATCTTACTAATCTATTGGGAATTAGTTCACATGCTATACCATATAAAATAAAAATAGTCCTCATGGATGCATGAGACCAAAAATAATACCACCTCCATGGGATTCCCAAAATAAGGTAGGTTGGAAACTTGTAACACCCCAGCATCATGTAGTTGATTGAAGACTCTAAGGTTATAAGGGACTTCATTTATATTTTTTTTGTGTTTAACCTTGTTGTCATGCTATAAGTCTCCCTTATTTTTTATTTTATGATGATTGTATTAGAGAGAATGGAAAGAAGAAACCTTAGACTCACAATTTACACCATGAAAAACTAACTCAAGGTTTTGCATCTATTCAATTAAAAAGAGGGTAGAGGTGTTATAGACTTATTTTTACCCTCAAACATCATTTATGGTTCTTTCCTAACATGTTTCTTCAACTTATTGTGTTAGGTTTTCCTCTTAAACACTAAACTCATTAGTAAGTTCTTCCTTCATCAAAATATGACATCCTCTTGTACCCTTGTACTTTTTCTCTTCATGAATTACTAGTAAAATTTCACTCTTTGTGGCCTTATATTTTGGTTACATCAACCTCGTGTTCACAAATTTTAACATGTGTCCATATAATTCTCTCAAATGAATACATGTTTCCTACCTTCAACTTCCTTTACTAGTGGATGTTGGCACTTGTAACTTGTAGCTCTCTCCAAAGTGTTCTCACACACAATTCCACTCATTTTATATTTTCATGATGTTTGCTTTACTTCTTTGCTTCGAATGTATCACTAAAATTTTATGAACACATATTTTTGTAGCTTTAAAATTCTTCACTCAAAATATATAAATTCAAAATATTTCAATGATAAAGATAAGAAATGGGGACCCTCCAACCTTTTATATAATTGAATTCTTACTCACATTTACTCTCCCATGCCTTTATCCATCACTCAATAATGATCCAAATAGTATTCCATATAATTTTATTGGCACCCTTACCATTATTATTAACATTATGTATTCAATGCTATTATCCCATCCTCATTCACTTGTAATTCATGATAGCTATAAAAATATTTAATCTTCTATTTTTAAAAGTGGGAACTACTTTTTACCTCTCAACCATTCATAGTGACCTTTAATTTTTCATTATTTTCCCAAACTTATAGTCATGCACTACATCTTGTGTGCCTTATTATCCTTATGTCCTTTCACTTTTACCTTTATTTTGAGATGAAGTGTTATGAAGGTGCATAATGCAACATGAGTTTGAGTCTCTCTGGTGAGAGCCGAGTGTCTTATCCAACTAGACTAAAATGGAACTAAAATGTTAGGATACTTTTATTTATTTTAACATCAATTATCTTAGTAATTTTTATAAAGATAATAATAGATCCAAAGATCTATCATGCTAGTAATCACATAAGAAATTATCTTGTGTTCTCATCAGAAACACATATCTTTAAGATCGGTTCCCATTAGTTCTATCATTTGATGGTATATTCATTGAGATCTCTATAGTAGGGTGCTTGAATGGGTGCATAGTTCCAACCAAAAACATCATGTTGAATATAATCCTAAGAATTCACTCATTCCATAACCTATTCATAAAAAAAATAGATCAGTGCAAATTAATAAAAAAGAGTAGTACTACCATTTGTTTCCATAATAATATTATAAAAGGTGTATGAATGGAACAATTATTCTATTCCATTGTATATCAAGTATCACCATATACATGTCACAATGCACATTAAGGTTATGACTAAACATATGATTACAATTAAAATATTACCATTACAACCACCACCAACAACCTTATAAGTAAAACTAGGGGTTATTTATACATGGTTTTACCTTGATAATTCTATTATAATATTTTTATGAAAGCAATAAATTACCAATGAACATTTACATGAGTGAGTTATAGGAAAACCATAAGGATACCAAAAGGATACCCATAACTTTACCATTACTCAGATTGAAATTTTGACAACATGAGTTGATAATTTTATAGAACAACCCAAGGAGATGAAATGGATATGAGGTGAGGTAGAACTCATTACTTTCAATGTTCACAAGACCCTCAACCAATGGGAGGAGATCAAATTCCAACCACAACTTGAGTTTTTGAATAATTTATCATATGTAACCATTTGGAGACATTAATAAAGAATACTTAGGAGATATTGAATATTTTTGTGTAATATGTGAATTCATGGTTACACGAGTAGTTTTTTTATATTATTTTAATTGGTCTTAACAATAAATTATCATTAAATGGAGATGATATTCTATATCCTATTTATAATGGGATTATTCCTAATTTTAAATCACATTAAAATGAATTATATCAATTTACTCCATTATACACATCATAGACAAGTTGAAGAAGCATTATATCCTAGGATAATATGAACACCACTTTCTAAACAATACATTACAACACAAGATTGGGGGGATTCTTTAGTGGAGTAATACTAGTATCTAATTGATAGTATTCCAATCTTGTGTGGACTAGAAACATGCCCATTCTAAAAAATATAATAATAATATGAACATGTAGTTTATAGCCAATATTTTATAACACAATCTTGGGGGGATTTCAGTGGAGTATTGGACATAATTATAGTATAATATTGTATAACTTTATGGCTATACTATAGCAGTAGACATAAAAATATTTTGTTCACCATATAATTGATTGTACCTAATGACATCCCATATAGAGTTAGACCTAAAATGTATATGCATGAGGATGACATGTATCTATTGACATAAATTTTGTATAATCATACTTGGATTTAACAATGAATTATACATAAATGAAGCTTATATTTTATATCTTGTTTAGAATGGGCTTGTGCCTACTTTAAGCTACAGAAAATAAATAATATTTTTATTAATTTATCCTTTTCTACATAATATAAAAAAATGTTGAAAATTGATAGTATTCTAATGTTGTGTAGAGTGGGCACATGCTCATTCTAAACAAGATAGGAATAATATTAACATCCATTTTTTAAATAATAATAATATGTAATATATGATTGGGCATATTCTTTAGTGGAGAATTTATAGTATGTAGTTGATATTATTATAATCTTATGTAGAATGGGAAAATGACCATTCTGAACAAGATAAGAATAATATGAATATCCAAAATTCTAACCAATACTTTTTAACACAAGCTTGGGGAGATTTATATTGTTCTTATCATACATTACTAAAATTTTGTGTTCTTAAAATACTTAGGCATATTTTACCATGTGAGTCTCCATTTATTTTACCCATCACACACACCCCATGTTTAAATTATGAGGAATCTTGAATGCAAATTTTTTTTTATAATGCTTGAGAAATCCATTTGGTTATTTTGAGTTTGAATTATCTACTTAAACACAATCTACAAGTTTTTTCATTATTGCAAGGTGTTCTCATGACTAAAAACATGAAATCTATGCCAATGATACGTTACATGTTTTACTATTCACCTTAGGTTTCCTTTAAATTATTACATATACATTATTACTTGTGATTTTATGGCAGTAACAAGGTTGACATGTTATTTCATTTAGTGGGTGGTTATCCTTTAGTGTTTTAAACAAAATGTTTAACACTTATGCATTTCCTAGACAAAATACTATATCCCATCCTTAACACATGCTAACATTATGCTCACCTAAGCATAAATAAAAAATGAAAAATTCATTATCTAATTAACTTATATGTGACATCATTGTAGACAGATGTACATAGAACCCTAGGAAGGCATAAAATCAAGATCTTGTTACTTATTACCATCTTAATATCCTGATGACCCAAAAACTCCATACATAATGTATAAATCTAACCTCCTTAGAGGATAAATGAGATATTTCCACTTGTCATCATCCCACTATCTTGTAGGCATGGAGTTTTTTTATCAAGGTACATGTATGAAAGATCCTAGGAAAATAGAGTAACATAAGCCATCCATGTGTCTTCATCTTACCAGTGCTTGGCTTAAATTAGAAAATTATAAATGGAATAGGCCTATGCCACCTTTAAAACATAAATATATAGACACATATATTTATTAGACACATAATCAAATAATAAATACATCAATATCAATTTATGAAGGGAGGAAAAGATACATCTATCATATTTTAATGACTAAGCATCTAAGAACTCATTAAAATGGACACATGGCATTAAAATGCCATGAAAGTAAGTTTTATGAAAATAAAATGAAACATAATGAATGAAATCCATTATTTCACTTAATTCATATTAATTTCAAAACTAATGCATTTAAGTCTCATATCCAGCATAACCAAAGCAATATATTTTGAATTGCCAATTTTAGTCTCATTATATTGCCTCCAAACTAGCTAGAGAATTGTGAACTTAGAGCCCAAGTGAATAATATAAATTAAAAAAATCCATTATTACCCATAAATTTCAAATATTTTCATAGATATATTAGTTTTCAAACAACACCAATGACCTCTTCATACTGCATCCCAATTCCCTCTATGTACTCCATTTCAGGTTCATTAGAATTCATAGATATGGCATTTGATTTAGAAGCTCTGCATCATGAATTCAAAAAATATTAAAATATTTTGGAAAAGGTCAAATAATTCAAGCCTTATAGAGTAGAGGAACAAGTTTACATGTTCACATAAAGATACATTGATGACTTACTAGCAATTAATGTTATTGGTCTCCATAATGCAATGACAAAACCAGAGGTAATGCCTTGTAGTGAATTATTATATGATTTATTATATATTAATGGAAATGTTACCAAAAATATATTTAATTTTATATTAATTAAGACACTATTAGTGTACATCAATGGGAATGAATTTGAATAATGTTGTAAGTTTCCCATACTGAACATGAAAAATGGACATGAAATGGTGAATATTGTGTTCAAAGAAATAACTTCATTAAAAAGTTATAAGAATGGGATGGTAACCTAAGAAACTTCAAAATAAAAGGCCCTTTATATACTATTCCCATTATAAACTTCAAACCATGGGTAAGAATCTCCATGGTCCTATTAAACATGATATTTGTTCTCCCAACCATTATTCATGTCAATGAGGTATGGGCATCATTATTAGATATAATTATGAATTTTAGAAAAATTATATCCCTAGGAGAAATTATCAGTACCAATTTGATTTTGGAGCTCATCAATTTATTTATTTATCTAAACATGAATTTTTATATGATGTCCTATGTGGTGGACTCAATAATTACAACTATACATGCATCTCATTATCAACCTTGGTAACCATCCATTGAGTACCCTCATAATAGGGTGTGTGATAAGTTTAATATATTCACATATTTAGTAAGAATATAAAAAGAGTAAATAATTCCTTTTATCTCATATTGTATCAAGTAATTGATGGTAATAATATAACTAGGCTCTCTGATCATATAAATAAGACTATCAAAAAGATAAATGACTATTAGTTATATCCAAAGCATACTGTGATCAATTTTGAAGTCACAAAGGCATACTCCTTACTCTTATAAATTATTATAATAGATAATGTGGTTGAGAAATATACTAATACCTAATTATTCAATAACATTGATGTAAATCTAAAGAAGGAAAATCAACGAGCATTCCATCCCACCCCCTAAGCATTAGCCAAATGTAGTATGAAGGATGGGAGTACCATTCAATTGTCAAGAAAATTAGGACTCATTATGGTCTCACATAAGTACCCTTTAGTAATTGATATCCAATAGGTAACATTAAAGGACACCACATGAAATATAATAAAAAATTATAATTAAATATAGATAACAATCATATAAACATGATAGTGTATTAATAAATGTTGAAGATGACTCTGAGGTGGCCATCAGGATGCACAAAACTAGTATGTATATAAAAATATCATGAAATATCCAATATAATCCAACCATTACCAAACAAGATGCAAAGGTGATGGAAAATCAATAATGGATTTCCAAACCCATCTATGGGCCTCCTCCTTAGGAAAAATGGGAAACACAACAAGAATGTGGCCTATATTAAGTAACTCATAGTGAATAAAGAACTAGGATTCATCCTAATTCTCAAGAACATACATCTACTATGGTTTCTCCACAACACAATTAAGGAATAAAGTCATGCAAGTGTGTATAAACTAATGTATTCTCTATGTTTCCCCTACTTCCACTAACTACTACACAATAGGTATGTCTTCCCTATTTCATATCTTAGGTTCCTATTATTTCATCTCCTTTGATGCCCTCAATAAAAATACCATCTTTTACTAAGTAACTTTATTCACCACCCATCATTCCCCCATTTCCAACTCTGATCATTCTATTACCACCTATCATTCCATCAACAATGTCTACCATTCCCATTATAGCATCACTTTATACCATTTCTACATATCCATATTTCATTTCACTTTAAACTGGGATAGAATATGCCAATCCCAAATCATTTTCAACATATATAAAGAATCCTAATACACCTCTTATTTATCCCCAAAAAATTGAATTAAAGGAGGAACCTATAGAAAAATTTAGAGAGAAAAAGGATCAAGGAGAATAGACCCTATTAAGGTCTATGATAGTGAGTAAGAATAAATAAGGATGACTAATGAATAAGAATGGATATATGGGATGGAAATTTAGGATTATTTTTTCATAAATTAAATAATTGAATCTAACTTAGAGGATGAATGGCTCTCTAAGAAGATAAATCAATGAAGGGAAAATGAATTAATGGCTCAACCTAGAGAATTCATTAGGGGAAATGGTAGTTCAACTAATACCAAGTCATTAATATAATAAAATGGATATATATTTGGAGATTAAAAATCATAATTATATAATATATTTTAGGGGTCACACCTGTATACACCCCTAGACTCCCCACCTCAAGTAACTATAACCACTAGTCATGTTGTTACTACTATTATAAGTTACATCATTTAAAACTATTTAAATACAACAAAATTTTCTACAATTATTGTTAGTAAAATATATTATTTTGATTATTTGAATTCATTGAGATCAATAACCTAGCCTCAAGCTCCTATTACATCACCAAGATTTCCCATTATTCAAATTATAGCCCAACCTACTACTATAGGGGAAATGTCCACCATAATTATGAATGTCAAGGTCAACTATACTTATATTACCAACTATTTAAAAGATTTTTTTAATACTCCAATGACCTATTTATTCTTTGGTGGAACTAGTCCGCAAACGCATGGGCCTAAAACTGAAGCACATTTTGAAAACTTAGTGTCCACTTCCTGTTTGTCCAAACTAGCCACTCCCCCTTGGATGACTTCCCATATAGAAATATCTATTGGTCATGTTCCTTAATCATACTCATTAATGGTGTATACCACTATTGACTTATTTATACCTTTGAGGCCTAGAAATTAGTTAACCTATGTCATGAGTACCTAAACTCACCTTGGTTACCCTCTTATGTTCTTCATGTGTTAAGGTAGCTCAAAAGGAGGATTATAAGTCATCATGTCAAGGTAACAAGTCAAGTGACATGATATGTCAATTTATGTTATGGTAGTTGTCTTTTACACCCTACTTGATTTTGTGTCAAGTACTCTCCTTGTGATTAGTTATGTAAAAGGATCCATAATAAGCCTTGGGTTGGTCCTAATGGTCCAAACTTACTCACATTGAATATGACCCAATGTTGTAGCTCATGACCTATCATGAATCCATCTAGATATGTTGAGGGCCTATAAGGTATGGTATGACCAAAGGGTTAAATATGATATAAGAAATATGTGGTAACTTTATTCTAGTCTTCAACATGTTTTAAGGGCTTTTAATAAGTATTGAGGTAATGTACAATGGAAATTTCACTTGAGATAGTATTTATTTCCTTAAAAAGTGGTGTTTGACCATATAATAATGATATTTTGACCCCAAATCACAACTAATACAATAAATAATTCCTTCAAAGGCCTCCATGATTACCATAATGCCATGATCAAATGGTTTCATATACAAAGGGATGTCTTTTCATAAGTTAAATGCTCTAATTTATACTAAAAGGGCCAACACATGGGAAAGAATGGATTTTTAACTTCACTAGTCATACTTCATGTTTTGAATTGAATTTTGACCCATATTTTCCCTCCTACCAACCAATAACATTTCAAGGTCTGAAAACCCAAGAAAATTTTAGAAACGAGTGTTTTGTAGGTATTTTCAAGCAAGTATGGATTCATATAGTATAATCATGGTCATTAAATGTCAAGTATCTATAAAATGGATTTAGTATAGAAATTAGGTAATATAATTAATGATTTTTAAGTTAAAATAGGTCAAAACTAACCCTTCCCATTATCTTCTTTGACAACCATGGATAGTACCTTAGGTTCTTGTTAAGTATAGATAGGAGAGAGCATATAATAACCTGAGCTCTTGGAAAGAGGAATGGGGTATAATGACCTTATAATAAATTTAATTAGTTTATATAATTATGATTTATGATTTATGAATAATGGTTAAGAAATTAGGGTAGTTAAAATTACCTTCTACATCCACATAAGATCAAGAATGGAATGGTTTTAGCATGTTTTTAGCCTAGTTAATGAAAATGGTAGTTGTGTGTGCTTTATATAAGTATTGAATAACCTTCCATTACATTATCCACCCTTGGTTAACACATGTGAGACTATGGGGACAAGAAATCTCCATTTTATCATAATTTGTAAACTAAAAGTAATGTTCTCTTGATGATGTAGGACCTGCAAAGCATAGTTTTGAAAATGGATAGTAGTTTGAGGTTTAATGATGATTTTATAGAGTTATTCAAATATATTTACCTCCTTAGTAAAAATGGAGAGATAATATGAGCTTTCAAATCCCATAATACCTTGATGTCAAGTGAAACTTCCTAGTAGTAAAACTTTAATGCAAATAAGAATTGAGTGTTTCATAATGGTGGTTGTTGGATATCATTATAAAAATATAGAGGTAATAGAGATGTTATATTCATGTATAAAAATCCATTTCTAAAAAGTATCAAACTTTATTATTGTATTCAAATCAAAGGAACTATCAACTACCTTCCCAACACCTTCACAAACCTATTTAGTAGAGTTTAAGATTCATTAGGAAAGTATAATGTATTTGTGAAATCCTAAGATTAAATTTATCACTCTATGTGTCTAATTTATAAACTCCAAATGCCTTGCCCTTTTTAGTGTATGAATAGGGTTGTCTAGAGCCCCTATAAGTCATCTTGAGCAATAATTAATAGTCCATATAAACCTCTCAAGGAACCTATGCTATTTTATGGTCTTATCAAGTATATTAGCATCATAATAGGCTCTAAGATTCAAGTTTAGAACTACATAAACCCCTATGGCCATCACCTACATGTTTAAAACCTTCTTCTCAAACCTAAGGAATGGAAACAAGATCAAAATGTTTAATAGTATTATCAAGAGTCATTGAGACTATAAAAAGGGTATATTCAAGTTTGAGTATTTATTTAGAAAGCATAACCAAGTACAAGAAACCAATTAAGGCCCAACCTTTAAAAGGTTTCAAAATCATCATATATAGTTGAATCTCAAGAACATAGAGAAGAGTCATAAATTGTGAAAATGACTATGTTAAGGAGTGTGATGACGTTTGAAAAAGGTTAAGTGAGTCTCAAACATGATATGGAATCCCCTTATACTTAGTTCATCATTTGAAAAGGATCCATTGATAATCACATACTGAGATCACTAAGCTTAGAACTATAAATAGTCTACCTCCAACATTAAATATGATATTTTATATACACATAGAGGGATAAATCATATAGATAGGTAGAGCATACAGGCTATGGTGTTGATAATAATTGAAAATTAAAGTTATTACCAAGTAATCTCACTCACACATGGGTAGTGGCTTACATGCATCCAAACATGCCTAACTAGTTAGAATGCTTGAGTTATGTGAAAAAAAATGACAAATAATGTTCATATATTTTAAATTTTATATGGTAATAATCCCCCTCAATATCCATAAAGGTATGATAAATATTGAAGAGATACATATGGGTTAGACACATAGGACACATGTACTCCAGTACATGACTATATAGGTGAGATTTTATAGTAGAGTTGGGGAAACCAATCCTCAATGGATATGGTCAGATTTAGAAACATGTTACTTGATCCCCCTAATTATATCATTTTAGACAGATATAAGAGACTAATTAGGTCTCCAACAATAACTATTTCAAGTGCTTTCACTAAATAATGATGGTTAGTGTTACATATTGATTCTTTCACTAAACTAATTTACCTATTTATCCATGGATTAATGTTATATTTGATTTGATTTATTACTTTTTAACTAAATTTTAAGTCATATTTTGTTATGGGATAGATGTATGTTAATTAGATTTCATGAATTCATTATTTAAGATGAATAATTATGACTTTTGTACATAATGATTATATTACTTGTTATGATAACATTATCTATGATGTATATCATGATTTACTTAACTAACTACACTTTTGTCATGTGTTGGATGTAGGAGAGTTCATCCCTCAAAAACATGGAGGGAGAGAATCATCTAAGAGGGTTTCATATATGGAAAAAATGAATGATGACAGTTGAGTTTGCTAAGACCTATGCACACATCACATAAGGTTGTATATATATATATATATATAATGCATTATCTATCTATTTTGATAGAGCTGGTATGTTTTAAAATATGATTCCAGTAGATATTAGAACTTTCATATTTTAAATGATCATAAGTAGTTATGGAGTAAATCTTGCATGTAATTGCATTTTGTATGTAGACTTAGTACATGATGCTGCATAAGATTACATTAGGTTAATTTTATTATGTTTGTCTTTATTTTTGAAATGTAAAATCTATTAGAAGATATTTAATTACTATTTTATATAGAATAATAATAATGTATTTTAAAATGTTATTGGATGTTAAGTTAACTACTAATGGTATTTGAAAATATAAATATAATAAAAAATATTGTGTGTGTGTGGGAAATCTATATGCACTAGTAATTAACTAAAAAATTTGTCTTGTTATAAATGGAATTATTAATTGATTTGGTCTATCTTTTTAAAGAGATAATTACCTTTGTTTCCTTTTATATTTAAGGAAATTTAACTATCCTATAAATATTAACATAAGATCTAAGTCCAATGCATATATTACATTGAGAATATAAATTATAATTATAATTTTATAATGACGTAATTGGACTTTGTTAGTAATCAACTCGGCCTTGAACATAAATATAATCATGCAAAAATTATGAAAATAAGGAAATCTCAAGTTAGTTATGGTTATTGATCTTAAATTAAAATTGTAAAGAATTTATATTTTTTGCATGTAAATCTAAATTTAAATAATTAGATGATAATAAGAGGAAGGGGATTGAGGTGAGAGGATGATTTCATATGGTAAGGAATAATGAGGTGAGTAGAGAGAAGCTTTATGAAAATCCATTGAAGAAGAAAGAGAACAATTTCAGGTGAAATTACAAAGTAGGTGGTATAATTTCATTCATGGTTATTTATATCACAAAAATATCATGGATACTCTAACCCTATCTAATATCAATGAATTGTGTGTGTTTTTATTTTTATTCAAAACTATGAACTTTTTTGAATGGACTTTATAGATGTTTCTGAAACAAGAGATATTAAACAGACATGTGTAAGTTGTTTTATGGTTAAAAATTATGCCATACTAGAAAAATTATATGGTTAATTTACTCCATATATAATTTACATTATAAATATACAAGGGTATATCCTTTTGGCATGATTCTATTATGACCAATTAGGGATTGGGACTTATATTCTAGTTTTAGTCAATTTGGATGAAACAGGTATTGTTAAAAACCTAAGATTTTGACTAAGTACTGATGTCAATTTTCTCTTAGTATGTTAGGGGATAAAAACAATATATTTATGTATATTTATAGTTACTTAAACTTGTGTAAATTTTATATATAAATGAGTAAATTTATTAAAAAGTACTTTAGATTTTAAATTCTATAAGAAATACTTTTCCTATATTTAGACTCCTATTATGCCTTGATCAATCACTACTTCTCTTTTATTATATTTTGTTGATCTAGTGGCTAAGTATGAGACTTATAGTTTTGAGGATTTACTTAAAATAATTATGTTGAGTTAAATTTGGATAATATTATAATTTGGAAAATTTTAACCTTGTCTTCCACCTTATATTAGGTTCAGTTAGCTATATAAACCTACTATGAGTTGCGCTCCAAATTTATTAGATAACTGGTAATGATTGTGCATATAATGGTTGATAAACTTGGAATGGGATTGTGTGTTGTTCCAGACTTTAGATTTATGTTATATATGGATTTGACTCAGACTTTTGAGGATCACTTTATACAAACTAAGTTATTTTTGCATATGGTTGTATATGGTGTTTTCCTTAAGTTCTATAACAAATCAAAGAGTAGATTAAGATAAATAATGATCCTATAAAATATAGTTGTTAAGGTTAATTTAGAACCTTTGTATTGTGAGGGAAATGATGTAAAATAAACAAGAATATTACTAACTTATCTTATGTGTGAGTTGGGTTATGTATGTTATAAATATGGCATTTGCATTTAGATTGATAAGGTAGACTCTTTAGGTTATATATTTTTTCTAGACTAAAATAACAACACAATTAATTCATTTATATTTTTACATAGAAAAAAATAGTGACTATGGAATGGGACTTAAATAACCTCATAACTATTGTGTTTGACTCAGTGTATTATTTTTCATGGTATTTATAATAATGATAAACTACATCTTAGTGAATAGAATGTAATTTTAATATAGAATGGGTTTATTTGTGGTATGCTTGGTTAGATGATTCTAGATAGAAAATTAAAATGATCAACTACTATTATTCATAGATAGATTTATGATAAAAATGCTTAAGTCTTAAATGTTGAATACTTGTATGATTAGATATAAAAAATTCTAATTTGAGTCCATGTTTTGATAATTATATATGTATAGATTATTATATATTTGAGGTATACACACACACACACATAAACACACACACATATGTGATGTGTACGTCAACATAAGTAAACTATATGATCTATTTTTTATGGATGTTTAGCTTAGTAGTATAATACAATGTATATGATTGTCTTCTAGAAAAATTTCTTTACATTAGTAAAAAGTGAACAAAGTGGCTGTAAACTATTATTAAGGGTAGACTCCTAATTTTAATTTTAGTATTTTTGGGCTATGATGAGGGCCAAACCTATTTTGAAATGATCAATGAACTGTTGTGATGTTTATGTAATTATAAACTTGGTATGATTCATGCCCGAATGGTATGATCTTTGGACAATAATGATTAATATGTATTATATTTAAAATGTCATTATGTGTGAAATTAATTTAACGCATTTGATGGAAAAAATGCATAATTATGATTATTTCCTTTACTTAGCATGTTTTCATATCTGTTAATAGGAATAATCTATTTGAATCTTTGGTTTATATACTATGTTATATTTAACCAATCTTACATTGATAATTCCAAACAAGTAATGAGATTGACTTTACTAGCTTAGTTAGCATCATGAATGCAAGATGAAAATAATCCAATCAAGTGGTGTGTATGAAATTGACTAATCCTTGAGATCAATAATTTTTAAAAACTTTGGAAAAATTAATATTAGATAGACATTTTCATTTCATATGTTTAATTTACATGTTTACATGATATCATGTTAGAATGTATTTTATTTATGGTACACATCAAGTAGTATCAATCTTATAGCACACACGTACTATCATGTCTCTATAAATTATTACACCATCACTATCTACCCATTGATTAAAGGAGGTCCATTCTTTGATGGGGAACTATGATGTTAATCGATGGTCCATGGCTAGTGTGGAAAAGTCCTAAAATGATTATCTCCCTCCCCATTACAATACTTACTTGGAGACTACACATGGGATTATCAAAGACACATGAGTTATTTTGACTTGAGCTCCATGAAGCGTAGTATATATTTATTATATCAATTCAAAATGCATAATTGAAATGCAATTGTAATATTTTTTATACTTCAATATAAGTAGCTATATTATTGTATCAGCCCTAGCTAGATTTTAAAGTGATTACTTTCCTTGTAGTTATATTATGTTAGATAAAATGCTAATGATTGGAATTATTATTATTATAAGTTTGTGGATGCCTAATATAATTTATTAGTATGTTAAAAATCAATAATTAGATTCTCATGGTGTAATATAATAAAATATTAAATGTTGAGTAAATAATTTAAAAAAAAAAATTACTCCATTATTCTATATAAGCTTTGAGGGGTTGTTTCTTGTGGTATTAGAGACAAGGCTCAAAATATAGGACTTAATGAGTCCAATAAAATTTTCATATTCTTATATTTAGAGAGAAATAAGAATGGCATAATAAATATCATCGAGTGAGGGTCCTTCAAATGTTAATGATAATAACCCTCTAGTTTATCCTAACCAATTTTCCACTAAACAAGCAACAAAGCTGGATTAGATTCTTGTAGCCATGAATGATACTAGGGATCAAATCATAACCATAGAATAATATTTTCATGGAATTGGAGAGTAAGAACATTAGGAATAACTTGATGAGTATCCCAGTAAGTAGGAAAATTAATAGGATGTGAGAGATGAGATAGCTATAGAGTTGTCTAAGGACATAAAAAATGTGAGTCCACCTAAATTTGATGGAATTGTCCTAGGTGATGGTTTTGAAGCATGGATGATATAGATGGATAATTATTTTGAGATTGAAAACTACTTGAAGTCAACCAAAGTAGTTTGAGGAGATTAATATTTGGTGGGTGAGGTAGTTACATTGTTGGCAAACAAGAAGTTGTAAATGAACCTTAACTCGACCAACACTACTTGGGAGCATTTTTTGACATTGTTTAGGTCATGGTGGCTTCCACATATTTATTTTAATTATAAATTAAATTTATATAATCTAAATCAGGTAGATTTATTAGTGAATGATTACTAGGACTATCTTACTAAACTTATAAATTACATACCTCAGTACCAAGTAGATGAGAGGTTCACGATCAAGAATTTTATCATGTGATTAAAACCCTAAATTGGTGGAGAGGTAGATGTTCATAGACCTTATATCATAGACCAGGTCTTTGAGAAGGTAGTCAAGTAGGAGCATAAGTTGAAGTCTCTTGCATAGGCTAGGAACAAGTTCAAGAAAAAATTTGGAATTTCTAAGACAACTTTCAAGAAGAAGATCGAGAAATAGAGGAGTGGAGACACCAAGAGTTAGTTCAAGAATCAAAATGCCAAATTTAATAGTGGGTCAAGTAATAAGAAACTAGGTAATTGTTTGAAAGGTAGTTTTAGGGGAAACCCATAGAATGTCAAGAAAGGACCATCAAGAGGATATTTCATTTATGGAGAAGACCATTATGCTCATGAATTCACTTAGGATAAGTCAAATAACAAAGGTCCTATTCCTCAATAGGGTAGTTTTTAGTTGCATATTCATTTATTAATTGATAATCAACAAGCCAAAGTTCAAACATCACCCATAGATTTGTCACATATTTTGTTTAAACATCTAATTTCCATTTTGATAGATACAAGGGCTAATGAATGTTTTATAGATCCTAGAATGCTTAGTAATTTTCCTAGAAGAGTTGGAGTTATGGAAAATACATGGTCAATATAGTATGGGAATGACATAAAGTCATGATTCACAAGTGTTTAGTTGAAGCAGAGATTAGGTTACTAAAATTCACAATAGTAGTGAATATATTTTTAGCACCATTAGGATCATATGATGTGATCTTAGGAGTCAACTATCTTTTAAAACATAAGGCCAAGGCTTATTTATACTTAAATAAGGTTGAGAATCTAGATGATTTTGGAAAATAGACACAAATCAAGGGTGATAAAAGAGACTTGAGGCTCAGGTATATTTTTTTGATGCAACACAAGAGGGCTCAAGGAAAAAGGGTTCCAAGCATTTATCATAAAGATAAATGAACTAGAACAACTAAGGAACCTTCTTTCAAATATTTCCAATTTCTTATATATTTTCATGATGTGTTTATATAATAATTACCAAGATTTCCTCCTAAATGTGGGAGTGATTGCTCTATCGATATCATAACTAGATCAAAACTACAATATAAGGCACCATATAGGATGACAACCTCTGAGTTGGTTGAATTGAAGGATCAGCTCTGAATTATTGTCAAAGGGGCTCATCAATCCTAGTGTCTCAACATGGGGTGCATTGGTTGTATTTATCAAAAATAAGGATGATAATATTTTAATTGTCATTTATTATAGGATGTCGAACAAGGAAACTATAAAAAATAGGTATCCTCTATCTCGTATAGATGATTTTTTGATCAAATGCAAGGAGAAATAATCTTTTATAAGATTGATCTTAGATTATGATACCATCAGTTGAGGATTCGGGATAAGTATATTATGAAGATAGGTTTTAGAACTCATTATGGGCATTATGAGTTCATTGTGTTACCCTTTGGGTTGACTAATGCATTGGAAACATTCATTAATCTCACAATATATGTATTCATAGATTATCTAGATCACTTTGTTTTAGTATTTTTGGATGACATTA
Source organism: Torreya grandis (assembly GCA_037957365.1). Lineage (NCBI taxonomy): Eukaryota > Viridiplantae > Streptophyta > Pinopsida > Cupressales > Taxaceae > Torreya > Torreya grandis. The sequence goes on along the minus strand of JARHVA010003371.1, from coordinate 621,554 downwards.
TTATATATTATAATAATTAAGAAGATCACCTTCAACATCTATAACTAGTTCTAAAATGGTTGTTGAAGCACAAGCTATATGGAAAGTTGTATATTTATGTATTTTTATAGGAGATATTATAATATATAGAACATATTATTGATGCAAATAGTATTTTTGTAGATCTTCCTAAGATATCAACAATTATGGAGTGGTTGATGTGAAGGAATATGCATAAGGTAAGAAGTTTCATGGGATTAGTAGGATATTATAGTAAATTTGTTCCAAATTTTTCCAAGATAGCTAATCCAATTACCTCCTTTCAATGGAAGAATCAAATATTTGTCTACTCAAAAAATTGCGAAGTATCTTTTCCATAATTGAAAAGAAGGATTAATTCAACACCAATGTTAAGAGTTTCTAATCCCAATGTTTAATATTTAGTGTTCAAAGATGCATAAGGATACAGACTAGGATGAGTCCTTATGTAGGATGGTGTAGTATTGGCTTATGAATTAAGGAAGATAAAACCTTATGAGGTGAATTATGCCCCTTATGATCTTGAACATGCAACAATTATTCATGCTTTACATGCTTGGATATATTATTTGTTGGGAAAGTCATTTGAGCTCAAGACTAATGACTCAAGACTCAAGTATATTTTCACCAAACAAAATTTAAATTTTCATCAGAGATGTTATCTTGAATTTTTGTTTAATTATGATTTTGATATCAATTACATCAAAGCTAAAGAGAATAGAGTAGTTGATACCTTCAGGCGTAGATGGTATATAGGAGCTATGGCTACTATTAGGAGTACCTGCATGGATTATGTGATTGAGTTCTCACTAGGAGATCAATTATATGACCAAGCTAGAAAAGCATTATCTAAGAATGCTCAAAATCCTTATTATAAAGGATTTATATTATAGAGTGATGGTATTTTTCATTACAATAGAAATATTTATGTGCAAGATCAAGATAATATATGAATCACAATGCTAAATTAGTTACACAATTCCCCATATTTAGGAAATTAAAGAGTAAGAAAGTTCATGATAGATATTATACCTCTATATTTTTAGAAGGGAGTCAATAAATATGTGTTAGACTATGTTTCACATGGTTTGGAATGTCAATGAGTGAAATCTAGGCATGTTTACCTAGATGAATTTTTATATCTATGTGTTATACTAGAATGAAAGTGGTAGGTGATCATTATGTACTTTGTCCAAAGTTTATCGATGTCATAGAATAGGCATGATATGATCTTGGTATTTTTTGGCAAACTGACCAAACTGGCTCATTTATACTAGTCAATTTGATAGATGATGCACTTACCCTTGTCAATAGGTTCATAAAGGAAGTGTATAGGTTTCATCAATTTATAGAGATCATTTTGGATCAAGATCTAAAGATGAATTCTAGGTTTTAGGTAAATCTAAACTTATCATTGGGTATGTAACTAAATATACGTATTGTATACCACTTAGAGACTAATGGTTAAAATAAATGAGTTAATAAGGTATTATAGTATCTTCTTCATATGTATTGCATGGATAAACAATAAAATTGTAAATATTATTTTCCATTGGTTGAGTTTTCTTACAATAACTCATACCAACTAGAATTAAATATGGTACTATTTGAGGTCTTGTATGGAAGAAGATGTAGGACACCCATCAGTTGGGATAGGTAAGAGGACACGGTAGTCTTTGGGCCTGAGATTCTTTCAAAAATGGAAGAACAAGTCAAATTAATCAAGCAGAGATTGGTTGTGGCTAATGATAGACAAAAGAGTTATGCTAATCTAAAGAGGATATATAGGTAGTTTTTTGTAGGTGATAAAGTGTTCTTACAACTTAATATTCATAAGAGCTCGATTAAATTAGAGAAGTTAGTAAAACTATCATCAAGATATGTGGGGACCTTATAAGTGTTAGAAGTGGTCAATATTGTATAATATAGGCTTGATTTTTCACCTACCCTAACTCTATTACATAATGTTTTTGATGTATCTTATCTTAAAAATTATATAGCTAATCCTTCATATCTATTAGATTAAATTACTTTGTAGGTTTTAGATCCTAGGGTAGTCATGGTAGAACCAATAAAAATAATTGACACTAACAAACTTTGTTTGCATAATAGATAAGTATCATAGTGTAATGTCTTGTTGGACTACTAATCTAAGGATAGTGCTACTGGAAAGGACTATGATGAGTTTTATAGGCTATTTTCATATTTGTTTGCTTGATTTGATAATAGATACTATGTTTTTATTTTTTTAAAACTCTATTTGTTATTAAACACTATTATTTAAATAAGTGTCATCAGGATGAGGACCAATTTTAGGGGTGAAGGATGTTACATCCTAATTTTCTCACTAAATTGATTTACCTATTTATTCATGGATTAATGTTATATTTAATTTTATTTACTACTTTTTAACTAAATTTTAAGCCATATGATGTAATGGTATAGATGTATGTTACTTAGATTTCATGAATTCATTATTTGAGATGAATAATTATGAATTTTGTATATAATGATTATATTACTTGCTATCATAGGTTCATTTTTATTTATATCATGATGTACTTGAATAAATAACCTCTTGTCATGAGTTAGATGAAAGAGATTTCATCCCTAAAACACATGGAGGGAGGGCATCATCAGATAGGGTGGCATATATGTAAATGGTGAAGGATGACATAAGAATTTTCTAAGACCTATACAGACAACAAATTACCTTATATATATATATATATATAATGCATTATGAATTTGGCTTAGCATAGTTAGTATATTTTAAAAGTGGATTACAATAGATATTGTAACTTGTGTGTTTTAAATGGAAGTAAGTAGTTATAGAGTAAATATTATATGGAATTGCATTTTTTATGTAGACTCAGTGCTTGATGTTGCATAGTATTACATGAGGTTACTTTTCTTATATTTGTCTATGTTTTCAAAATGTAAAATCTATTATAAGATATTTAATTAATATTTTAAATAGACTAGTAATAATGTCTTTAAAAACATTATTGGACACTAATCTAACTACTATTTATATTCAAGAATATCAATATAAGCCAAACTATTAAATAAAATTAAATAAATATACACACACACAAGTAATTAACTAAAATATTTATCTTTTTGTAAATGGAATTATTAATTGATTTCATCTATCTTTTTAAAGAGATAATTATCTTTGTTTCATTTTATATTTAAGGAAATTTAACTATCCTATAAATACTAACTTAAGAGCTAAGACCAATGCATAGATTAAATTGAGAATTAAAATTATAATTATCATTTTATAATGACTTAAATGGACTTAGTAATTAACTCAGACTTGAAAATAAATATCATCATGCACGATCAATGAAAATAAAGAAAGCTCAAGTTAAGTTATGGCGATTGATCTTAAATTGAAATAATAAAAAATATAGTTTTTTGGCATGGGAATATAACTGTTAAGGATGATATTATAATAAGATGAAGGGGAGTGAGGTGATAGGAAAACATGATAAATGAAGAAATAAGGTTGTGAGTAGAGAGAATCCTTTGTAAAATCCATTCAAGAAGAAAGATAACAATATTGGAGGAAATTACTAGATAGGTGGTGTAATTTCACTCATGGTTTTTTATATCATGGAAAATATTGTGGATAATCTAACCCTATTGGATATGAATGAGCTATGTGTGTTTTTATTTGTATTCAAAACTATATATATGTTTCTAAACCCATATATATTCAATAATCCTGTATAAGTTGTTTTATGGTCTAGAAAATGTTTATGGTGAATTTACTACATATATACATTAAGTTATAGATATATAAGGAGATTTCCTTTGGCATGAGTCTATAATGCTTAAGAAGGGATCTAGATGTATAATCAAGTTTCAGTCAATTTGGATGAAATAGGTATTGTCAAAAACCTAATAGTTTGATTGAGTTCTCATGTCAGTTTTCTCTTAGTATGTTAGGGGGATAAATGCAATATATTTATATATGTGTAGTTAATTAAACTTGTTTAAAGTGTATATATGAATGGGTAAATAAAAT